>JAJAGP010000195.1:507401-621702 GCA_025084515.1 Ancistrus triradiatus | reverse complement strand
AATCGGTTGTAGGTCAGAAAGCACAACCAGAATTAATTCATACATTAGACGCACCGCATTTTAAGGCGCACTGTCGATTTTTGAGAAAATTAAAGGATTTTAAGTGCGCCTTATGGTCCGAAAAATATGGTAAATTCAGCTTGCGATGGATATGTCGGAACGTACACCCAAGTCGGGGACTACTCGTATTGGCTGAAACACAATAATTAATTTTTGAACACCAAGCTTGAAACTGCAGCCAGATTTGTTTTGCCTTTGTTTGTGTTTTTTGAATGACAATTGAAAATTTATATTTAACGTTTAAAATTTTTAAAACATTATTTTTAACCAAACTGATTACAGACTGCTTGTCTAAACTCTTGTGAAATGGTTCGTTTGTACTGTCATCAGCTCAAACTGGATGCATCTGCAGTGACTGCTGCAGGAGAGCAAAGCGAATAAGCGGCTTTTTATTTGCTTTCTGTTGTTTTTTATTACTATTAATTATAATAATCATTATTTTAAAATGGTTTTTCAGGCCTTCCCCACTCTCTCACATACCCTGGACCCATTGCTACATTGCTGGTGATTCCATTCACCAGCATAGTGATTGTTGCCTCCTGACTTGCAATTGTTTAATCACATCCTCTGATGTTTAAACTCCTTGGTTGAAATGAGCAGGGCAAAGCAACGTCTTGGGTTTAAAAATGGTATACTTAACGGAGTGTGTGAGGAAGGCCAAACCTTGCAAACAGAAAGCCTTTTATAAAGTGCTCTCACACTGATGCTTCTCAACGTGCTCACTTTACTATTTTGAGACTGCAAATGCTTATTTGTGGTTATGTTTGCCCATTCTTGCACTCTCCATTAAAGATAATATTTAAACTGCATGCACATGCTTTGTGTGTGCCTTCGTTCCCTAAGCTCCGTTTATGCATTCCCTGTACATGCTTGTCTTTTCTCTGTGGCTCTTATGGTTTTTAGCCAGAATTTTGATGCATCTGTGGTATAACCAGTTATAGCTTATCCTGTGTGCACCTTAGTTTTGTTCTTGCTCTTGCCTGCTGATGTTCTGTATGCATGTAAGATGGACAAGGAGGAATACTATGGATATAAGTATGTATACTTTGTGTTGGGTTTGCCCATCACAGCAAGTAGACAAAATGAATCTAGCTTATGCATCAAACTATTTCTTTTACACGTTGCTACTGGTTTAAAGCTTGTTTTAACAAAACTGGGGGGTATATTTGTTCAGTGTAATTTATTATTGATCACATGGTCTTTTTAATCATTTCACTTGTGCTTGTAATCCTCCGAATCAGTCACTCGCTGAAGACTGCTGGTCAGGAACGCATATTCATCAAGGCGTTTAGTGTTCAGTGGAAAAAGCTTATGAAAGTTTCAGCCGCAATGACTTTAATGTGACTAGTCAAAGGAATGATTTTATGCTTTAGCTTAGTCATGACAACCTTTATTTACATGTGTATTTTTTATTTTTAGAGAACACTACAAATCTTCCCACGATATCGAGTGTTGTTTCTTTGGTACTGCAAGAAAATCTGCTTGTCCCACCCGAAGTTGATCTGCAAAAGACAGATGTTCCAGCTGTCACTCAGACAGTGGGCAATTCTGCACCTGAGGAACCTCAGCAGAAGTCCTGTTCTCAAGGAGTTCCCGTTGTGGAAGAGGAAGTCCAAGTGTACAAACAGCCTCTAGAGGTGGTGGCCACAAAACCTGAGCAAGGTGCTAAAACGGATACAGCAGTTGCTTCAGCCAGCCAAATGGAAGCTGAAGTAAAAACGGCAAAGAGTGAACAAGCAGATGAAAATCTGATGACATTGCTTGACGAGCTCGTTTTCCTCAATCAGCAACTAAAAGATGAGACAACTAAGCCTGAAGAAGAAGCTTCAGATGGGAGAGAGGTACTGACAGACATTCTCACTGAGAAGGATGTGAACAGGGATGATGATGAGCGCTCCCTCAGCCCTCTGTTCCTGAAACTAGATGAGGATCTTGTCGCATCACCCAACTCAAAGGAGGAGATAGAAGATATCCCGCCCAAGGTGGATGACCTCGTCAAGGCCATATTCGGATCTGACTCTCCTTCCAGTTCATCAGAACCTGGGGCTGTTTCAGCAGCCAGTGTAGGTGATGCCCATGTCCCAGCATGCCACGTTAATCCATCTCCGCCCCCTCTGCTAAATATGAAAGCTGGAGGAGCTTCCGCAGCAGACTCTAAAAAAGAGCAGACTAACATGTCATGGAGGCCCATGCCCAAGCTTGCTCCTCTGGGCCTAAAGACTCAGGACTCTGGCCAACCTAAATCCAGCAGTCCTGTTCTCAAACCTGACTTAAAATGACCAAATCTTCATAGAGCATTTGTATGAGACAGTTAGTACGGATATCTGTTATTTGAACCAAAGCTGGTGTACATCTGACATAGGACTGTGAAATAGAACTGTTATTTATTATTTGTTGTTTTTTCTTCAGTACATTTTGTCATGTTTAAGTGAGAACTACCTGTTGTGCCTTTAGGATGGCCAAAGATTTTTTTTTGTATTTTGTAGGAGAACAAATAGAGGGTGCAGTTGTACTTTCTTTTTGGTGGACTGGGAAAATCTCATTTTATTCTTCTTATTTTAGAAGAGGTGTTAGACTGAACAGAATTACATATAGGAACATAGTTTTATATATCATTCTACTGTAAATGATGTATAGTCTAATGTCTCAATTATTGAGAGGCAGACTATTTTGTGAGAAGCTTGTTACTTGAATTGTATATTTCTGTACTAAATAGAAAGTTACATGTTGATCCATGGCGATTACCCCACTGGTGAGTAATGTGCTTTTAAACAAGTTGCTTCATTTTCCAGTGTTGTGTCCAGCTGTACTCCAGAAAAGAGTGAACTCAAACCAGAGAAGATAATTATTGACTTGATTTTGTCATTTAACATGCTGGCTTTTCAGCACTGTGGCTAGAGCAATTATAATGGCAGTGGTTGGCCATTAGCAATAAATGGTGAATTTATAACTGTCGCAGCTTGTGGTTGCTGGTCACGTGAGTAGGTCAGTGTACTCCGTACTTAAACTCTAGTAACCCTGGAGCAACCATTTTTCATTTAGCTTTTTCAGCATGTAGCTGTGCTTGTATTCTCCCTTGCAGACATTACCTCATGCTAGTTTGATAGCCCATGACCAAAGAACTTCATCTGAAACCCTGTTAGGAGTTGGTGTAGGTAAAATCAACAAAACTATGTACATTACTACAAAGAAAATGACCTTTTTATGTGTGATTTAAAATGCTGTCACGTTATTGACGGTCCATTTATTCAGGTTGGAAATATTTTTAATTAGGTCAGCTGTGGATACTTCTAGCAAAAGGAGTTGCTCTCTCAGTACATGGTTTTGTCCTTTTCAGGAATATGTGAATAATCTGATATGGAACCAGTTGTAATAGTTTTAGATATTTTAAAACGTGGGTGTTGCGTGTTACGACTGATCCGGCCCCCACACTGAGGAGTACAGAGACACTGTAGCCTCAGGCACTATGAAACATACAGAGGCGCATCTTGTTTCTTTGTTTTACCAGTTTATGTAACGTTGCATCAGCATCAATGGCTGTTCATGACAGGAGCAAATTTTATATCGATACTAGTTATACACATTCACACTGGGCCAATTTAGAATAACCAGTTGACCTAATACATGTCTTTGGACTGTGGGAGGAAACTGGGGTGCCTGGAGTAAACCCACATGAGGAGGTATAAACTACACACAGGCTGAGTCCAAGATCAGGTTTGACCCGGGATTCGCTGGAGCACAGAGGTCTGTCAGGACCTTTACACCTGGGTTCTTGAAATCACCTGGATTTTCACAACAGGCCCCAATAACCACCTGAGCATATGTTGCCAGCACCAATATTCCAAAACACAACTCTGAACTGACGGACCTCACCTCTACAGAGGCCAGGTAGGACACAGCATCATTCAGGAGATGGAGCATTTGTTCCCAATGTTGGGAATATGGTTCATATCCCACCTCTGATGACCTAAGGTCAAGGGGGTCACTTCTGTGCATTCTGCCCCACTGGTGGCTCCAAAGTCTCCGTGCTCCTCGGAATTGGGGGGGGGGGGAATCAGAATGCTTTGTAGGAGTTCAAATGTTGTTTATCTAATAAGCTTTCTTGTTTAAAAAAACAACAACAAAAAACTGTCCAGTTGTACTTGGAAAATATCTTTTCAAGTACAAACTCCACGTAACTGCTAGAATTAAAAGTTTGGTGAAGTATCACTTTTGAAATGTTAAGCCTTTTTGACTAAGGTTTTTAGGTAAATTAAATTAAGCATAACTGCACCAAGCCTAGGACTTCGGTTTGGGGGTTGAAGGCTTAGGAAACTAGCTTTAAATCCCAGCTCTGCCAAGTTGACACCATTGGACTCTTGAGCAAACCCCTAACCTTTGATTGCATGAGATAAGTTTATTGATCCCATATGGGAAATTAAGTTGTTCCAGCATTACAAGAGTAAGAGAAGATTATGAAATATAATTCCCTCAGTTGTACATTGCTCAGGACAAGGATATCTGCGCTGCAAGTTTAAGTTAGCAAAGCTCAAGGTTTGCTCTCTGAGGTCTTGCACTGTCAAATGGGTTAGCAATGTCGTCAGCGCTACACTGTAAAGCTTGAGATAGATTAAAACTTCTGAGTGCTTGGGTGCTGCAGTGACAATTTGCTAGGCTACCATCTAAGTTTGGGACAGCACAATGACTCAAAGCAAGACCTTCCTGGGTTCGATCCCAGATGGAGCAATCGGGATCCCTTCTGGGTGGAGGCTGCATGTCCTTCCTGTGTCTGTGTGGGTTTACTCCGGATGCTCCAGTTTCCTCCCACAGTCCAAAGACATGCATTCGTATAAATGATTATGCTAAATTGGCCCCAATATGAGTATATGGCTGGTGCCAATATAACCTTGAATGTTAATGTAATGACCATTGATGCTGAAGAGTGAAGTTAAATACACAAACAAACCACTTGAGACAGAGATTTGTCTATGGCATGACAGTGGACACCAACAGAAAGTTGCCCAAATGTGTAAACTTGTACTAGATTTTTTGTGAGGGGAAATATGTGGTTTTTCCTTTTGAAATGCAGACCGTTGCATGAACTGCACTTTTCATTCATATCAACGCTATATTAAACTGTAAATGGATCAGTTTCACAGTGGTTCCAGGACCGTTCACTTCCATGTCAATGCCACTGCTTTATAGTACTGATTCTGTGGTGGTGTTTTTTACAGTGGTCGACGGGTATACAGTTAATATCAACTATAGAAATAAGATGTATTCCAATAGGAAATTCCAGTTTGTGCTGTGTTTTAATGCATGACACGGAGGTCTGTTGCAGTGCATGTAATGAAGTGAACTTTGTCGCTGGATGGCAGGATTGCTCTCCAGTTTTCCCACATAAAGGCTGATCAGCTGCTTTATGGAAGCTGTGTGATTCCGGCTAGCTAGGTGGTGATCTGACATGGACAGCCAGAGTCTGTCATCTCGGGTTTTTAAGGTGTTTAACGTTGTCTAAAGTGGGTTAACTAACTTGACCGGGATTTAACCAGATAACGTGCTTAAACTACTGAGCCCGACAACTTATACCAGGACTACCGAGCTGTTAGATTCAGAATCAACAAAGACATACAGTACTTGCTAGCTTCTGTGGCTGGCTAATTTGATTGTAGCACTAACTGAAAATAGTGTAGTGTCTGTGATTCCTGGCAGATTGTGTTATATAGGCTACAAGTCAACACTATGTTTGAAGGCAGTAAAACGATGTGACAACCCATAGGTTATATGTTTAGTATTTATTAGCATGAGAAATCACGTTAATACTATTCATCAAAGTTTCAGCTGTAATAGCAAGACTGTGAAATTACCAAATTAAGTTTTAATTATTTGTTTATTTCCTTTGTCCGTTGTAATCGTCATAGCTCAAATTATAACGTTGATCAGGAGCGAAATGGCATTTGGATCCCAGTTGAATCCGAGTCCTTTGTACGTTCGTGACACATAGCATATTGATGACATTTTCGGTTTGTTCTTTGCGTCTGTTGCACTTTGGACCTTTCAGTTGCTGTAAAACGTTCATATTTCAGTTACATTTTCAGTGAGGGTCATCGTGTACGTTGTATTCAGTTGTAAATTTGTATCCCGCACGTATACGCGAAGAGAGTCGGTTCCTCTCTGGAGTCGGAATTCGGCACACCACTGCACCGGTTCGTCGTCGACAGACGTGGAGAGTTTGCTTTGTGTATTTTTTGCCTGGCAGTGAATAGGAGACATGACAGGAGGCATTACCCATTAGAGAGGACTCGAGGCAGCTCAGTGAGGATCTGCTGACTGTGGGAGAATTAAACATGGTCCGATTTACCTTATCCTCCACTGCAGAGCGCACTAACATCATTAGCAGCTCAGATAGGACTGCAGAGGAACAGCCCTTACAGCGGACGAGCACCGAACCGGCGATCTGATTTTTCTTTCTTTTTTTTTTGACATGATGATCGGTACAAAATGTATAAAAACGTTGCATCCATCTCATGGCTCACATTGATTTTATTTAGATGAGTAGCCAATGTGCACGGGTGGATTTCGCAGTATATCTGTACTACTGTTAGGTTCCCTTGAGAAGAGGTCAAGATGACTGTGGAGAATTCTACTATTAAAAACCGGCTTAGAAATCTGCTCCGATCGCCTTCTATCAAACTAAGGAAACAGAAATCTGGAAACGACAAGGAAAACCTGGGACATAAGGTATGTGACCATTTCCTTTAGGAGGAACAGCATATGGTGTCTGCATGTTACCTGGCAGCTTAATTATTTGAACTCAGATTACTATTACCAAATGCGATCTACCTTGTGATAAGAGAGCTGGCTGGATCCTTCTGTACCTTGTTAGGAGTATGACTAAATAAGCTGCATAATTTATAATATTCATATTTATCAGCTGTTGTGACTGCAGAACAAGGCTGTTAATGACAGGCTTCAGTAACTCTTATTTGCTTGGTACCTGGTTCATTCACACCAGGTACCAAGACGTGAAAACAGCTATTAAAGCGCCAAATTAAAACCCCCATGCGTTTCCTGTAGCAGCTAATTTAAAGTCTCCGATATACTTCAGTGTTGAAAGCTGTCTTACCCGTGGCCTAATTCGAGTAAAAAGAACACGTGGGCTTTCTGGATTAAGCCTAGGGTTGAACAGTTTATTATGTATGTCAGCTTTACAGTTATTTTCTGATCTCTCCTTTAAATCCCAGTGTGTCAGCCGTTAACATTGTGTTGCATTCCGCTCTGATTTTTGTTGCAGCAGACAAATGGTGACTGTACTTTCGCTGGTTCACACTTGAGGACTGTTCATGATGTTAAACCACGCAGAAACATTCATTCAAGCCCTGACCCCTGCCCTTCTTTATTATACCTCTGCAGTAACTCAGTAGCTGTTAACAAGAACGTTTGTGTATGTGTTGTACAATTCCACCAGGCTAATGTTAAAAGACAAGAGTCTTTCCTAGGTGTGTTACTTTGTTTTATTTACCTGATGGCAACTCCTAAAGTAAATCTGCACAGTTTCATACCATGTTTGCTGTCCACCTAAAGGAGTTGAGTATTTTTAGTTGAAATTCCATACAAAAGGAATATGTGTGTAAATATGTAGGGGGTCGGTTTGCTCAGACTGGGTTTTGTTTCCTGAGGCTCTTGTTTTGAGTAGCTTCAAAGACACAGTTGCTCCACCCAGTTGCAAAGTTTTTTCTCAGGTAGACACCGGGAAAGCATGCATACTCCACACAGGGCCAGGACAACGCTAACCACTTGTGCCGCGACATTTAAAAAAAAAAAAGTTAATTATGTAATTTATCAGTAAAATATGACAGGTGGACCGTCTCCAAACAGCAATCCATTTGCATTGTTTGGAACTAATTAGGAGACTAGCATTTTTCAGGTTAAGGTCAGCAGTACGGATGGGGGCAGTTTAGAATGAATTCATATTTCATTCTTTGTTTCATTTAATACTTGTTCAGTATGTAAATATCAAGGTTCTAATATACAGTACAGCAATGCAAAGCAATATTTGACTGATAAAAGAATGACCTCCGTGGGTTGACTTCATCCTTTGGCTTCCTCCAAAGGGTAAAGTTCAGATGTATGAAATACAAAGAAATTAGACTTATTATTAGACCATATTATGTGTTATGTTATGTGTCTTCACACATTGGCATTTGGAACCGGATTTTAAATGGCAGATCTACTATGAATTTTAACTTCATGGAGCTCGCAGTGTATAGTGTTATTGATGCTGGTACATGGAGGAACTTATTCTGTTCTGTGGCTATTATATTTTGTTTTCGTCATGCTTTTGTAGCGTTGAGTAATGGTTCTGTAAAGTGTTCGTCGTCTTCCTCTCCGTGAGTATTGTGACTTTTCCCCTTAAAACAGCTAAAGTCCTCGTTTAGCTGTACATGCTGTTAATTGGGATTCAGCCACAATGAGTCATTATCTATCCCAGCTATCCTTGCACACACAAACATGCATGCACACTTGTGTGTGTATATAGTCCCTTTCACAATTATTTGCACCCCTGCTGCAGGAACCAAAAACAGGTTTGTCTTCTGGTGAACTACTTTAATATCACACTGAAAAAGTCCCTATTCAATAGTAAAAACTTCCAGTCAACTGGAACTGTGACAAACCTGTCTTTATGATGTTTAGGAAGTTTATGTTGCCCGTTCTATTTGGTAAGACAGGCAAAACTATCCCCAAGGGTCCCTGGTGAAGAGTTACAGAAAAATGTACCATCTTGGGGTCATCGTGTCTGAAAACTACCATCAGATGCTACCTCTATGCAAACAGATTATTTGGAAGGCTTGTCAGGGAAACCACACACGTTAGCACCTGGAGTTTGCTGATGCTAATGGGCTTTCAATGGAAGCATGTTCAGTGGTCAGAAATGAAAATTGAGATATTTGGCGATGGACACAGAAGGTGGAAAGAGAAGTGTGATTACACTGAAAAAAATGTGATGACCACTTTTAAGTATTGTAGAGGTTCTGTGAGGCTGTGGGACTATTGTAAAGAGGAATAGTCTTAAATTCCCTGCTCTGTATTCTCAAATTTTGTACGATGTTACAGGAGAAGACTAGGTGCTGTTTTATTGGCAGTGGGAGGTTGTACAAAGTATTAAATGCAGGAGTGCCGGTAATTGTGACACAAGGTTTTCTTAAAAATATTTATATCTTAGTGAGGGATTTTTCTCATACTAAATTTACTTAAATGAATGGTTGGCATTTTGTCATTTTCATATGTGAGATTAAGCTAATTAACCAAAAAGGGAATTTATTGTAAGCCTTTTATCCCATCCATACCTTGGGTGCCAATAATAGTGAAGGGACTGTACATACTTTCATCCATAAAGATTGGTGTTGCAGAGGTCAAATTGCTGAACAATTGACCAGAGCATCCAGGTTTCAAGTCTCAGCACTGTCAATCTGCCTCTGTTGGGCCATTGGATGAGACCGTGAATCCACAATTGCTTGGCTTGTACTTAATTAGATCATATCAGTTGTAAATTGCTCTGGAAAAGGCTGTCTACTAAATGTTGTAAATGTGTTATGGCACCTCCTGTGGCTTGAGCCAGTGAGGGTCAAGTGGCGTGGTTAGGGGGTCCTGTGGTGGACTGGCGTCCCATCTACAGATAACTTCCACCTATAGCCAACAAATTCAGAGATTGTTAGCGTCGTCTCCTCACAGCTCCACAGTTTCTGGTTTGACTCCTGGCCTGGACTCCGCCTGTGTGGAGTTTGCATGGTCTCACTTTGCTATGTGGGTTTCCTTCCACATTCCAACGACATGCGTAGGATTATTTGGTGTCTTTAAACTGTGTGTGTACATGTGCCCTGCGATGGATTGGCAGCCTTTCTAGGGTTGGTTCCAGCCTTGCTATCGGTGTTGCCAGTTAGGCCCTGGCTCACCGTGACCCTCAATTGGATTAAGGTGGTATGAGAACAAATGAATGAATGATGTAACAGTATTATGTTACCTTCGAAATATGTTCTTTCAAAAATGAATGGGCTACCATTGCAAGCTTTGTGAATATTCAGGCATTGCTATAAATACTGTGTATGTACCTGCTGTTTGGATGGATTAGGGGTAGGCGATATGGTAAAAATATTGTAGCACTTATTAAAGACACAATATTTATCACGATATATGTGATCGCAGACGAAATGCATCAGCAGCAACAGAATATTAAAAACTTCTAATCAAATATTATCCCTAACTTAGTGAAGCGATTTTTATTCAAAATATGCTGCACTTTATCTAGTTAAGCAGGACTTCATATTGCCCACCCCTAGTTTGCATGTGGATACGGTTAATGTGTAATCATAAAAAATAAATGAAAAATGTTCACATTTCTAATACTTTGATAGAACATGTGAACATTTACATTTGATCCACAACTAAGCTGCAGTTTGCGCTTAATTATTTTGGCTATGCCAGTGCTGATGGGCTGACTAAACCGTAAAGAAATTGGGCATTCTTTATTGGACGTGTGTGCTATGACATAAGAGTGCTGTAGAAATGAAGACAAATGAACACCATCAGTCTGTGTCTTCTGATAAGGCTTTAAGTCACAGATATAAGAAGGGAGGACTGGCTGAGGGTAGATAGGGGGTGGGATCATACTAACCACACACATGCACATACACGCGCACATACAAGGTGCTCAGTTTTTGCTCAGCCCTCTTAAGGATTCCTGTGTGGATTTACTTCTCTATGATGGATTTACAGTCTGAACTGTTAAGGTGTTAAAAATAAACAGGGTTTCAACATGTAATTCCACTGAAAATGTTTCGAACAAAGAGACAGTTAAGAGCAAAAGGACCTTGTGTAAGTGTATTTCTGTTGCTGCTGTGTTGTTATCAGACAGTTGTTTGCTATTGGACCTTATGTAATGTCAGAACTCTTAATGTGGATAAATTACTGTTGCAAACGTTTACATTTGTGAGGACATCAAAGAATAAATATTGAGAGCTTGCTTGTTAATTTGGACCGTCCACTGGAGCCTTATTTAACACAATGGAAAGTCTGGACTCAAGATTTCCATTTTAAGTGACAGCACTGTTTTTGAAGGTTAGTTATCAGTGGAACCATTGTGCCTTTGAAATCATGCTGAACCTTTTAAGCTGTTTGTTTTATAGGTCACATATTATGCAGGGGCTTTAGTGGCCTTATGGATAGTAAATGCAAGACACATTGCTTCTGATCAAGCTTTTTTCCTTTTTCTTTCTTACAGCTGATATACAGACCGATTGCACACTTTTTGTTACTCACCCTGCAGGGTAGGCTACCAAACCGAAGTGTCCTAACCAGGCAGCTCTCCAAAGCTTACATTTCTTCTATGAAACAATAGCTGTGTAGCAAAGCACTGGCATGACAGGTCTTTGTCATGAACAGTAATCTTCTGTTGAATGTAGTGTACTTAATGTCAAACATGTTTGAGTTATTATTGTTTTTCTCTCTCTCTCTTTTCCTCAGGTGACTCTTGAAAAGGTTTTGGGAATTACTGCTGCCGGAAATCGTGCTTTGGCGAGTGATCCTCATTCAGGCTTGGTAGCCTATCCTGCAGGGTGAGTAGCAGAAGAAAAATGATTTTATCTGAGGAATGCTTACAAAAGTTATTGCTATGCAAGATATTAGGTTTTGGTTCCTGGAACATCTCCAGTTTCCTTTCAATATTTATTTCTCATGAAAAATGACGAGATGAGTTGCCTTACTGATGTCGGTTTATTTTATTGAGCTAGAGCATTGTTCTTTTTTACTTCTGTACCTAGATACAAGAAGATTGATTTATGGGCAGAAAATCTAAAAAATGATTCAAAGGAAAAGTGGAGAGTAATCTGGCAGCAATCTATCAGCTGTGTAAGCATGTACACAAATTAGGTAGGGTACAAACAGGAAATGCTAGCTTGGGGAGGATCTCGTTCTCTGAGGGATGCATGGTGCTGACTGTGTTGTCCATGTCAACTTCATTTTTCATGCCATTGGTTAACCAATGATTTGAAAGATAACCATTTGAAAGATTCAGCATTTCAACGTTGTGTAAGTGCAACACTGCCCCCCCAAAAGAACACTTTGTGTCAAATATGTCAAAACATGCCATAGGCAGAAAGCTAAATGGCAGTAGCTACTAGGCCACCAGCTAAATGCTGGTACCTTTCTCACATTGGTTAAATGTGAACTAATGAGTGCGCTGTCCTTATGAAAGACCTGAAGCTTATTTAATCAAGCCCAATGGGGAATAGAGTTAGATTACGTATGTGATTTAATTTATACGTGGCCCTTTATTGATAAAACTCTTGCATTTGGTTGGTTTCTTTAGAATTCTGTTCTCTACCAGCTCCGGTATTTGCGTCATATGTAGCTGACTGATACGGTCGGTCATTAAAACTATACATTCACCAATCACTTTATTTGGTACACTTCCTTGTTTCTCCACTCATTGTCCATTTTATCAGCTCCACTTACCATATAGAAGCACCTTGCAGTTCTACAATTACAGACCATCTGTTTCCTTGCATACCACTTTGTGTGTTAGTGTGTGTTGTGCTGGTAGGAGTGGATCAGACACAGCAGTGCTGCTGGAGTTTGTAAACACCTCATTGTCACTGATGCACTGAATCTCATGGATCCACCAAACAAAAATGTTCAGCCTCCAGCAGGCAGCATCCTGTGAACACTGATGCGGGATTAGAGTTTGATTAACACAAACTGTGCAACAACAGATGAGCTGCTCTCTCTGTTGCATCTTCAATGTGGTGCACAGTGAGTGAACACAGTGTTTAAAAACTCCAGCAGCACTGCTGTGCCGAAGTCAGTCGTACCAGCAAAATACACACCACCTCACCAACACCCTATCAGTGTCACTGCAGTGCTGAGAATGATCCACTACCCGAACAGTCTCTGAGCTGTGGTGGTCCTGCCATCGTCATCTGCTTGTAAAATTATGGTGATGTGTATCTGGAGTAAAATTATCAGTAGGAAAACAGTAGGCAAAAATAAAAACACTGATATCGTCCACCAAGATTGATATAATGTTATCCAGTAGCAGCTGTAAAAGAGGGAATTATCCCAGTGATAAGAAGTATAAGGGATAACAGTTGATTTCAGCAGTTCTGCTCTAAAGCAAAGGCCGTCCATGAGCTTTCACTATTTCGTCCATGAATTCAAAAATTGCATGAACTGTTTGAGACCTGTAGTTTAATTTACAGTACTATAGATGCAGAGCTTTCAGAATGACCCTCTGTTGACGTCCACTGTTTGCTGATTAAGCAAAGTTAGCAGTTGTTGCAGACATCTGACCATGGACCGCTCTGAATATGGTGTTGCGCACAAAAGAGTTCACAGTCGGGCAATCAGACACGACCCTGCAGCTGTTATTTACCAGCTCCTTAAAGCATAGTTTGTGCTTCCATAGAAGTGATCCAGAAAGCCAGCTTTAACAAACTTTTTCATAACTTCCAGAAGATCTGAGCTACCCATTAAACAAGGAGCTGAGTAGCCGTTCTGACACCTCCTAACAGGTAGGTCAGAACGGCCTAGATAAAGGGCAGTTTGTCGAAATAACCAGCCTGCTTCTCTCAGTCCAGTGATACGCTCCCCCTCAAAGTCTGTCAACTGGGCAAAATGCAAAAGTGCATCATAGAGGCAGTCGACGATCTCTCAGCAAGGGGTACCCTAGCCAAAAGTTTTTTTATTTTATTTTATTTTTTTATAGGCCAGTGGGGGAGGCACTTTTACGCCCTTTTGTGGCAAGAACTGTAATCATCTACATATCTGCCTAACACAGATCTGCATGCCCAGTTTAGCAGCAGTCCGACCTTTCTATCTGGGTGTGTTATTATTATTATTTTTTGGTTAATGAGTATATATTTATATAACATCAGCATGTGGCAGTCTGGTTTTTTTTTTAAACATTGAACTCAGCCACATCTGATTTGAATTACATTGATTGAAAACCCCTGACTAATTTCACCTTTAAATTAATTACCTAATTCGCAGACATGTGACGTTGGATTATTTTCCTCAATAAGTAAATGACCAAGTATATTTTAATCTCATTTGTTTAATCGGGCTCTCTCTCTATCTTCTTTTAGGACTTGTGGGAAAATGTTGTTTATATAAGCATTTCTACAGTTATCATATTTATGGGTTCTGGTGAGGGTCAGCATCACCCCTACATTCCACTATCACACTGTAGCATGAGTTGAGGAGTTATTTACAAAATACAGGTCACTAATTTCATTGAGCATTTGTTATTTAATTTGTGCTGCACTGGGACACAGTTGGATGTTCGGTTATTGTTTTGGAACATGTCAGACAGCGATTTTCTTAGAAGGAGTTGTTCTCTTCAGCATTGATTTGACGAGTGTATTTATCTATTATGTATGAGGTGGGATTTTACTCTAGTGTTTCTGTGCATTACTCCATAACCAGTGAATCCTGAACAAATCAGTTTAATCCCAACCAGAGTGCTTCCCTTAGCTGTGTTTTATAGGCCCTTAAGAGGTCTTCTGTGGTTTCAGATAACCCAGTTATTTAGCAGTCTGCCAAAGTATATACTACAGATCAAAGTACAGTTAAATGTTAAATTGACTGATGCTTGAGTGGTTGTAGTGGAAACAGTGTTGATCCAGTTCTAATTCTGTTTGAACACTTTTTTTTTTTGTTGATCAGCTTGAAGTGTTCAGTGAGGAGATGTCTTTATTCTTGTAATGAACCCAAATGAAAAGATTGGTTAGGCACAAGTACGTTCATTCAGTCTGAGGTCTTTTCAGTTGTAGAAATTGATTGCAGTAGTGCTTTATGTGCTGATGGTTTCTTGAGGCTGTGTACAGCTGTTAAAGATTTAAAGTCTTTGTTTGTTGCAAATATGACAAACTGATTAGATTCTCAGGGAATTCTCAGATCCCTGTAATTGGTTCTGCCATTGGGTAAGCAATCTGTCTGTGCACTGTGTGCTAAGATTATTGTTCTTTATAATCTGCTACTTCTGATTTGTTCTTTTTTCAGTCTTTTAGGTCAAATCACATTTGAAGTTTCTGTCTGGAAATAGTCAAATATTAAGCCTGTAACCTGTTCACTGTTATCAAGCCATGCATTTTAGCATGTTAAGTAAAACTGGGGTCATCAGGTGATTCAAATATATAATTGTGTATTTTCTCACGTTAACCATGATCAACCAAATTTTATGCTTGCTCCTATTTAACCCTTTAAAGGTCAGTTCATAGCCAAATCATAGTGTTAAACAAAAATGATTTACTACTTTTTAGTAGAGGTATGTGCAACCATCCAATCAACATCCATTCAGTG
Organism: Ancistrus triradiatus; assembly: GCA_025084515.1. Taxonomy (NCBI): domain Eukaryota; kingdom Metazoa; phylum Chordata; class Actinopteri; order Siluriformes; family Loricariidae; genus Ancistrus; species Ancistrus triradiatus. Next base: position 606,309 of record JAJAGP010000195.1, on the reverse strand, counting down.
TAACGACTGAGGTCTTAAAACTTACAACCCCAAATCAGAAAAAGTTGGGACAGTATGGATAATGCACATAAAAATATATGCATTGTTCCTTACATTTCAGGTTTTTTCTGGTCAACTTCATTTCATTTGTTAATAAACATCCATCCTTTTCAGGCCTGCAAAACATTCCAAAAAGAGTTGGGACAGGGGCAATTTGGGGCTAGTAACGAGGTAAAAAACGAAATAATGATGTGATTTCAAACCACGTATGTTGCTCTTAAATCTCGGTGTGCTTTTCTGCATTAATGCTGCCATTACAGAAGTGTAAATGACCTTTGCCAAAGGCTCTGACCCAACCACATACGATGACAGAGCCTGGCTTTTGAACTTGTCGTTGATAACAGCCTGCATTTCCTCCAAAAACCTGGAATACTGATTCATCTGACCTCAGTACATGTTTCCACTGTGTGATGGTCCATCCCAGAAGCCTCCAAGCCCAGAGAAGTCGACTGACTAACTGTTAGTTAGTTATTTAATAAATATACATTCTCCACAGATGTCTGAGTTTAGAGTAAGGATGGGCAGAGGATCTTTAGTTTCAAAACAAATGTGTGAGAAACTTATTGAAATGTTAAACACCACTGTTGCTCATCAAAGTCTCAGCCTTTCATAGACACTGCTTTTGTACCAAATCATGTTTACAACCACCTGTTGACATTACATTATTAAAATCACATAATTATTAATTTTTTCATTATTAGCCCTAAATTGCCCCATCCCAACTTTTTTGGAGTGTGTTGCAGGCCTGAAATGCAGGAATTGATGTTTATTAACAAATTGAAAGAACTTGACGAGAAAGAACGTGAAATATCTTGTGTTCATACTGCCTGCAATGAAACAAAAGTAATAGTAAATGTAAAGAATGCTGCATGTTTGCATTTTCTATAACATTCCAAGTTTTTCTGATGTGGGGTTGTAGTTTACTGCCATTACCATTACCAGTTCATTGGCCTATGAGCTAATAGAGCTTTATATACTATATAGAATGGCAGAGAATAGTGACTTGGGGACCATTTTTGATAAAGTCTATAACTATGGGTCCTTGAAAGCATTAAGTAGAAAAAATGCAATTTAACTTCCTTAAAATATTATGTTAATTCATTACATTTGACATCCCTAAATTAAATTAATCTCATTCTGCAGCATGAGTTTATTATGGATATAACAGTGCAGTTATTGCACCTTTCACACACATCAGCCTTTAGTCAAATGACAGTTGAACATGTTAAAATCCATATTAGGTTTTGTTTTGCACAAATACTTAAGTGCATTTTAAAGTCCTTAGCATAAGTTGGATAATATGCTGGAGTAATCTAATTTGTGAGGCATTAAATACTACAGTATGTATGTTTTGAGCTGTTGATAAGTACACCTAATACAGCTGTCTTAATGAAAAAATGTGTGACGATAGGGATGTGCAACATTGACAAAAATGATGTCTTTATTTTCTAGGAGTTTGTTGATAACAATGATTAGACGATACTTGGTGTACATCTTGGGTCTAAAGTATTCAAAGGTTGTTTGAGCCCATCATTCTCAACCACCTGAATTAGCACCGTGTCTTTTGTGATGTAATTGGTGACACCATTTACCGTATTTTTCGGACCATAAGGCGCACTTAAAATCCTTTAACTTTCTCAAAAATCGACAGTACGCCTTAAAATGCGGTGCGTCTAATGTATGAATTAATTCTGGTTGTGCTTTCTGACCTAGAACCGATTGTAGATGGTACACGGCGCTCATAAATCTGTCAAAATGTTTTAGCACGGCCTTGGTAAGTTACGAAGCTTGCGGCCACCGTAGTGCGCAGCATAGCGGAGTAATACGGTAGGTGCTTCAGCATTAGGGTATGTGCATTCATTCATTCATTTTCGAAGCGGATTTCAAAAACAACGCTATCAGTCACGCAGTACAACATGGACATAGAGCAGCTGTGAGAGAATTCAAACATTAACGAATCAATGGTACGGAAGTGGAGGAAGCAAGAAGACGCCCTGTGCCAGGTAAAGACCAAACTGAGCTTCCGACGGAACTTAAGAGTTTTGTTTCATTTAATGCGCCTTATAACCCGGTGCGCTTTATGTATGAACATAGAGCCGTTAGCAGCCGATCGTTGATATCTTATAATCCGGTGCGCTTTATGGTCCGGAAAATACGGTGTGTCCTGCCATCTGTTGCTTTCTGGTTGCAAAATACTTTCTGCAGAATGATTCTGGTTTGCAGAGTGTGTTTTTGGGCTGGTACCTTGGCTAGTTTAAGCCTGTGTGGACAGCTGTCTCCCCAAGATTGTCCTAATCTTCATATTGCAAACGATATAGAAAATCGGTTTTAAAGACAGCGTAACAGAATTAAACCTAATGACATAGACTGTGAGATTGGCACTGTCTGTATTTTGTCTCGTGGTGAAGTTTGTTCACTCATTTTTAACTTCAGTAGTGTGCTTTTAGGTGGAACACTAGATTGGTTTGTTTCTCTAGGATGCTGTGTGCACACGGTGCGCATACGCAGTAGTCCAGTCTACCTGGCTACATGATGTTTTTGGCTGTTATTTGCAAAGTTGATGACATACTTGATAACATCAGCTCACACACTGTTAAAACGGCCATTAAGATATTATGTATTATAGACGACATATCGCACACACCTATGTGACAGACTTGCTCTGTCAAACAGGAAAATGTTTCAGTAGAGCTGAGCTGAGAGCATTTGATGAGAGAGGGAGATGATATGGAAGAGAAACTGGGACTAAAAACAGATGGTGGCTGGCAGGATTAGAATCAGAATGAGCAGCATAATTACCAATCCACTTAAAATAGCCATTTTTCGTCACGTCCATTTTCCACTGTGTGATCTACCTCCATTCTGCATTGCAGCATTTAGGACTCCCTAGCTTTGCTTGCTGAAGCACCCAGCAATCTGAAATTGGCATTCCCTCAGCACAGCGACCGCTTACAGAGCGCTTAATGAGATATGATGTGGAATATGGTAGCACTCTAAAAAGATAATTTCCTTCACTTCACACAGACATGCACACCACATAAACCGGTCCCAAAGTATTAACGGCTGATATACTGCCAAGACCCCAGAGCCTAGCACTGAAGTGTTTTATCCTGACAGCTGGTAGCTGAACCTAGAGGATTGAAGAGCTGGGCCCAGTTTGCTCACACGGTGGGTCTACAGGATCAACCTCAAATCCCTGCTTACAGAGCCACAACAGGAGAGGAGGGAGGGGTTTCTGAGGAGAGTTGGAAACCAATACCCCTTTACTTTTCCTGCTGATGACCCTGGATCACAGTGTGTGTTTGTGGGGCTTCACCACCTGTCTCTGTAATTTATCCCACTTACCAGATGGAGCACCTCAGTGGCAGTCTAGCCAGTTTTTCCAGAGAGTAATGTGTTTAGTACAGAGAAAACGGTCTGTTAGTGTTCTGCATTCAGCAACAACTACACTGCAGCTAACCACAACACAGTTCTGAACACTGACAGTGGTGCAGTCGACCAATATGGGGTTTTTTTTATGGCCGATGCGGATATTTAGAGAGCAGGGTGACCGATGGCTGATATACACTGCCTGACCACAAAAAAGGTCAAAACCTGGATTTAACTAAGCAAATGGGTAAGAGCCTCCCATCGGATAAGTCCTGCATTGGTGATTTGTTTCAGCTGGCAACAAGTTCTTTAACCCTAACTGATGCAGTGAGTAGCTTCTCATTTGTTAAACAACCATGTCGAAAGAGACATCCTGTGGTTGTGGAAAAAATTCGGAAAGATTCAAATTATTGGCATGCATCAGGCAGAGAAAACATCTATGGAGATTGCTGAAACTACTAAAATCAGGCTAAGAACTGTCCAACGTATTATTAAAAAGTAGAAGGACAGTGGGGAAACATCATCTTCAGAGAAGGAATGTGGTTGGAATAAACGTTCACACAACATTTGATGAAATCAAACCATAGAAAAACAACAGCAGAACTCAGGGATATGTTTAATAGTGAAAGTAAGAACATTTCTACCTGCACAGTGTGAGGGGAACTCAATGGATTGGGACTTAACAGCTGTGTAGCTTTAAGAAAAGCACTTGTTACTGAGGCTAACCGGCAAAACTGGCTTCAGTTTGCTAGGGAGCATAAAGATTGAAATCTGGAGCAATAGAAGAAGGTCATGTGGTCTGATGGATCCAGATTTACCCTGCTCCAGAGAGATGGACGCATCAGGGTAAGAAGAGAGGCGGCTGAAGTGATTCACCCATCATGCCTAGTGTCTACCGTACAAGCCGGTATTGGCAGTGCTATGATATGGGGTTGCTGCAGTTGGTCAGGTCTAGGTTCAGCAATGTTATGTGCCCAACGAATGTGGTCAGCTGATACCTGAATATACTGAACGACCAGGTTATTCCATCAATGGATTTTTTCTGGCATTTTCCAGGATGACAATGCCAGGATTCATCGGGCTCAAATTGTGAAAGAGTGGTTCAGGGAGCACACATGGATATTCCACCACAGACTCCCCATCATCAATACAAGATCTTGGGGAAAATTAATGCAACTCTGAACAGAAATAAATGTTGTGACATCGCAGAAGCTTGTGGAAATCTGTGCCATAATCAAAACTAAGCTGGTCCAGTGAAATATTTAGGGAGTGTGACCTTTTTTTGGCCAGGCAACTTTTTGTGCAACTCAAAACTAATAACATTAAATTAAACACAATTGTTGAACTTAATTTAACATTTATTTAAGCTATGTGTACTGTCTCTGTTTGTCTTTTTTAATTAAAAAGATATTGCTCATAACTAAATAAACAATGTTAGAGTAGTGCACATGGTTGCAGAATATTTTCGTTTTTAATCCTAGTTCCAGTGAAGAGCAGAAAGTTGTAATGCTGAAAGTTTTCATCTTCTCATAAATGGCCCCTCCCTCACTGAATATCAGCATCTTTGTTTTTAGTCACTCAGTAATCTCAGTTTAGGAGCTGCAAGTTCTAATTCAGGAAACAAAGTTTCTCTGCATTTTCCCCATTTTTTGTTATTATTATTATTTTTTTATATCGGCCTCTTAAGTGCAGATATCGGCCGATACTGATTATTTCAAAATGGCATTAATCGGTCTATCTCTAGTGCAGTTCATGCAGATCAATTTTTGAGATTTGACATTATTTGCTTCAGTCTATTACCATGTTTTATGCTGTTCCAGTGTGTATTACTAACCAGACACCTTTAAGGACTGTTTGTTTCACAGACATTAATGCATTTCCTATGACATCACTTGCTTTAGTAGAAGTTGGGAGAATATTTGGTGGGTTGCTATAACACAGATGAAGAAGGATCTTGCTCTTTTCTTTTAAATCTCTTTTTCTTACTATATATTTACTTCATAGTAACACACATATGGTGTTTTGTACTGTCTTTTTTCATGTGCGAGAAGAACATTAGTATCCGGGAGACCTGACTTGATGTAGCTAATAAACATGCTGTTTGGAGTACTGCCATTCATGTCTGCCTTGCTTTTTGCAGTCAACCATGTGCAATTCGCTAATTCGCTTGTCTCAGCTATCCGAAGCTCATCGCTATCCAGGTGGAAATGGGTTTGGCATTCGCACGCATTACAACTTCCACTCCCCGAGATCTTTCATAGTGACATAAAGTGATAGGCCTGGTGTCAGGGAGTCCTTACCGCACTGAGTATTTCTAATTTGTTTTTTGTACTATTGTTTAATTTAAATTAAACCCATGTTTAGCCAAATAAAAAGTGTATGCATATAACCAGCAAGATGTATGACATATTAAAGGCTTTATGATTATTTAGTTCTAAAATTTAAGAATGAGTAAAAGGATGAAGTGTTGAGGAGGTTCATAAGTTATATGTGATATTCAGCTTTATTGTGGCACGTTAAGCAGCAAATTACACAAATGAACAGGATCTAGCTAATGACAGCTGTATTATGATTATACACTCACCAGCCACTTTATGCTTGTTAACACAAATATCTAATCAGCCAAACCCATGGCAGCAACCCAATGCGGATGCAAAAAACCCAATTTACGGATGCAGACATGGTCAAAATGAAGTTCAAACCAAGCATCAGAATGGGGAAGAAAAGTGATTTTAAGTTACTTTGAATGTGACAGGGTCATTGGTGCTAGACAGGCTGGTCTGAGTATTTCAAAAACTGCTGACCTATTGGGATGTTCACACACAGACATCTCTAGGATTTACAGAGAATGGTCTGAAAAAGAGAAAATATCCAGTGAGGGCAATTCTATACACGAAATGCATTTTTGAAGTGAGGAGCAGAGGAGAATGACCTGACTGGTTCGAGCTGATAGAAAGGCAACAGTAACTCAAATATTCACTCGGCAGATATGCAGAGCCTTTCGGGTTGGACCGAGATATGGAGATATACAGAAAACCACACCAGATGCCACTCCTGTTAGCTAAGAACAGGCAACTGAGGCTTTAATCAGCATGAGCTCACCAAAGTTGGACAACAGAAGATTGGAAAACTGATGTCTGGTCTGATGAGTCTCCGTTTTCCTGCAAGATTTGGATGGTAGTGTCAGAATTTGACATAAACAACATGAAAGCATGGATCCATTCTGCCTTGTATCAGTGGTTCAGGCTTCTGGTGGTTTGATGGTGTGGGGAACATTTTCTTGGCACACTTTGGGCCTCTTGAGCAGCCACAACTGAGCATCGTTTAAACACCACAGCCGTTGTTGCTGACCATGTCCATCCCTTTATGACCACCGTGTACCCATGCTCTGATGGCTACTTCCAACAGTATGTGCCATGTCACAAAGCTCAAATTATCTCAGACAGGTTTGTTGAACATAACGAGTTCACTGTACTCAAATGGCCTCCACAGTCACCAGATCTCAGCCCAACAGAGTACGTTTGGGATGTAGTTCGCATCATGGATGTGCAGCTGACAAATCTGCAGCAACTGCATGATGTTATCATGTCAAATCTAACAAAGTGTACCTAATAGTGGCCCATGACTGTGTGTATATATATATATATATATATATATATATATATATATATATAGTAATAACCATTTGATGGTGTAGCTGTTTTTAAAAAGTAGACTTAAACCATAGACCTTCTGGCAGCTAAGAGGATAGTTGGAAAATACTTGGACCAGTGTTTAATAATGAAATGCCTTAAACATTAACGGAGTGCTTGTTCTGATATTCATCAGTTATCTCTGGTTAGAGCTAACTACTTCATTGTCTTGTTTCAGATCTATTAGTTTCCTAAGAATTATGGAAAAGTGGATGTTGCCAAGACACACAACCAGTCAGTTTTTGGCTATGTTTACCATTACAGTATAGGAGCTTTGATCATAATTGCAATAACACTTCTGGAATATCACAGCAACATTATCTGCAGGTATAATATAATATGTTGACTAGGACTCCTAATAGTTAATAGTTGACTAGGACTCCTACCAGGTGAAATAATGATCTGGATCAGCTTGTGGAACAGATGTGTCACACATGGCCCTGTGGAGTTACACACACAACAGTGCACATTCTGCTCACAGCTAGAGATATACATGTTTAGTGGAATATCTGGTTATCTTAACCCATCGTGGTGTTTTTTTTTATTTATTTAATTTAATACATTTTTTTTTACATGGAGAGGAATGATCAGCAATTTGTCAAAATCTTGTGATCAGTAGTCCAGCCCACTGTACAAATGCTTAAAAGAACTCATTTTGTTCCGCCATAAGAATAACTGTAAAATATATTACTATGTTTAATGTGCTGACTGGCTTTATGCTAAACCATGCCTTTAATTATTGTGATACAGAATCAGTCAGCAACCTGCTTTTCTTCCCTCCTTAAAGCTCTGGCGTTATACAATATTCTCTGCCCTTAAGTCTAGGCAATCGTGACTGATCCACTTGAATCATGTAATTTGAAAACACAAAGAAATGTTGATATTTTAGAAGTCATTCTTGTAAGGGGTTTCTGGTCTACAACAGATAAAGGTGTAGAGCATAAACCCCTTATAAGAATAACTTCTGTGCAAATAACTGTTTAAACACAAAGAGAAATGTTAAACCTTCCATGTTTTTCCTGTACGGATTCTTTTCTCGTTTGGTTATTCAAATATTATCACACTACTTTGAGTAGAGTTTGGCTTAGGTAATTATCAAGTGAACTGCAAACATACTGGAACTGTTTGTTTACCTCTTACCTGCCTCTTACTTCTTAGCTTTTGATGTTGGTGGAATTCGTACAAATGCTTGAACAGGATGTAAACACAAGGAGTCCAGCCCGGACCTGTGTGGTTTTTGCTGTTTTCTTCCTTGGGTGTAAAGCACACTTAGTATTGTCATATTGTTTTAGCAGCTGTGTGAGAGATGTGAGAGCGAATCTTTATGTAAAAAAAAAAAAAAAGGAAAAAATTAAATGCTCGTCAGTACTGACACGAGCTTAATATTTTTTAAGTAGTCAATTAAAAAATTTACAATCTTAAAATCCGAGCAATTATGGATTAAGGTCATGCTGAAGGACTGAACAGTGGCAGCTTGTCAGAGGTGGATCCACATGTGGTCACCAGTCCAGTATCTTAATCGCCATGCAACCACAGTCGCACAATACTTTGCTTGCATGCAATGCTGATACCTAGAAAAGAAACCAGTTTTGCCAGTGTGCTATGACGTACTTTAATTTTATGCAAAGGCAAGAAAGGACAATTGTTCATTTTGAATTGTGTAGTGTTTTTTAAAAGAATAAATAGTTTGTGTCAAATACGAGCAAGCAGAAATGTTAATTATGATTAAAGTATTGAAAAATTAAATATGAAAAACGACTTGTTATACAGTACATACTAGTACCGTATTTTCCGGACCATAAAGCGCACCGGATTATAAGACGCAATATCAACGATCGGCTGCTAACGGAACTATGTTCATACATAAAGCGCACCGGGTTATAAGGCGCATTAAATGAAACAAAACTTTTAAGTTCCCTCAGAAGCTCAGTTTGGTCTTTACCTGGCGCAGGGCGTCTTCTTGCTTCCTCCACTTCTGTACCATTGATTCGTTAATGTTGAATTCTCTCACAGCTGCTCTATGACCATGTTGTACTGCGTGACTGATAGCGTTGGGTTTGAAATCCGCTTCGAAAATAAATGAATGAATGCAAGTACCCTAATGCTGAAGCACATACCGTATTACTTTGTGATGCTGCGCACTACGGTGGCCGTAAGCTTCGTAACTTACCAAGGCCGTGCTAAAACATTTTGACAGATTTATGAGCGCCGTGTACCATCTACAATCGGTTCTAGGTCAGAAAGCATAATCAGAATTAATTCATACATTAGACGCACCGCATTTTAAGGCGCACTGTCGATTTTTGAGAAAATTAAAGGATTTTAAGTGTGCCTTATGGTCCGAAAAATACGGTAAACCGGTAGGGTTTGGAAACAAAAGAAATAAATTTGTGTCATTCTGTAAGAATTCTTATGTACAATTGCTGATACAGTGCTGGGGGATGAACTGATGAACTGATCCCTCAGACACTGCCAGTCATGTCTGCATGTGATGTCCAACTCAGCTGGAAAGCACTTTCTAGACTCAAACCCAGGTCCAAGAGTTTCTGTATTAGATCGCTGTTCTACCCAAGCACCTTTAGTCCAGAATTGCACCCTTATATGAATTTATATAGACCACAACAGTAACCACAGAACATGATGCGTTTCTTAGGAAATGCACACACACATGTTATTCTACAGTAAAAATATCTCTACAGTTAACTCAGGTTTCCTTAGGCAGATGCCATGTTGATACTGATGTAGGCCGTTTCACACACTGACACTAAACACTTTTTCTTTTTCTCTTTCTTTTTATTTTTCTTTTTTTTTGTAGAATGCATTCTTTATGGTGTTTCTGTAATGTCTAACTGCCAGCAGATATGTCAGTAGACCACTTCTTATACACCTTACCTTTACAGTGATCCAATCAGGTTTGCTTCTTTCAATCATTTTCTCATTTACTCCAATTTACTATTGTTACAGAGTTTAAACTTTGTAAATGCTGGTCAGTAGATGGTAAAAGGATTTAATTTTATGGTCGCTACACAGTAATAATTGCTGACATGAAGTGCCTTTTATGAGTCTAACAGCCTCTTTTTGTATTTCAGAATGCAAACCATTCCATTACCAAGGCTTTGTTCTGTGTGACATGACCCCTTTACCTCAAAGTCCAGTTCTTTGTCAAACAATAGTTTAATGCATTTAAGCCTATTTTGCTGCATATGCAAATGAGCTATTTGAATATTTGTTCAGTTCTAGCACCAAGAACCATTGAGGAGCCTTAGAACTCCATGACAACAACCTAAGCGACTCAAGTTATGTGACTACCATAAAACGGAAAATAGTGTAGGGGGTTAGACGCTGTTTTAAAGAGTCTACCGTGTTCCCACATTTTAGTACAAACGACTGGCTGGTAAAACCCGGCTGAGATGCACTAGCCCTGTTTTCACATTATTCTCCTGACTGTACACAGGAGATGGATGTATTTCAAAGCTGTGAACTCATTTATGCTGTGTATCTGTTTCTGTTACCCTACATTCACACCTGCAGCATCATTAGGATTTCCTGACTTGAGTATTGCTGAAGTTGTGGTTTTCCCTGTGATTCTATCTAGAGCAAAGGCATCGCCCGATCGTCTTTCCTGTACAGATACATGTCTATATCTGTCATTAATATACCATTCTTATTTGGAAAATTTGTTTGGGTCTACTGCAATGAGGAATCACACCCATTTTTTTTATCCAAGCATCTTTTCTTACATCCCCCATTGCTGAAGGACGTACATTATTCCCCCTCCCTTTCAACTAAACACAGATATCTAGAGGGACCAAAAGACAGACAGCTTTCTGAATGGGATAAGGATTCTGGACCCCACCATCCTAATCTCTGATGTACATTTTTTTCCAAATGCAAAAGTCTTAGACCACAATTAGATTTGTTGTTTTAGCAATAGTATAACGACCATATATAACACATTATCGTCATCGTATCCAGAAGTTTCAAACTTGGTTTCTTCACCTAATAATACTCTTTTCCACTGATCTTCATTCCAATTGATGTGAGTCTTAGCATATCTTAGCCTTTTCACCCTGACCCCCTTCTGAAAAAGTGGTTTCTTGGCTGCTGCCCTTCCAAATAGACCATTCCTGTTCAAGCTCATTGAAAATAAATTACTTCTGACTATTATGGTGCATCACATTGCTGTGGCGGTATATGCAGGGTTAGTGTCTGTCTGAGCCCTGTAAATCCTATTAGGGGCTCTGCATAAATAGTCCTTAAAATCCCTTAATGATATTACTCGTCAATGGAGTCACTTTTCTTCTGACTCTACTTCCTCTCCAAAAACCACAGGGGCATGTGGCATGCCTGGCTTCTGGCTTTGGGGAAGTGAGTCATGTTTTTAATTTCTCAGCAGTGCCTCAAATCAGAGTGACGTGTCCTGACTCCTCCATAGCTGAACCACAGCTGTTTTAGATGGAGCAGGGAGGGGAGTGGATGTGATGGTGGATTCAAAGTCTGTTAAATATCCTGTTGTGCTCAGGTGAATCGGTGGTGCAGTGAAACTGCCTTTAACACTTCTTAGTAGTACTAGTGTCAAGTAGCTATAGCACACCATCTGATTCTGTCCAGGGTTCTGCCTGTGTTGCTCTGTGTGTGTGTTTGTGTGTATTTGTGTGTGTGTGGATCCACAGAGTTGGCAGTCAGTGGTGGATGAGACATGAGGCTTAAATCAAGCCTCTTCAGGACTTTATGGGAGCCTGGCTGCCTGTGTAAGACTAAATCAGCTGTGTAAATGTATAGGAATGTTTTCACAAAGGGTGTTTTCTCTCTGACTGGCATTACTTTGTATTCATTATTTTCCTTATTGTTTTCAGTAGGGTATATAGATAGAAGTGGCAAAATAAAAAATAAAGCTTACATTTTGTTGTTGTCATACTTTAAATATCCTAGTCCTACTGAAGTTTGCCAGATCCAGCATCCATAAAAGTCACTTTCTCTTGCTGGGTTGTTGCTGCGTTCTCACAGACCGAGAAGAACTGGTTTATTATCTTTTAAGCCAAGTTCTACAGAGCATATCATGCAGTAGACCACACAAAACAGTACAGTACTAACAAACTCCGTAATCCAGATATAAGACATCAAAGAGTACCACTTTCAGCAAATCTCTGGAAAATATGATCCCATTTTCTATTGTTTATCATGTATTTTGTTCGTTCAGCATTAATAATAATGATATCAACAATAATAACAACTCATTCTGACCCTTACTACTTTCAGTCTTAAAAACTTTGTGGTAATGTCTCACAGCAGTCTAAATGCTAGGACATCACCGTATGGTTCACATGCCTTGGCAGTGCCTTCCATCTGGTTGAGAGGTGCACAGACACAATTGGCAGTGTCTGAAAGAGGGACGGTCAGATGTTGGATTGTGTTCCTGCCATTGCAACAGCAGTGAAAAAGGCCGTCGCAAAATGTTGGTGAAAATAAGCGATCGTTGGCTGCAAGTTGTACAGAGGAGTCTTTATTGTAAATGGGGGCGGCACGGAGGCGCATGTGGTTAGTGCGGTCGCCTCACAGCTCTAGAGATCCCCTGTTTGATCCTGACCTTGGATTCCGCCTTGTGGAGTTTACATGTCCTCCCCATGTCCATGTGGGTTTACTCCGGGTACTCTGGTTTCCTTCTACATTCTAAATTGGCCTAAATTGATCCGATTAGTTTCTGTCGCAAATTGCCGTTGCTGTCAAAACCAACGTTAAATAAAATAAACCCCAAACACTCATTCTAAATGTCTTTTCAACCATTTTATGGAATGTTGTGCAAATTGACTGTAATGGAGCCTCTGAGAGGACATGGTGGTTCTTTTTAATAAAGCATGGCCACAAATTATAATGTTTAATATTTTGCGCATATAAATGATCTCGGTTACGACAGTTATATTGAGGCTACAAATTAATGTTTTTACACAAAATACGAATGGCGCCAATTTATGGCCTCAATACATTAATTTATGGCCTCAATATCATTGTCACAGGCACAAGAGAGTAATTTGTGACCTCACCATTGTATACACATGAATGTTTTATGACCATGCCTTATTAAAAATAACAACCATGTCTCTGTAATGCTTTTATTTATGAAAAATTTTGATAAGTCTTCAGCTGCTTCTAGGGCCAGTTCAGTTGTTTTCCTTATGTGGTGCAGAATGATACAGATACTACTCATTATGCCATATTTATTAGTTAGATAGCAGGAAGGGCTTGCTGGTCCGCCTTTATCTTTCTTTGCTTCAGTACAGAGCATTCAGAATGCCATTGCTCACCTGGATCACAATGTTTTCTCATATAACTTCCATACTGAGATCACTCCACTGGCTTACATCTAGGCATTAATGAAGAACTCTTGTCCCAGCTTTCCAGGGCTCTAAGGTTCTGCACATTATCTGCGTTCCTTAATTCAGAACTACACACCTGCAATCAAGCTCAGGTCTTCAATTTCCAGGTGTCTGGCACATCCTTTTTTAACCATGCCTGCAAAGTGAGATCTCAAGGTTTCAGTGTACTGGTTCTATGTGGGTGTAATGACCTTCCCACATATGTCTGTAGAGCCTAGTGTGTCTCTACCTTCTGCAGCAATCTGAATTCGCACCTCTGTAAACAATACCTAGGATGATGCCTCTACTGTTCTCTGCATTTTTGTTGTACTTCCTTTGATCTTTGTATAGTTTTGTAAACCATATCTTTATGTTCTTAGTATTGATTGTCTGTATACTTATTTTCTGAGTAGCATTGGTCTCTAGTCTAAGAGATCATGAATGCGTGCAGGTTATTTGAGTTCTTGCATCATTGCTGTACAAGAGTGTCTGCTAAATTTCTAAATGTATATTTAGCTTGCTGGCTAATGTTTGTGCTGTTTACTGGACCTCTAAGTTCATGAATGGCTTCACTTGCCATACGAGACTGATGGCACTGCTGTTAAAGTACTGGGCAGGTGATCAAAAGCTTGAGAATTCATGTCTCAGTGCTGCCAAGCTTCCACAGTTGGGCTCTTGAGCAGATTATATCTTGTAATAATGTGTCAGTTGGCAGAACGTCTGTAGAGTCTTATGTAAAGGTTTGGGGACCATGGTCAACTATGACCATTTTCCACTCCTCTTAATGGTTTGAACACCATATTATTTGTATTTCTGTTTGGTTAGTGGTGTGTTGTGTCTTCACATCAGCTGTTTTACCTTTAGCCTGTTGGAATGCTGTCTGTCAGTCTGCCCTTCAAGAATTCAATAACATTATATTGCATTATACTTTTGCTTTATTGTTTGCCAGAGCATTTCAACCAGACTGACATACACAGCAACAATAGCCACTGTTTTTGCAGTCCTTTGAAATGGCTTTGTAGGTTTTTCCGTTTTGTGAGATGAAAGAAATAAAAAAAAATTCTGAAGAAGATGCACCAATACCCCGTATGCGTACACACAAACACACACAGACAAATATGATGTATTAAGTCTTTCTCTCTGTGTTTCTGTTGTAGGTGTGTGGTAGTGCTCCTTAATCCCAAGAAAAGCAAGCAGTGTCATATCCTCAACAACTCCAGGTGAGATTCAGAGTCTCAGTTAACAGTCCCACACCCTCCTGGCTCAATTATTATCTGAGATGATTAATGGTGATTATGAACAAGAGTGTGTGCAATGATTTTTTTTTTTTAGTCATGGAAATGTTTTTCCAAGGCAGAGTACACTTCTACAGTTGTTCTAAAAATCTATTACATTTATTAAATCTATTTATTGCTTGATGCTTAAAACTTTTTATGGGGAGGTACATAGTTACAATGCTGAAAACTTGTTGAACGAGTCCATACAACTTAACAAGAAATTTTAATCTTGTTGTTTGATCTGTCTTTCTTTGTTATGATTGCTTGCTATCTAGATTACCTGACCGAAATTAAATGGCTATTGCAAATATGTGTTGTATGTAAGGCATATCATTTGGTTGCTATTAACGAAAAACATTGAAGGAATGCAGAAATGACTAAAATATCCAAATATAACCAAAGATCTTCAAATACACATAACAGCTTACCTGTTTCAGTTCGGTTGATTCTGCAGACAGTGGATTAGCGATGGGCAAACACTTAGGAATGTGGCCTCTCTTTATTTATCCTTATCACAAAACGAGGTCTGTACCCATGTCTAGTCAAGACTCGGCATTCTTTTAGACACGTAACAGTCTCAGGCAAAGGTTTGGGCACCCCTGGTTAAATTATGGTTTGTTGATTTTCTGTTTGAAAAGAAATGAACATAACCGTTGCCAGAAATAAAAATGTACAGAAATGCAATACATCAGTAAATTCAAAGAACAATTCTGAGACCTAACCTAAAAGATAGTCTGCACAAACTAAAAATGTGAAACCTTTTCTGAGACCACTAGTGAAAATGCTTCTATTGTGCATTTTCACCAATGTCTAGTTTCTTGCACTGTTTTTCAAATCATATAATCAGCATGGCTATTTGAGTGAAAAGTTGATTCTGTGAAAACAGATAGCATAAATTTTAGAATTTATTAGTATGTGGTACGTTTCCTATGTGATCACAATATGCACTTGAGCTGGCATGGACTCAAGTTTGTGCAAAATCTGATGACGAGAATGATTTCACAATATTCCAAAGAGCATCTTGGTATAGTACTTGATGGTTGGCTTTCATGTGTCCCATAAATGCTTAGTGGGGTTTCGGTCAGGTGACTTGTGGAGGAAAGTGCATAACAGTCGACACTCCTTGATGTTCTTTGGCCTTCAGGTAGTCGTTCTTTGGGTCATTATCCTGCATCAGTATGAACCCTTCTCCACAAAGATCCAAGCAAGCATTTTCAATAGTGGTCTCAGACTTCTTGCTCACACTTCATAAAATTAAAATATGAAAATAAAGATCACCATCAAACAGAGGGCAAACAAAACACACCACCATCTTTGTAAGTCCTACTTGTTATTGACACTTTTTTTTATAAAAGCACCAAGACAGGCCAACTATCTAAAATTTGCTGTGTTACTAATCACGCTCCACATAATATAAAAATATTTTACTTGCTCTTACTTATTGTTGTATTCTTCCACCCTGTTTACAAACCTGAAGGTAAGCTGCTCTTAAGCCACTACTGTACCTAGCTCTGAGCATCACTCCTGAATTGAAAGACCTCTTGGTGGCTTCAATCTTCTGAGTAGGAGCTGTTTACCTAAACTGATATTGGTCTGGATCTAATGCGCTTCTGGATGCCTTAAATGTTTTAAGTGTGTTCAACAAGGACATATAAAGAAGATTATAAATCAAAGGGCATGTATCGGAGTGCCCTCCTCTGTGTGGCAGTGCCAGCAGTCTGAAGAAGTGGCCTTCAAGCCTAGTCTAAACAGTCTAGGAATGAGATGAATTTTAATATATTTACAGTTTACATTTACAGCATTTAGCAGACGCCCTTATCCAGAGCGACTTACAGTTGGTACAGTCTTACAATCCAAGCAATTGTGGGTTAAGGGCCTTGCTCAAGGACCCAGAGGCAGAGGTGGGATTTGAACCCTGGACCTTTTGGTCCAACTGCTAGGCTACCACAGAACCATATATCTGTATATTAGCATCCATGATTTTTTCTGGTCTTTGTCTAATATACTAAAGTCTTTCTCCCATGCTGGCTTTTTGCACCACAGGTATTTTATTAAATATAAACCCCCAAGTTTTATGTTTCACTATTATTCCCAGTTTTATCTCCATGGTTTTTTTTTCAAGAATGTCATGTATTTAAATTTGTTACCTGCAAAATTTGAGCAAATGTTTGCATGAGGATGTAGACCAGGCCCGTTTCACTTGCGTTAAATTTAGTAGTTGAACCTAACCTCTCTCAGAATTTATATTCATACATGGCAAAAATTCCATTAGCAGGATTCCAAGAAAGCAGCCATAATTCTCTCAGTCCATGTTTCAAGTTAAAGTTGTGTACATGCCATTGTTCATTCTGTGAGTCATGGCCATTGTTGGAATGAGCACCATCCGACCATACAGGAAGCCTTGTAAGTAGACAGGAAGCATTTACTTCAACAAGTTAACTGAAGCACTTCTCTGTCCTTTCTTTCATTCAGGAAAACAATCACCACTCTAGCTTTTTCACCAGATGGAAAATATGTGGTCACCGGAGAGGTGAGTTTTAAAGTTCTCTGATGCTATGTATTCTATGGTTACAAATCGGACTCTAGTTTTACATAATAGCAACAAAAAAAAAAAAAAAAGGCAACGCTGCACCTTTGATCTGTCAGATAAAGCATTTGGATCTCCAGAAATACAACCCCAAATCAGAAAAGGTTGGTACAGTATGTAAAATGCATATAAAAACACAGTGGTTCTTACATTTACTTTGATTTTTATTTCATTACAGACAGAATGAACCTGAGATATTTCATGTTATTTCTTTTCAACTTCATTTAATTTGTTAATAAAACGTCCATTCTTGCATTTGTGGTCTGCAACATGTTCTAAAAAAAAACTTGGGGTGTTAAAGGATTTACCCCTTTGTAATGTTGCCATTCTGTTTTACCACAGGTAAAAGATGTTTTGGCACAGAGGATACCAAGAAATTTAGTGTTTTGGGTGTTATTTTGTCCCATTGTTCCTGCAAACACGTCTTGAGGTGTGGGGTCAGTGGGGTCATTGCATTTTTCTTTCAAAGTTCTCCACACATTCTCTATTGGGGACAGGTCAGGTCTACAAGCAGGCCCAGTACCCTCCAATACCCTATTTTTCAACAGCCATGCCTTTGTAATGTATGCAGCATGTGGTTTTGCATTGTCTTGTTGAAAAATGCATGGACATCCCTGGAAAAGATGACGACTTAAAGGCAGCATATGATGCTCTAAGGTCTCAATGTACTTTTCTGCATTAATGCTGCCATCACAGTAGTGTGAAAGACCTTTCCAAGGGCACTGACACAACCCCATGCCATGACAGACCCCGGGTTTTAGACTTGTTGCTTTTAACAGTCTGGGTGGTCTTTTTTTGTCTTTGGTCCTTTCAAAAAAGACCTACTGATTGGTCTGACAGCAATACATGTTTCCACTGTGTGATGGTCCATCCTAGATGCCTCCGAGCCCAGAGAAATCAACGACTCCTCTGGATATGGTTAACATGAGGCTTCTTTTTTGCACTGTAAAGTTTTTAGTGGTATTTGTGAATGCAACTCTGTATTGTAGTGCTTGACAAAGGTTTGCCAAAGTAATCCCTTGCCCATGTGGTTCTATCAGCTATTGTTGAATGGCGGTCCTGGATGAAGTGCCGTCTGAGGGATCGAAGATTGCGGGTTTTCGGCGTAAACTTGCGCCCTTTGCCATTACACACCGAAATTCCTCCTGATTTTTTTAATCATTTAGTGATATTATGCACTGTAGAGAGAGAAATATGCAAATCTCTTCCAATCTTTCTTTGAGGTATATTATTTTTAAACATTTCAATAATTTTCTCATGCATTTGTTGACACACTGGATCCTCTGCCCAACTTTGCTCATCAAAGACTCGGCCTTTCCTGGATGCTGCATGTGTACTAATTCATGATTACAATCATCTTTTGACATGACCTGTTTGCCCCCTAAATTGCCCCCGTCCCAACTTTATTTGGAACGTGTTGCGGACCTGAAATGCGGGAATGGATGTTTACTAACAAATAAAGTTGACCAGACTAAACATGAAACATCTCAGGTTCATACAGTCTGCAATGAAATACAAGTCAAAGTTAATGTAAGAAACACTGTTTTATGTCCATTTTCTGTACTTGTGCCAACTTTTTCTGATTTGGGGTCGTATAAAATCATACTGTGCAGTACAGACGTCGCTTTGCATCATTGTGCTGAGGATATATGGATACTGTGCAGTGAGACTACATTGCAAGGATGTCATTCCCTCCCATGTTTTAGCATTTTCTTTAAAAGTACCTTGGATATAATCATTTGGAAAAGTTCCACGGCACAAAATGGTTTGCACCACCCCTAAGATGAACAGAACACACCCAGGAAAGTTTTCTTCTCCAAGACCAGAGACAAGTTCAAGCCAGGAAAGGCAGTATTTATAGATGGTATTGATTTAAGGTTGACAGTATGTTGTAATTAACTGCTCTTACTGATTCTAAAACTGTCATCGTTACACAACACCGGCGAGAGTGGTGTATGTATAGCACGTTTTAAGCTTTTGACCTCGGCTAGCATGGTTAAGCACAAGAGAGGACGTTGTTTTGTGCTGTTCTAATCCACTGATTCATACAAGCTCAGCACAAGTGATGTGTTTGACTAATCCTTTCATATTTAGGAAGAGCTTTTGCCTTGAGCACGTGTGAGAAAGCAACATTAGTGTGTGCTTACTGGTTGCTCTGGTAACCTATGGCACGATGCCAGCCTATGCACAGATCGTGTTTACTGTCAGGAAGAGATGAAAGGAGAGTAGAGACAGGGGAGAGGATGTAAAAACAATATGGTAAAATATGGATGTGCAAGCAGAGGGAAGTGGAAGGTGAAAGTGAAAAGGACTGCTGACAGTGAGAGAAAGGAATTGCTGAGGGCGAGAGAAAGAAGGGAAACCTGGAGCAGAAGGGGCTCAGCATGTGGTTGGCTGTTTTGGTTGGCTCTTGCATAAATATCCCTCTGCGTGTAGCCTCTCTGTGTGTGTGGTTATGCTGGTGTTGAACTGTAATTGCAGTTGGACTGCCTTGGCTGTATTAAAGCAAGATGCTTTATATTAGCATACTCCTGCTGTAAATTCTCTCATGGCCTCTGGTGTTTACACTTCCTGTCTGATTGGTGTGTGTGACTAAGTCTAGTCACAAATCAGATGACTCTTCATTTGTTAGTATAAGGAGTAAGGGAAGGTACAAATTATTTAAAGCCTTGACACTTAGCTTTACCTAGGATATTCAGAAAATTGTATTCTATTATTGCATTGTAGTAGGGGTGTGCAATATTGACAAAAATATACATCTCTGTATTTTCTGGGCTTTTGACATTAGTGGTAATTAGATTATGATTAGTTAGACTATAATTAGCTAGTGATATAATGTAATAAGCTAGTATTTATGGTTGAGATTGGTCAGTCTGTGCATGTGACATCAGCCTCAAAAGATTTACACAATGTTGGCCCGTACAGCAGGTTGGCAAGAAAGAAGCGGCACACTGATTCTTATTCGCGCTTCAGAAGCCACGTGGTACAAGGTTTTATGGTCAGATGATCAATGAGTGGCCAATGAGTCCTTTTTGGACTGAAATCCAAACGCTGTGCTTTATCAAAAACCAAATGCTTCACTCAAAATACTGCATACCTACTGTAAAGCATGTTGGTTACAACATTATGTCATGGTGCTGTTTTTATTCACTGGGAACTGGGCAGGATTGAAGGAAAAATGGATGTTGCTAAGTACACCGAACGTTTTGAGGTACAATTGTGGCCCTCTTCTAGACAGCTGAAGATAGGCAGGTGGTTCCCCTTCCAGTACGACAGTGACCCTAAACACACTGCCGACAAAAACAGTGCAGTGGCTTAAGGATAAAGGGTGAACGTACGTACATTTACAATTAGTCGTTTGGCAAACACTCCTGTCTAGAGTGGCAAACATGCAAGATAGTTGAAGTACTTGATGATCTATTGAACATATTCAGTAACTGTTAGAGTATATGCATATACTACTCAAAGACTCAGATGCTATGAGCACAAATAAAAAGCCGCCTCTGGCTGCTCCTGTGAGGGGCTGCCACAGTGGATCACCGCATTTTAGATGTGCCTTTCCTGATACAACCCTCCCCAGTTATCTGAACTTGGGACCAGCACTCCCAGTGGCTGGGTTTTTTCATAAATGCAATACCTGACCTTCATGTTGCAAGCTCCACAATGGCTTCGTATTTATTGTTGTTATATATGCTAAATGCTTGAAGACTAAGTTGACAAGAATGTATACAAAGAGCAGATAAAGTACAACAAAGGGGCCTAAGTTAGAGCTTAGAGAAGGATGTTCCAGAAGCCTATGTAATATGTAAATATGGAGCAGAGCCTTTTGAACACTAGAAAGCTGAGACAAGAGTTTTACATTTACAGCATTTAGCAGACGCCCTTATCCAGAGCGACTTACAATTGGTACAATCTTACAATCCAAGCAATTGTGGGTTAAGGGCCTTGCTCAAGGACCCAACAGTGGCAGCTTGGCAGAGGTGGGATTTGAACCCTGGACCTTCTGGTCCATAGTCCAGTACCTTGCCCACTAGGCTACCACAGTCCCACAGTTTTAGATTTGATCTTAGCTGCAACAGGAAGCCTGTAGAAGCTCAGTAAATGAGTCGGATGAGAAACCTTTGGCAGGATGTTAACCAGACAATTGATAGTATTGTGAATGCTCTGTAGTGGAACTGTGGAACCTGAAGGCAGATCAACAAGCAACACTTTTTGAATGTTCAAGCCAGAGCCCTGGCCCTGATCTCAAAATCTGTGGATGGACTTAGAGAGCAGTACGTTACTGTTCACCACAAAACTTTACAATACTTGAAATATTGTGCAATGTCAATTAGAGAAATATTTGCCAGTCTAGGTGTGTAAAGCAGGTAGAGACGTATCCAAACAGGCTGATGGCTCTTATTAATGGAAATTAAGGCTCTACAAAGTATTAAATCGGGGCCTGATCACATTTCCAACCCTGTTATTCTAGTTGTTAATTTTTCAATAATTAAAAAACAGTGTACAAAATGCTGGAAAAAGATTTTTAGTTGCTTTTGATTTTAGGCTGTTCTTTTATAGGCATTGTAAATGTGTTGCATGTAATATTGTGTAGTGGTACATCACTGCATATTAAGCAGTACACAAAATTAAAAGCCATCAATGAAAATTGCCAGACCTGTATTTCTCATTGGTGCTCTCTCTCTCAATAGAGTGGTCATATGCCGGCAGTGCGTGTGTGGGACGTGGTGGAGAGGACTCAAGTGGCAGAGCTTCAAGAGCATAAGTATGGAGTGGCCTGTGTGGCCTTCTCCCCCAACAGCAAGTACATCGTCAGTGTGGGCTACCAGCATGACATGATTGTCAACGTCTGGGCCTGGAAGGTATTTGACATTTACAGCAACTTGTTTAAATTATTCTAAATGTTCCTAAATTTTGACTCATTATTTCTAATTTAAATTGAATGCTTCTCTATTGGGACGAAGTTCTATTTTCTATTTTTATTTTTATTTTTTTCTTTCAACCAGAAAAATGTACTGGTAGCTGCCAATAAAGTGTCGAGCAAAGTGACGGCCGTGTCATTCTCGGATGACAGCTCCTACTTTGTCACAGCAGGGAACAGGCATGTTAAGTTCTGGTACCTTGACCACACCAAGTCCTCCAAGGTACTCGAGTCTTTAACTGCTTCTTCTTCTTTATAGTCATTTTGACTAATATACAGATACATAAAACCATGTGCGTTATATTTTCAGGTTAATGCCACAGTGCCCTTGCTGGGTCGTTCTGGGCTGCTGGGTGAGCTCAGAAATAACTTCTTCAGCGATGTAGCATGTGGCAAGGGCCGAAAGGCCAGCAGCACTTTCTGCATTACCTCATCAGGCCTGTTGTGTGAGTTTAATGACAAGAGGCTGCTGGATAAGTGGGTGGAGCTCAGGGTGAGTGAATCTTACTAGCATATGGTTGAATGTATGCAAAAAAAGGCAAGTTGTGCAACATTACAGGAGTACACCTTCATTTTGTTTTTTTCGTATCACATTTATAAGCATAACTCTTTCAATAAACATGAAACGTGTATGACTGTAATTTATAGAGTAAGAATAGTATAATGCATTTTATTCTGGCTCATTATATGTACAAACATATATGTTTTTGTACAAATCAAAGATATTCATTTGGGTGCCCTAGTCTATGAAGGCTTGCGTGTATTAATTAACTGCACTTAATTAGTTTTCTGCTTCTCCTTCTCTTTCACTTTCCAGAAAAATGACAATATTGCAGTAAGTCACTTATTTGGGCCACATGCTCCACTTTTACCCCACATCACATAACCCAGCTGAATGTCAGCCCCATTGGGTCATTCATTTTCCATTCCGCCATTACAACAGCCAGTCATACAGTCATCACTGCGTTGCAAGTACATTGCATTGTATCACTGGTACTGTGTCTAGTCTTTATTTATACCATTGTGGTACACTGGAACTCTTCCATCTTTTCTTTTTACTTTAGGCTCTGTTTGCACTCTGTTTGCTTAATTTTGCAGCAGCCCTGAATCCTTGCACTGACGTAAATGTGTATATGTGAGAGACGTTAGCTGAAATGTATGAGAAACCTATCTGAAATATCAGCTGTGAAGCTTCCACAGTATGGGTGTGAAACCTGAGAATGGCTAATTTCAGTATCCACAAATAAATCAAGTGCTTAGTGAAATTCCAGATTAAACATGTACAGAGTTACACTTACATCAGCTCTGCATCTAGATTTCATTCTGATTTGGTTATAGAGATGCCAGGGTATACCACTGTTTTAGTTTGTATCCTTGTGGTTTTGTCTGAATGTCCTTGTTTCATCAGCATCATTGGTCATACAGTCTGCAGTTTTAATGTCTGTCATTTGCCACTCATTGAAATCACATTACAAAACTGTTCTCCTGTATAATATGGCTATTTAAATAAATATCTAACGCTTAATCATTGCCCACTCGCTAATGTTGTTTTTTTGTGGCTCCTCCAGACTGGCTTAGCCACCGCACTGTCTGTGACAGAAGATCTGATATTCTGCGGCTGTGCTGATGGAACTGTGCGAGCCTTCAGCCCGGTTAACCTGCACTTTATCTGCACTCTGCCCCGTCCACACAGCCTTGGCACTGATATTGCTGCCGTCACTGAGGCAAGGTGAGCTGCAGCATCTTGATATCGCATCTTACAGAACACTGAGGTCCAGGGAGCTTATTCCCATAGCATTTCATATATAGGTAGTTCATTCTAGGCTAGTTCTCCATTAGACAAACAGTAAGATTATACTGAATTTAATATGGATTAAACAGTGCATGCTTGAGTTTATGGTCATTTTCACATTGGTCTGAAGTGTTAATGCTTTCATTGTGTTCTGTAAATGGGGTCAGTGTGGGTTTTCTGGTATTTCTTTCTCAGCCGCCACCATCCGTATGCAAAATATTTCCAAACAATGTTGGAATAATTTCCTCCTGTTCTAAAATGCATCCAGAAATTGTGTGGGCAGCCTGAGCAGACTGACCTGGTACAAGTGTTCAGCATTCCTAGTTATAGGGATCGGAAAATGTTCTTAAGTATATTTGTTTGTTGGATTGACTGGGTTAGTTAATCATTGTTTGCCAAACATTATTATATGTATATAATATCTGGCATCTCCAGTTAAGTTCATTCTTTGTTCTCAGATCATTAAGTATAAACTCCTGCGCAGAAGTCTCAGGCCACCATTATGCTGGATATACCATTGATGTAGCAAAGGTGTAATGACCATATATACCGTATTTTCCGGGCTATAAAGCGCACCGGGTTATAAGGCGCATGAAATGAAACAAAATTCTAAGGTCCGTCAGAAGCTCAGTTTGGTCTTTACCTGGCGCAGGGCGTCTTCTTGCTTCCTCCACTTCCGTACCGTTGATTCGTTAATGTTGAATTCTCTCACAGCTGCTCTATGACCATGTTGTACTGCGTGACCGATAGCGTTGGGTTTGAAATCTGCTTCGGAAATGAATGAATGAATGCAAGTATCCTAATGCTGAAGCACATACCGTATTACTCCGCTATGCTACGGTTGCCGTAGGCTTCATAACTTACCAAGACCGTGCTAAAACATTTTGACAGATTTATGAGCGCCGTGTACCATCTACAATCGGTTCTAGGTCAGAAAGCACAACCAGAATTAATTCATACATTAGACGCACCGTATTTTAAGGCGCACTGTCGATTTTTCAGAAAATTAAAGGATTTTAAGTGCGCCTTATGGTCCGAAAAATACGGTAGTTATTTCTCAGTCTCTTTATTAGAATAGATCCAGAAAATATATTTTTTTATTTGTACGCAGTATTAAAAAACTGAAATAAAAGAAAATCTGAAAAAACAGATTCTATCCCCGTACAGTTGAGAAAACAGTTACTTGTCTAAAGGTATTGTGGAAGCCTTGAAATGCAGTAGCATCATGTATGTATAACAATCTTGAGCTGCCTGATTTAATTTCTATTTTCTGCATACCGTATATAGCACTATTAGACTATAGCAGTGGTTCTCAAACTTTTTCAGCAGCACCCCCCTTAGAATATTTTTGACCCAGCCCAACTGGAATGAAATGAATACTTTGCATTAAAAATGTATCATTCTGGTAATTGCTGTTATGTTTTTTTGGGTACAGAGTAATAAATTGAAGCTTATTGTATACTTGTATAGTACTTCTTAAAGAAAAAATGTTTTTAGTGTTTAATAATAAGAAAAAAACATGATCAACCATGCAGTCAAATTGGTGCAATGACTGCAAACAAATATTTAAAATTTACATTTACAGCATTTAGCAGATGCCCTTATCCAGAGCGACTTACAATTGATACAGTCTTACAGCCCAAGCAACTGTGGGTTAAGGGCCTTGCTCAAGGACCCACCAGTGGCAGCTTGGCAGAGGTGGGATTTTGAACCCTGGACCTTCTGGTCCATAGTCCAGTACCTTAACCGCTAGGCTATCACAGTCCCATGTCTGAAAATGTCTGAAAGCACGAAATTAGACACTTTGTCACAACGCTGCTCTGTTAAAATAACATTTTTTACTGACAGTTGATTATGCAATGCATTATTCTCATTACTAATCCCTCACTGTTTCTTATCAGCCATCTCTTTGCCTACAAACTGGACGCGCGTTATCCTGATACAGTGGCTGTGTCATATGATCCCACCAACCACTGGCTGTCCTGTGTTTACAATGATCACAGCTTGTATGTGTGGGATGTCCGGGACCTCCGTAAAGTGGGAAAAGTCTACTCTGCTCTTTATCACTCCTCGTGTGTCTGGAGTGTGGAGGTAAAATGCAACTTCTCAGACCACATGTCCTCCTTCCATTGCTCCAATCTTTATTCTCCTTAACAAACTGGAGCCTGTTTTCTGGTTAGCCTTACTAACAACTGGTTTTCTCCTATCACAGTTTTTGATTTTTTTTTTCCAACCATGTCTTCTGCAAAGTTGATGGTTCACCACTATCCTTCCTGGCTTTAATAATAGACAGTTCTTAAGCCAGTTCCAGTCATGTCAGCTTCTCCTTAGCTATTTTCTTTGCTTGGTGCAAGCCAATAATTGGACACTTCTGAAACATAGTGACATATTTTCAGTGACCATGGGGTACATGGTTGTTTAAGGAATTAGAAGCGAGTCGCCACATCAGTAAGGTTAAAAGAATTGTTGCCAGTTGATGCATATTAATCACTGCAATAATTATCCAGGGAAAGGGTCTTACCTGTTGCAGGAACGTTTGTGACCAGGCAGTGCATGTCATACACTTCACATATTTAATATGTTTGTAAAATAGCCATAGAAATGACTTATCAGGATATGATCCTGACCCTAATTTTCCCGATTTATGACATTTAGACAGATATAGAAGATGTAATCAAATTTTATCATATGAACAATCTATAAATGAGGCTTAAAACCTTTATTTCTTACTTAACAGTGATGTATAATATTAATGAGAAATCCACCAATGCGGTAGCGTAGTCTACAAACGTAGACTCTTGGTTCAGGAATTCAGTGCAGCTAAATTAGTTACTGAGTTACAGTATGATCTTTAGAAATGATCCTCATTGCAAACCCCACATTACATGCTTTACTGAGTACCCTTTAAATGTAATAAGAGTACATGGGTGTGGGTATGTAATATTTGCTACTGTCACACAATTAAAAACAAGTTGCATATTGACAGGATAAGTTTTGCATTGACATTGTAATTAGTACCAGCGTACCTCTATAAATTAAGCCCGATCTGAATACATTGTTTCCGTAAATTTTATAGACATGTATAAATGTATGCATTCGGTCTTGTCCTATTAAAATAAATTATAGTGTCACAACTGTAATGTTACCTCCTACCCAAACAAACTGACACCAGTCTGCATAAAATGATATGGCCTACACTTTATAATATACTTATAAATGATATGTGTTTTAGAGGATTTTCTCTAGAGATGCTTCTGCTGTAGAGATTGTAGTTCTGCCACACAGGCATAACAACCCATGTAATTTATACAGAGATACCCAATTGGAGACGTCCTCCAGTAATATTCTTTAGCAGCCTTCCAGAGAACTAATTCTGTCATCTTTATTTTTTATTTGTTTTATATTTTTTCCACAGTGATTAACAACTAATGTTCACGCTTGAGTGAATCATTGTGAACTTGTGACATAAGTGGTATGATATTGTGTCACAGATGTGCCCAGAGAGCAGTAATGGAGACCAGTCCTGCCTCACTCCAGGATCCTTCCTCAGCTGCTCTTCTGACAACACCATCCGCCTATGGAACATTGATACATACAGTGTCACACTCAACCACAACGTCATCAGCAAGGTCAGTTCCACATCAACCCCTTGTGTCTGACCAGGTTGGCATGATGAGTAAACTTTCCCCCTCTTTTAATGCAGGACCTTCAGAAGATCATTTACGTAGACAATAATGTCACAGCTTTGTTGGACCCGGACTGTACCGTCATCAGCAATTCTGAGAAAGCCGATCCACAGACCTCTGAGAACAGGATGGGTATTAGGACCCTGTGCATCAGTCCAGATGGTCAGCACCTGGCATCAGGGGACCGCAATGGAATACTGAGGTTTGGCCCTCTTTCACTTTATCACTTAGCACTTCTGTTCTAATAGATTTAGGATAATTGGTCCACTGAGATTGTGGTGGAAAGAGCAATGTGTGGTTGTGACTCACTGGGTGCTCAGTGAGCACTAATCACACACATGGCTGATACATCCATGCAAGTCTGCACAAGTGTCAGCACGCCAGTTGTGATGGGCCTGTAAACCTGTGAGTGCTATGAGTGGCTATGATTTGAGCTTTGACTGATTAGATGAAACCCTTTGAGGCAGTTATGCAACATGTCATAAACAGTATGAGTCATATCAAGTCAGATTTATTTATGGAGCGCTTTTTATAATGGAGCATTGTTTCAAAGCAACTTTACAATTTTAGATTATCTTCTAATATCTACGGCCAATCCCAAATAGAGTTATGCTACTGATTATGAGTGGACTAGGTGAGATGAAAGTGAGAGGGTTTGTAATAGCTTAAACTGTTTTCTCATTAAAAGCTAAACTACATTATAAACATGTTTTGAATCCATGCATATTCAGTTAGGTGCATTTTTCTCAGGTGAACACAGCTGTTTCTGCTGGGGTTTTTTAGAGTAACTTAGAGCTGTATACGTTTGAAAGAAAAAAGGCATCACAAAATAAATATTGTGATCAAAATTTGATCACCCACCTATCAAGAGACGTTATATATGTAGAAGGAGTATCAAGATCAAGTACATATGCTCAAGACTAGTGGTTAAGACTTATGATTAGGACACGTATTAAATATTTTAATATTTAAATTTGATTGAATGCAAATTCAATCAAATGCTTGGCAAGCTAGCTTAAATTCTCAAACACTGAAATTAAGTTGCTTTGAGACAATGCTCCATTGTACAAAGCGCTATATAAATAGAAGAGAGAAAAAAAAGTAAAAAGCAGCTATAGTCCTATTTTAATACAATACAATGTAACAATTATGATTGCAGGCATTTTAACCAAGGAAACATTTTAATTGTATAATTACTTGTAAATGTTCTTGGTGGCTAAAGTTTAATTTTTTAATATTGAATGTATAGCACCACCTGTGGCTCAGAGGTAAGAGCCAGCTGCTATAAACAGCTGTTCCTAAGGACCTGGGCTTGCAGTAGGTCCAGAGGTGCAGTAAAAAATGTCCTGGGATGGACTAATGTCCCATTTAGGAAGCACTTTCCTCTGTGCCCAGTCGATTCCGGGACAGGATGTGATGGATTGTTCAGACTGAGCTGAGACGGTGCAGTTCATCACACTACAGAACATCACACAACATCCAAGTCCTTGTTCACGCACTATGACAGATTGTGAGTGCACAGATAATATACTGTGCAATATCAGTGGTCAACCAACAATGTTGTGCTGACATCAAAAACCTTCTAACTGTCCTGATCTACCCTGGATATCTCAGTCTCTGTGTGGCTCATTTCAGGTGGATATTTTGCTAAAGTTCTCAAATTGGTTTGAGGCAATCATAAAATAAATTAAAGTGCAAGCTTTTGTAAAATTAGAGAAGTCTAGGTGTAGAGTCAGTTTTAGTAGGGGTGTTTGTAAAGCATTAACTGTTTTTGTATTTGTTTTTGTGGTTTCAGGATTCATGAGCTTCAGAGCATGGGAGAGATTCTGAATGTGCAGGCTCACGATTCGGAGATCCTATGTTTAGAGTATTCAAAGCCCGAGACTGGTGAGTGATGAATGTGGAAATGAGGTTTTCAAATTGTCCAACCTCATTACTCACAAACAACTGTGTTGTAGCACGGCCCACCACTGAATTCTGTCAGATAGTCAGCAGATGCTCTTCAGCACACCACTAGCTGATGACTGTGTTTCACACACATGGCCAGCAGCTAACCTGTCCACTGCTAATGCTGCCTTAACATCTGGCTGTAGAGACGAGTAATTGGGTTCATGGGGCTGCCATGGTTTATAGTCTTTAAACTGCCAAATAAATAGTAAAATGAAGTGAGTAGGAAGGTCCGGTGTAGTAAAGGTTCTCATTTCTACAAATATGGCTAAGAAAAATAGTATACAGTGGGGCAAAAAAAGTATTTAGTATGCCACTGATTGTGCAAGTTCTACTTAGAAAGATGAGAGAGGTCTGTCATTTTCATCATAGGTACACTTCAACTATGAGAGACAACATGAGACAAAAAATCCAGGAAATCACATTGTAGGATTTTTAAAGAATTTAATTGTAAATCATGGTGGAAAATTAGTGTTTGGTCACCCACAAACAAGCAAGATTTCTGGCTCTCACAGACCTGTAACTTCTTCTTTAAGAAGCTCTTCTGTCCTCCACTCGTTACCTGTATTAATGGCACCTGTTTGACCTCGTTATCTGTATAAAAGACACCTGTCCACAGCCTCAAACAGTCAGACTCCAAACTCAACCATGGCCAAGACCAAAGAGCTGAAGGACACCAGGAAGAAAATTGTAGACCTGCAGCAGGCTGGGAAGAGTGACTCTACACTAGGCAAGCAGGTTGGTGTAGATCAACTGTGGGAGCAATTGTAAGAAAATAGACCTACAAGACCATTGATAATCTCCCTCAATCTGGGGCCCCATACAGGATCTCATCCCATGGGGTCAAAATGATCATGAGAACGGTGAGCAAAAATCCCAGAACTACACAGAGGGACCTGATGAATGACCTGCAGAGAGCTGGGACCAAAGTAACAAAGGCTACCATCAGTAACACGCTATGCCGAGAGGGCATGTCCCCCTGCTTAAGTCAGTACATGTCCAGAGCATATGGATGATCCAGAAGAGGATTCAGAGAAATATGTGGTATAATAGCAGAGCTTGAGTTAAACTTTTGTTATTGACCAAATACTTATTTTCCACCATAATTTACAGTTAAATTCTTTAAAAATCCTACAATGTGATTTCCTGGATTTTTTTTTTCTCATTTTGTCTCTCATCTCTTTATGGTTGTGATAACATTTTTGGCTGCTAATCCCCGCACTTTGTTGCACCTACTAAAGCAGATTAGAATTGTTAACTTGTATATTAACTCTTACATAAGTAAGGCAAATAGATTAAATACTAGGTCCATTGTGCCAACTGACCTAGTTACTATTTTTGGACCAATTCCCAAACCTACTTTGCCTTACAAATCCAGTTCCTTTTATTATCGGTCTATATCTCTATTACTCAATACATCATTTTCTGCCATTAGCGGGCTGCTCACATATATTTCAGCAGGTAATTTAAAATGATTTGTGTACAAAGTGTTATAGGGGTGGGTGACGCACACTAGCACCATACTTGACATGTTCACAATGCTCTATCGTGTTATTTTGGTAGTAGAAGACACAATTCCCCTATGGTGACTCGTTTAGTAAATAGAAAAATTGTGATATTTCTTTCAATAACGCCAAAAACGTTTATTGCAGTAGTCCAAATGTTGTGTTTAACTTGCATTTCACTGAGATCATTGAAGAATATTACATTCTCATTTACGCTGTGCAGCTGTTAATATGATGAGATCATGTGATTTCAAACGTGCTTTATTGATATAACTGCTTATTGCTGCTGCTCTCCAGTTTATTTTCTAATCAGAATATCACTGCTGGTAGGAAATTTTATTAAATCGCAATTTTTTTTATGATCCATTTCCCAGACATTAATTATTCTAGAAGAAAAAGTCAACTCTGGTATCTATTATTTTTTGAGCATGTTTTCTTACCCTGCACTTCCACCCTAAGGCTTGCTAAATGCTGACTCACCCTTTCACGTGTCTCTGAACCAGCATGTGGCTTCAGTCGAAAGAAAAGCCAGTAATACTTTGGGGTACTAGATAAGCGACTGATAATGTTACGTAGGCTGTAATGAGAGGCCCTTTCATCATCCGTGCAATGATGTTACATGTAGTGGCTGTTAACGAGAATTGCTTTCATGAATGGAATGATTTGGGATTTTGCACATGTGCACCATTTCTGCAGGCTTGAAGTTGCTGGCCTCAGCTAGCAGAGACAGGTTGATCCATGTTCTGGATGCAGAGCGCGAGTATGGCCTGGTGCAGACCCTGGACGAGCACTCCTCCTCAATCACTGCAGTGCGCTTTGCTGGTGAGACCTGACACAGCTAGATTCTCCAATAGGGGTACCTTGGGTCATTTAATTTGTAGCAGTTAAACAGATTTTAAGCCAGTCTAAGCATTCCATTTTGCCCTTCCTCTGCCCTTAGCAAATGATAGTAAAATCAGAATGATCAGCTGTGGTGCTGACAAAAGTATCTACTTCCGGACAGCGAATAAGGTGAGCATTCTGTGCATATTGACTTTTGATTTGATTTTACAACATTTTTTATACTGACATCAGATGGCATATCCTGACATTGATGTTTTGTAGCAATACTCTGTGGACATGTATTGGTTTCGAGACTTGTATAGATTTTGTTAGAGACAGTCAATTAGATAAACGTGAAGAGAACAAGCAGTCGGACTACAATACCATGTGTAGCACAATTCACAACAGATATTTAGGATTTACAGGACTTGTATATATTAAGGACTTTGTTCCTACGCTCATTGTCCATTTTATCAGTTCCACTTACCATATAACTGAAGAACCCTTTCGGATGAGAGGTATAATGTCTTCAAGAACCTCGAAGAAGTCCAGTTTCTTTCAACTCAACACTCGAGTCTACCATGACCTGGATGACTGAGAACTTGCACAGACACACTGACCATATATAAGCACTTTGTAGTTCTACAATTACAGATTGTAGTCCATCTTTGTAGTCCTGTACTCTGTTTTCTAATGGTCAGGACCACCACAGATCTGTGGTGGATCGTTCTCAGCACCGCAGGACACTGGTGTGAGTGGTTCAGACACAGCAGTGCTGCTGGAGTTTTTTTAAACACCTCAGTGTCACTGCTACAACCCCTGGCAAAAAGTATGGAATCACCAGTCTTGGATGAGCACTCATTCAGACATTTCATTCTGTAAAACAAACTCAGATCAAAAACATGGTACAATAATAAGGTTATTTCAAAGTGCAACTAGTTGGCTTTCAGGAACACTCAAAGAAATGAAGAGAAAACATGGTGGAAGTCAGTGAATGTTACTTTTATTGACCAAGCACAGGGGAAAAAAATATGGAATCACTCAATTCTGAGGAAAAAAGTATGGAAATCATGAAAAAAACAGATAAACAAAAGACCATTCAAAATACATCACTAGTATTTAGTTGCACCACCTTTGGCTTTTATAACGGCTTTCAGTCTCTGAGGCATGGACTTGATGAGTGACAAACAGTATTCTGCATCAATTTGGTGCCAACTCTCTTTGATAGCAGTTGCCAGATCAGCTTTGCAGGTCGGAGCCTTCTTGTGGAACATTTTTTTTCAATTTTCCCACCACAGGTTTTCAAATGGGTTGAGATCTGGACTATTTGCAGGCCATGACATCGAACTGAATGTGTCTTTCTCCAAGGAATGCCTTCACTGTTTTTTTTGCCCTATGGCACGATGCATTGTCATCTTGGAAAATTATTTCATCACCTCCAAAACATCTGTTCAACTGAAGGGATGAGAAAAAACTGTCCAAAATCTCAATGTAAACTTGTGCATCGATAGAAAGAATTAACCACAGTCATCTCCCCAGTGCCTTTGCCTGACATGCAGCCCCATATCATCAAGGACTGTGGAAATTTGGTTTTTTTCTTCAGGCAGGCCTCTTCATAAATCTCTCACTGGAACAGCACCCAAACAAAAGTTTCCAGCATCATCACCTTGTCCCAATGCAGATTCTTGACTCCTCACTGAAGATAACTTCATCCAGTCATCCACAGTCCATGATTGCCTCTCCTTAGCCCATTGCAGTCTTGTTCTTTTATGTTTAGGTGTCAATGATGGTTTTCTTTTAGCTTTCCTGTATTGAAATCCCATTTCCTTTAGGCGATTTCTAACGGTTCGGTCACATACATTGGCTCCAGCTTCCTCCCATTTATGCTTCATCTGTGTAGTGGTACTTTTTCGATTTTCAAGACAAATGGCCTTAAGTTGTTTGTCTTGACGCTTTGATGTCTTTCTTGGTCTACCAGTATGCTTGGCTTTGACAACCATTCCATGCTGTTTGTATTTGGTCCATATCTTGTATACAGCGGACTGTGAACAGCCCACATCTTTAGCAACCATTAGTGAAGAGTTACCTTCTTCAAGAAGTTTCACAATCCTCTCTTTTGTTTCAAGAGACATTTCTCTTGTTGGAGCCATGGTTCTTTCCACTCCACTTCGTCCAGCAGCCCTCCAAGGTGTCATGACTGCAGGTGTTTTTAACTGCAGAGTAATGAGCAGATCTACTCTGAGGCAGGTGTCCATTTAGGGAAAGGAAATTGACTGGGTGTGTCCTTATTTTCTACCTCCAATTTGAGTGATTCCATACTTTTTTCCTCAGAATTGAGTGATTCCATATTTTTTCCCCTGTGCTTGGTCAATAAAAGTAACATTCACTGACTTCCACCATGTTTTCTCTTCATTTCTTTGAGTGTTCCTGAAAGTTGCACTTTGGAATGACCTTATTATTGTATCATGTTTTTGATCTGAGTTCGTTTTACAGAATGAAATGTCTGAATGAGTGCTCATCCAAGACTGGTGATTCCATACTTTTTGCCAGGGGTTGTAGACTGCAAATAGTCCACCAACCAAAAATGTCCAGCCATCAGCATCCTGTAGGTAGTGTCCTGTGAGCACTGATGAAGGATTAGAGGATGACTAACACAAACTGTGCAACAACAAATTTTACAGATTTTTGTCTCTGATGTTACGTCTACAAGGTGGAACAATATGGTAGATGTGTCTAAGTGTATAGTGAGTGAATATAGTAAAAGCAAAAACTCCAGCAGCACTGCTGTGATCAAATTGTACCTGCAGTGTTTTGAATGATCCTCCACCCAAGTAGTACCTCATCTGTGGTGGTCCTGGGGGGATTTGTTTGATAAACGGTGGCACAAGCAGTTAGCACGGTTGTCTCACAGCTCCAGAGATCTCCAGTTTGATCCCAACATCGGAATCTGTCTGTGTGAAGTTTGCATGTTCTCCCTGTGTCCAAATGGGTTTACTCCGGGTACTCTGGTTTTCTCCCACTTTTCAAAGATCACTCCAGATTAACCCAGTAAGAATGTGTCTGATTAGTACTGATGTAATCTTGCTCCTGTTCTGAATAACCTTTGGATGCTGATAAAATAAACAAACAAAATGATAAGGACTGGTTATGTCTCCATTGAAAGGCTTCTTACGCCGTCAGATTCTTTTTATGTAAAGAATTCATGCTTAAATTATGACTTTGGTGTGTTGACTGAATCTAATTAAGAAGATTCATCCATAATTTCTTTCATTCTTACCAAGCAGTAAACGTAAATTGTAAGGATAATGTTTTTATTTAAACTATGAATTGTTTCATTTTAATTTGTGACTAATAAGGAGTTGTCTCACTGCTGCTGTCATTTAAGCACTTTTTCCTTTCACTCTATCTCACAGACAAACAAAGGAATCGAGTTTACACGCACCCACCATATTGTAAGGAAGACTACTTTGTATGATATGGATATCGACCCCACTCGCAAGTATGCTGCTGTTGGCTGCCAGGACCGCAGCATCAGGTAAGAGTGGCATGTTGGCCTGCTTGTAACATTGAAAGGCACAAGTCATTTATTGTTCAGGTGTCAGTAGAAGCATGGGATTAGAAGCATGTGTTGGAACAACAGCCATGCTGTGATACATGTGCTCCCTCTCTCTCTCTCTCACACACACACATCACACACACATCACACTAGTCTGACTAATACTTCTAGGTTCATTTTGTATGGGAATTACGACTGTTTTCCCAGAAGTGTTGCCTTTATGGACCGTATCCTTATATAAACATGAGTATGAGTTTGTATACAAATCATTTGGATATCTGATGTGGTAATCTAGCAATAAGATGCACTCGTTTGCAGCATCAGTGAGATGGATTATTGTTCATGTATTGCAGAAAAAGGATTGTCAGTCCATGCAATGCAATAATAATGGAACAAAAGGCGTCGTAATGCTCTTTCTCTTTCATTCACTGCTCATCAGCACTTGTAGACAGAGAAAGCGAAGCATTCAGTAACGTCACAAGATGCTCTTTGGAATATTGTGAAATCATGCTGGGATCATCAGATTTTGCACCAACTTGTGGAGACCATTCCAGCTTGAGTGTGTGCTGGTCTGAGTATTTCAGAAACTGCTGATTTGGAATTTTCACACACAGCCAGCTCTAGGGTTTACAGAGAATGGTTAGAAAAAGAGAAAATATCCAGTGAGCTGCAGTTCTCTGGGCAAAAGAAGAGGATCTCTGAATGCACAGCATGTCCTCGAAAGCCAGAAGGTGCCTCTCCTGTCAGCTAAAAACAGGCAACTGAGGTTATATGGAGGATATAGCCTGCCTTGTATCAGTGGTTCAGGCTGATGATGGTAGTGTAATGGTAATGGGGGAGATTTTCTTGGCACATTTTGGGTTGCTTAAGACCAACCAAGTATGGATAAAATGTCTCAGCCGACCTGACTATAGTTGCTGACCATGTCCATCCCTTTATGAGCACATCCCTTTATGAGTTCACTGTACTCGAATGATCTTCACGGTCATCAGATCTCAATCCAGTAGAGCAGCCGACAAATCTGTGTGAAAAAATCTGTGATGCTATCATGTCAATATGGACCAAAATCTATTATAATGTAAATAGGAATTTACAAAATAATGCCTTGATCTAACAGGAAGTAGTAAGTGGAAACAAATTGTTAGTAAGGAACCAGTGAAGCATGTGATTATGAATTGTAATTGTGTTGTTCCTGCCAACCATGGCTCCAAGATACACTGTTAGAAATTGTGTGGATCTTTTAGACTACTGTACTTGGTCTGACCATGACACAAAAAATTGCTTTGACAATAAAAGTCTCTTTGAGCACAGCAAAAATGGGAGCAGCAAGCGATGGCACAGGTCCAGAGAATCTGTAGTCTGCAAAGAGCTAGCAAGTGGACATAGTGGAGTTTATTTAACCGAAGTGCAAATTTAGTTTAAATGGGCACAAGCACTGCTTTGTTCGTTAAGACGTTTTTGGATCATTCTGATTCAGCACCCAGTTTACTCCTCCCAATGTTGGCATGTTGGTTTATCTAGACTATTGTAAGCCATAATACACATGTTAAAGTGCCCCCTGGTGGACAGTGAGTAGCAATACAGAACCTGCACGTATTCAAGTTTTACTACATATATATTTTTCCCTTTTCATTATTACAGGATCTTTAATATCAGCAATGGGAAACAGAAGAAGATCTACAAGGGCTCTCAGGCTGAGGATGGCACCATCATTAAGGTAAACAAATCCTGAGTGAGAAAGTGATCATTTAACCAGTATCAACTGATATATTACCGGTTAATCAGATGGGATAGCAGTTACTATTGCTACAAAACAATCGTAAGTAATTCATTTCTAATGTTAATTCCTTCAGATATGTGTGATTACTGAAATAATTGGTCTAAGTGCTGTGTATAACATGATTGTCTCTTAGGTTCACATGGACCCATCGGGGACGTACGTGGCTACCAGCTGCTCAGACAAAAACATTAACATCTTTGACTTCTACACTGGCGAGTGCATGGCCACCATGTTTGGCCACTCTGGTAATATTTCTCAAACACTAAAATGTTATCACTATAGACATGACTACTGTGTAGATGTTCTTAAAATTATTATGCATTATATCTAGGGCTCTACTAAATAAATGGGAAAATGCGCTTAGTTTTCCATCGTTTAAAAATAATAATAATAATAATAATAATACAGTTGTTTCAAGAAGTACCACATTGCACGGCAGTAGTTAAATAGCCCTCGACAATTGCAAAAAGAAAGCTCCAACACACTCCATAGCCTACCTTAATGGTTGAATGCAAGCCCATAGACATATCTAGATTCCGCATTGCCTGCTTTGGCTTGTTGCTGTGATGGGTCAATGCGCCCACCATATTGGTCCAGGCGAGATTGGCTTGTAAACAAATACAAGTGAACAGAGGAGCTGTGTTTTTTCTTGTTTAGATGCACAATAACGTAGTTATTTCTTAACCGACTTTAATAAGTTGTTTTTATATCCAATAGTAGTATAGTAGTAGTATAGTAGTATAATACAGTATATAAAATAGTGAATATTATATTATACAACTCTTATATTGCTATTTATACTATTTCTAAACAATTAATATTATTGTTTTATTATATTATTATTTATTAGACTAGAATCATGCACGTTTTTTCCAATACAATCTATTGAGAAATCTGAGAAGTTGCCTGGACAAATATGGCGATGACATTGATGCATGACGTCTAGGTATATTATGTCTGTGTGCAAGCCTACAATGGTGCTAGGCTTCATGCTAAGGCTAGGCTTCTGTTGAGTTTCACACTCCAGGTGGTGTTATGTGAAATTCCACACCCCTACTGGGAGATGCATCCTCTGTCGCACACGCTCGCAACGTCTTTTGCTTGACAACAGAGGTAATATGCTGTTGTGCGGAATTCGGCACCACTGCTACCAGACGCAAGTTCTTCTTGTCAGTATAAGTAAAGTAAAAGTAGATTACGTCCATTTTCTAGCAAAAGACGCTGCGCACGCAAGACTGGGGACGCATCTGGTGGAAGGGGTGCCAAATTTGGGTTAACACCACCTGCTTGCTAGGACGACCTCATAGTGCAAATCAACCAACGAACATCAGGCACTACTTGAACGCTAGGTTAATGAAAAAATCTAATCACTAAGCACAAACATCTAGATCCCGTTGAATTTAGAATTTCATGTCAGAGCATCTATTACACAGGAAACGTTTTATTTGCTAGTCTGTGACACGATTTGCACGGCCTTGAATTAGGAAGAGCCCTAATTATAACATTAGACTGTGCTAATAGATAGCTGACTGTTTTCCATTATTTACAGAGATTGTTACTGGGATGAAGTTTACCAATGACTGCAAGCATCTGGTATCAGTGTCAGGAGACAGGTAGGAAGTCTGGTTGTGTGTATGTGTGAGGGGTTAAAGGTGTGTGTGTGTGTGTGTGTGTGTGTGTGTGTGTCAAAGCACTACACTTTTTCAATCATTCAGGCATTTCATTATTAATGTCAGTTTAAATAATAATAATAATAATAATAATAATTTCATACGTGTTCAGCTGCATCTTCGTGTGGAGATTGAATCCAGAGCTTACCATCAATATGAGACAGAGACTTTCTGATGTGAAACAGAAGAACAGACCTGTACAGAAGAGCGCACCAAACAATTACGACACAGTCAGGTATCAAATGCATGTATACATTAGCAGCCATATTTAATTGGACTGATAGATAAAGTTCAACATGAATCTTTTTTGTGGTTAATTAGTGTAATTGACAAAAAAAAGAGAAGGCTAGCATCATATTCAATTGAATGTGTACCAGGTATTGACCGTCACTTATTGATTTTCTATT
Source organism: Ancistrus triradiatus (assembly GCA_025084515.1). Classification (NCBI taxonomy): domain Eukaryota; kingdom Metazoa; phylum Chordata; class Actinopteri; order Siluriformes; family Loricariidae; genus Ancistrus; species Ancistrus triradiatus. The sequence goes on along the minus strand of JAJAGP010000195.1, from coordinate 566,906 downwards.
ATTATTATTATTTAAAATGGGTAAAACCTTATTCTGCTAAGCCTCTTCTTACCTCTCTCGTACACAAACATATTTATGGAATTAGAAACTGTCTTTTATGTGACAGCACAGCGTATTCCTGTTGTATTTAAGATGTGACCAAGTTATTCAGAAGAGGTGAGCAACTATTGCAAAAAGGCATTGGTTTTTACTCCACTTGTTTCTTCGCCCTGCGTTGCAAGAGTTTATCGGCACAGAAAGTAAAATTAAAAACTACAGTGGGGCAATTTAGTCAGCCACTGATTGTGCAGGTTCTAGTTCTCAGAAAGACGATGGAGGTCTGTAATTTTCATCATAGCTGCACTTCAACTATGAGAGACAAAATGAGAAAAAATACAGGAAATCACATTGTAGGATTTTTAAAGAATTTAATTGTAAATCATGGTGTAAAATAAGTATTTGGTCAGCCACAAACAAGCAAGATTTCTGGCTCTCACAGACCTGACGTCTTATCAGAGAGTATCAATGGTTTTGTATGCCTTCCATTTTCTTACAATTGCTCCCACAGTTGATTTATTCACACCAACCTGCTTGCCTATTGTAGATTCACTCTTCCCAGCCTGGTGCAGGTCTACAATTTTCTTCCTGGTGTCCTTCAACAGCACTTTGGTCTTGGCCATGGTTGAGTTTGGAGTCTGACTGTTTGAGGCTGTGGACAGGTGTCTTTTATACAGATAACGAGGTCAAACAGATGCCATTAATACAGGTAACGAGTGGAGGACAGAAGAGCTTCTTGAAGAAGTTACAGGTCTGTGAGAGCCAGAAATCTTGGTTTGTTTGTGGGTGACCAAATACTTATTTTCCTCCATGATTTACAATTAATGTGATTTCCTGGATTTTTCTCATGTTGTCTCTCATAGTTGAAGTGTAGCTATGATGAAAATTACAGACCTCTCTCATCTTTCTAAGTAGGACAACTTGCACAATCAGCGGCTGACTAAATACTTTTTTCCCCCACTGTATAATAAAAACTAATCCACAAATGTCATAAGATCCAGCGCATCATCTCGGTGCTTACAAGGAGCACAATGCCAACCAAACTTTGGTCATCATTCAGTCTCCTCACACTGACACTGCATGTGTTTAATAAAACTATCTATACCAGAGGCTGCACTGTTACATGTAACATTACAACTGCTGTACTACACTAACTAATGTATGTGGTATATGGATTACCTAGGTTAATTACCTTAATAACAAGGATAATAACCTAATCGGGCTGCAACATGTATGCAAATGGACATTGTCAGAATGGACTTATGTGGCACGTGTGTTTGTGCTACTGTAAAGGTACAGTTTTGTTACTAAAAACAGTTATTTTAATAAAATGATGTCACAGCTAACCTTGTCACAGTAAAATTAGACAATTTGTTGACTTTCAAAAGTCAGGCTGAAAATTAATGGTTGAAAATGGTCATATGAACATTTAGAGCAATAATTAAGAACTTGAGAGCTGTAATAAATCTGTTTTAAAGAGAATGCAAGTGTGTTGTTCTCTTCCAAATCCAATTTGGTAGAGTACAGAGACAAATCAAATGCAATTTTCCATAATACAGTATAAAATCTGTAATAAGCCGAGGAGATCTTTTTTTTTTTTTTTGGGTGTGCATAGATGCCCTGGAAAAGTGCATTACATGGCACTGAGACCGACAAAATGAGAGGAACACACTTTTGTGGCAAGAGAGTAAGGCTCTTCTGTAACAATGCCTTGATGAGACAAAGGGGATCCAGATCTCATGCATTACATCTTACAAAAATATCATAAAAGTACATCTTGACTTTCATATTATCTTTCATGAGGACACCCAGAGGCCATGAAACCTGAGAAATGCTGTGGAATGTAGCATAGACGGATAACATTTCTACATCTGTACATACCTGTTCTCACACATTCATAAATCTGCATCAGATGACAGAGTCGTAGGGGTTCCTCCTGTCGTGTCTGCCACCATATGAACTAAACTGACTATTATGAACGCATAAAGGATTAGTTGTGTTCTGAGCAGATTTGAAGCTTTGTGCTATTTGTGCTCAGCCCTAGGATAGATGTACACAGTGCTCCAGCTGTGGGAACTATGTCTTCAGATAGTGATAAAGAACCAGAAGAAGAGGACATTATAGAAGAAGATGAGGACAACTTTCCTCACATATCTTCTGGGGGCAGTACAGGAGAGGAGACTGGTAACTTCATCATCTAGCCAACCGTGTCCTGTAATTTTTGAGAATGTATAACTTTCTCAAAATTTATAAAATATATTTGTTTTCCTCCTTACAAGGGTCTTCAGAGGAGAAGCATTCCAACGTCAGGGAGATTAGAAAGGTATTCTAATGCTAGCCTAGCAGCATTTTTTTAGTGTGCGGGACAACCCTTATTCACATTCTCTCCGTTTTATTCGTCAGTGTCATGATAACACTGCTGAAGATGAGGGCTCAGGTCCGAGGCAAAGGCGACGCTGGTCCAGGCGAATGGGCAGCATGGAGCTGATGGTGAAGTCCATGCTGGACCTCCGGCAGCTGGAATCCTTTACTATGGCATCCTCGCCCAGCAAATGCTCTGCTGTGACCCGAAAGTCCATTCTACCTTCACATCTGGAACTGGGCAGCACAGTCAGCCTACAGACCATTGCTGGATGGGTAATGTCACCCAACTAGTCTTCACTGTATGAAGCACTTTTTTATTATGAAGTGCTTTTGTACTGCTTTCATATAATAATGGATAAATATCATAGCATGCAGTTATGTCTAATGAGTAGGGGTGTAACGATGCATCGTGATGCAAAAATGGGATGATACGCATGGGATGATGCGTCTTGTTGTATGTGTTCTTTTGCCATCTAATGGAATTGCATTTTTTGAACACTAGAGGGCGCAGCCATACTCACAGATGCATAACCCGTTTTCAGTGAGACTCCTATTTTAATTGCAGGAGACTAAACATCCTTTTTGTTGAATTTTTTATACAAGAAAAGTTTTTTGAATCGTTATTCTTCAGAAATAAAAAAGGAATGCTTCATTCAGTTATTTAAGATATGACAACATCCTACAATAGGGCATTTTGTTTACAATATTAAACCTTTAAAGTTTTTTTTGTTTAAAAACATATACAGCAAGTCCCCAAGATACAAACCTGTTCTGTTCCGAGAGTGGGTTTTAAATATTCCACTCAATAATTCCACAAAAAGGAGGTATATACTGTACACACCCAGTGTCACAACTACACTTCCCAGCATCCATCGCTCCTTCCAAATAATCCCTGCACATTGTGTCACGTTCGTTTACGTTCTGACTTCCCGATTAACGTCAGCTGTTTAGTTTCTGTCTCATTAGTTATTTAAACCCTGCATTTCCTTGTTTGTCGTGAATTGAGTACATTTTGCTTGTGTGGTTTATTGGATTCGTTATCGCACTCATTTCTCCAGTGTTTTTCAGTTTTTTAATAAGGTTCTGCCCTGTGCCGGCTTCTAGTGTTCATCTCCCGCTTTTTTCCCCCAAGCATGACAGTCGGTAACACAACCACTTCTTGATGAAGCCTGAATATGACTGAGATTGAGTAAAATGTGGGGGAAAAATGTGTGTGGGGGGGGGGAACCATTTGTCCTTGTGTAGGAAAGGTTTTGAGCAGTCCAGTTCCACTGTATAAACAAGCAGAATAAAACTCCATAGTTATCATAAACTTTCACCAAGATCCCACAATTGTTTCATGTTATTGTAGATACTTTCATAAATATACAATATTTGTTATACCTAATATAATCCACAGACAATCTTTGCAGAACTGGCCCGATTCCAAGGGCCCATATTCCATGAATTCCCAACCCTGCCCATTAATATTTTAAGTCCTGGATCCCTGAAAAATACATTCATTTTTGCTCTACTTTGCTTTTATCGTCTCTCTTAAGTTGCTTGGAAAACATTCACACCTTTGTGTGCTTGGTGCAGGTTGAGGAACCGGAGGAGCAGGTCTCATCTGTTCAAGGAGGACACACGCGTCCTCAGTACATCCAACTGCCCCTACAGACCCCGGAAACAGATGCAGTGGTGCTTTTCCCAGAGAGCTTTGAGGATAGAATAAGCCTGGCAGGCAGGTTGGTCTGCATGTTCTGTTTTGAAGAAATCATTATGAATTACTTGTTACACATTTAAGCTACTTTTCTTTTTCCTTTTAAAATGTTTCCAATATTTAGAAGCAACCACAAACTCTGAAACTATCAGATTCAAACTTCTTGTTTTGAATGCATGCTTGATGGCCAATGTGTGTGGTGTTGTCAGATGATTCAAATATTTAATCACATTAATCTCACCCATTTAGTTGTATTAATTGCGATTGACCTTGGCTTGCTCCTAATTGTAACAAATTGTTGTTACTCTCTGCATTTCTCTTTCTGCCTGTAGTGAGTACCAGGTGAAGGAGCTCCATAAAGGAGCCTCCTGCACAGAGAAGCAGAGCCCTGACAGCGCATGCTCAATGGATTACTCCAACAGCTGCCTTTCCAGCCCTGAGCACCCTGCAGAAGGTAAATTGCACTTGAACCTAAACGCTTGCACACACTTGCAGCATACTCAACACCACCTCTGGAACTCTGATACTGATTGACCCTAAGTGATATAATGTTGATACGATTTCAAGGTTAAATGGTTTGAGTCTGTGGTGTGTTTGTGTGTCAGACTCTGAGCCCACTGAGCCTCTGAGTGTAGACGGAAACTCATCAGAGCTGGACATGGAAGACCTATACGAGGAGGAGGAGGAGAGTCTGAGGAAGAGCGAGACAAATACCTCTGTACCACCGACTCCAGATCAGGAGGCCTTCCTCAAAAAACACTTTGGAAACCTCACAGAGCTCAGAGGCACAGGTAGGGGAGTGACTGCTCATTGTGTTCCTGCTTGGTTAAGGTATTTTGGTGAAAGCTATTTTGATACTAGATACATTACTAAGGTTAAGTGACTCTCTTACTCTCTCTTTTTATTTTTATTATTATTTTTTTTATTTTTTTGCAAGACCCAGCAAGCTCAACCGTTCATCTTCCTCCTAACATCAATGACACTGTCAGCATCTCCTCAAAGTTCCTCTCTCAGGGTTCCTCTGACAGGTAAGATCAAACTTCTACATTTGTGTATTATATTATGGGTTTAATTATTTGATTATTTGACTTAATTATTGAAAATGTTCAAAACATAAAATATTTGGTTTTCTGCAGCAAACAGTCAGCTCCATTCTCTTCAACCAAATTTACTGACAGTAAGACTGCCCATGGAGTGGTGCACCCCCTGGTCTCAGAAGTGCGCCCCCTTATAGAGGATAGGGAACAGAGTGGGCAGCAGGACATCCAGAGCTCAGAGAGGGCCATGGTCCTGCACTTAACCCCACAGAAGAAGCATGTGTCTGTGGAGGATGACTGTAAAGTATCCAGGCCCAGTGAGAAAGGTGCTGCTGATAATCAGGCTGCTTCAGCTGGCATGAGGAAAGCCCAGTCCATCCACAACATTTCCACAGAGGGTGAGACATAAACAGAAATACTACTATATTAAGCGCAATGGGTTATTTAGCTTTGCCTAATCAGAAAGCAGAACACACGAGAGCAACTCTAAATGGATTTTTGACACATCTGATCTGAGCAGAATGTTCTATTTGAACAAGACCCCCACTGGACATACAGTACTGTGAAAAGTCTTAGGCCACCATTAGATGTGTTGTTTTAGCAATGGCATAAAACATATTGTGAAATACTTGGAAATGTCACTGCAAAATCCTCTTTTTCACTGACCTTCATTCCAGTCTTTGTGAGCTTTATCATATCTTGGCCTTTTCACACTGTATAAAGTGATTTCTTGGTTGTCACCCTTCCAAAAAGATCAAAAGTCTTTGGACTGTGAAACAGGACGTTGACCAACGTGGATGATGGCTGGACATGACCAGTCACACAGTACTGTAGTTCAGATACTTTGCACATAGGGTTTTATTTTAAATAACAGTATTAATTAATCTTTTTATCTTTAGATTAGATACTTCACTAGTTACTCATTCAGATTTATCTATAAGACATTTTTATGAATGAACATTGATAGGATGGTCGTTATACTTGTATGTATATCTAATCCAATGGTGGTCTAAGACTTTTGCACAGTACTGTACATCATTTACTTATTTGGGCAAATATGGCTTTATTCTGAATGGTTAAATTATACAAGTGAGTGTTTTGTCATTTGCCAAGTGGACCCCGTCTTGTCTCTAACTTAAGGAATGCAACAATATCATCCAAAAACGTTGGATTATAGCCCTGCACAGCCCCTTGGAGCAGATCTGTACCGTGCCTGAGCACGTTTGACCCCCAAAGTCTGGTTCATTTGACTCATGTGATCGCTCCGTACTGTGCCTGGGTGCGGTACGCTTAACCGTGCACACTTGTAGATGTGGGCTCAGGCATGGTACATGTAGTGTGATCACTAACCACACCCGAGCACAGACCACGTCATCAGCTGCCTCCTCTGAAAAGCCACAAATGAAATACAATTCCATTGAAGTCCATCGTGTAATCGTGATTATGCAAGCAAGCTCAGGCCCAGAATGATTAAGGGCAGTGTGAGTGAAGGCCAGCGGGGGACTGGGGAGGGGGGACAAGAGTGCTCTGGCACGAGGCAACCGGGCATAGTGTGAGTATGCTATAACAGTGTTTCCCAGGTTTTCTGAGCCAGGGCACATATTTCACATTAGAAAAATCACAAGGCACACCACCAAACAAAAATGTCACAAAAGGTTTATTTATTGAAATATAATGAAAATCTAGTCTCAATTTACTTACTTAATGTGAAACCTGGGCCTGTTTAGTTAAACACAAAGCCGATCTCTTACTGCCCTCTAGTGGAAGAGAATGTAATTGTTCTGCCTGTCATTGCATGAGCTGCCATTGGCAAAGATGTGGTTCCACATTTTGTAGGCGGCACATGCATAGCACTTACACTACCCCAAAAATAGAAAATGTAAATACTGGAATAACTGCTGTTAAAAATTGACATTAACACCATCCTTGACTCTTTCCCTCACCTAGGTGATGTGTCTCAGACACTGATACGCCCCTCTAAGGAGGTTCCTCCTCAACAGAATTCTGAACGCGCTCCACCATCCACATTGCGCCGTGCCCTTCCCGTTGTGCCTCTCCCCGGTCCAACACCTACCCAGCCCAGAGACTGCCCTACACCCACAAAGTCCAAGGCATCTTCTCGTTCCTATATGAGCCCCACCACCAGCTCCATGGCCAAAATGTCACGCTCCATGTCCATGGGGGACAGCCTGAATGTGGGCGAGCTCGGTGAGGTGAATGCCGCAGCAGACTTCCGTCGACCCTCAGGGCCAGATACATGTAACCCTCGCAGTGGTTCTCGAAGCAAGCCTATTTCTCCAGTAATTCCAATGCCCCCATTAGTTATTGGTTCTCCCTCCCATTGCACAGTTATCCCCACTCTCAGTGGTGCTTCTACTGCTAACTCTCCTTCTAAAGGCCTTCAGGCCAAATTAACCAGCAGCGCCCGTCCACAGCTTCATCTGGATCTCTCCAAACCTCTCCCGGATAAGCCCTCTATGGCTTCTTTCTCTCCTAGCGCCAAGCTGACCAAACTCGCTCCCAAGGACGAGTCAGGTAACCGGACGCCAGTGAGTTCGTCTCCACTGCCAGGACCAACACAGTGCAATGACATGCAGCCAAAAACGTCCATAATGCCTGCTGAGACCACGGCTGCAGAGCAGAATACAGACGACTCCAAAGACCCAGATCCAGATATCCAGAGCTCACACACAGGGCTGGAAGAGGCTCAGTCCACGCAGTGTTCAGAGAGCCAGGACAGTGCAGTGTGTCTGCAGCCAGCCAGCCGAGCTCAGGATTCAGGTTTGCTTGGATTCCACTCTTCACTTGTTCTCTCATCTAGAGCCCTGTTCCTGGGTCTGCATCATCACTACTTTTCAGGCAGGCTCTGGCTTCTCTCTCCTTCCATCTCTTCCACAGTTTTCTCCTCTTCACCCTGTCCATCCATTAACCATTACCAGCTGAGAGGTGAGGCTTGCTTCCTCTCTTGCTGCTCTTTCATTAACACCACATACCTCAACCTTGTCCTCTGGCCTTTGCCCTGTCTGAGTTCTCTCTGCTCTGTTTGCTCACTCACTTTATATATTGTCCAAAATGAGATCGTGTGAGATCATGAAACTATGTGGTCCACTAATGTGAGTATCTGTGTTTCCTCTCTCACCACCAGACGCATCTGTCAGTCTGGATGCATGTAGATTTGTGGCTAGCGAACTGCAGAGCTGTGTTAAAAAGGCCTGCCACCTTTACAGGATGGTAAGTGATTACTCTGTTAGCTTAGTTGCTTGTGTATAAGGCTTATGTACGCTCACTGAGCACCTGCTTATTAGTGCAATTATCGGCCAATCATGTGGCAGCAATGTAAGGTGTGAAATAAAATCGGCTCGGTGGGTAGCACCGCCACTTCAGTGAGAAGGTCCTGGGTTCAGTCCCAGGTGGAGCAGTCTGGGTGCTTTCTGTGTGGAGTCTGCATGTCCTCCCCGAGTCCACGTGGGTTTACTCCGGGTACTCCGGTTTCCTCCCACAGTCCAAAGTTGTTATGTTAATTGGGGTCTCTCAATGCATGTGTATGTGCCCTACGATGGATAGGCACCGGCTCTACTAAACACTCTGACTGAATGTGTTTTCAGCTGAGCAGTTCCACAGACTCGAGTGAGGATCAGCAGGAGATGACTCAGGTTCTGACGGAGGCCTTCTCAGCGGTGCAGGCTGAGCTGAACATATTACCCGGTTACTCAGCAGGCGGCAGCAGCACAGTGAGTGTGCTGAGCAATGGGGCAATAGGCGTGGGGGAGGAACGAACACTGGCACTGCTAGAGCAGTACTCGCAGCTTCTCCTTAGAGCCGTGGAGAAGAGAATGGACAGCAAGGTTTGATTTGCATTCCTGTCTTTTTTCTTTTTTAAGCAGAGTAGAGGCTGAGGCTGGATCCCAAGCCCAGGCACTATGGTGTCGCAGGTTATTTTTTAAGAGCTAACTTCTTTTTCTGTCCCGTTGAAGCATTCAGCATCTTTCCTTACACACTACCAGCACAGATGAACAGAATGATTTATAGGACCACAGATATCATCAGCATGGCTGTAATGCACTATATACTGAAACTTCACCCTACCTCTCCTCGGTGTATTCTTAAAGCAGCGGTGCACTCTCCTTTCCTCCAGCTCACCTCATTGCCAAATACTGTACTCTTTTACTTAATGTATTTGGGCATATTAGTCTGAAGCTGCATCTTGCGAGGGAGTGAGATCTTACATTAGTATTGGACTCCAAAATTTGAACGAACAGAGTCTAAATCTACTAGGTAGCGTTTTGTTGTTGTTTTTTAAGAATGTCACTGAACAGGCTCTCTCAAAGGGACAATCAGAGACTTCCCTATTTCTATCTTGTACATGAGGTGTGTGTGTATTTATTATCGTGTCGCTGTGTGCAAAGTGACAGTGAGTGTGTGCTTAATGTGGGACACAAGCGTTATTGTGGCGCCAGCAGAGGGCTCAGTTTCACCAGGATAGAAACAGTACTAAGTGTCTGAAGTGACAGGATCTAATCTCACCCATGAACTTTTAATGACAGTTTTATATGTTTTACAGTTTTTGTACCTAAAATGAGTGGGTGCCTTTTAATCTGACATTTGTAATGCAAAGTTGTTCTATACCTTCCAAAACTTTAAAGGTTGACTATTCTATTCTCTTTCTAAAGGACATGTTCCTACTAGAGAAACTCATAAAATGATCAGTGCAGCAAACGTTGAGGTTTTAAGACTTTATCCTGCCCATTTCTGTAGGACTGGGTTAATGCTCGAGTGTATTATACTGTTTATAAAGGGTTATTTCCAGTCATTTTATATTCAAGTTTTATATGAAAACATCATCCTTTTCTTAAGCCTGATGTTATTCTAGATACAACATGTATTTCTACAGGATCTGTGTACTGTCCAGAAATGTTCATACTGTTAGAGAATATGGTGCTTGTTCTTGTAGTGTTAGTACTTTACCAACTTACTGTATCCTCAACCCCGAAGCATGACGTGACCTTCCAATCCTAATCCAATAAGTCTCGGCAATACTCTGAGAGACACTGTAAACTCATTAGAACTAAAGGTGCTAATTCGCCATGAACATTTCAATGTGCATGAAACCAATAATGGATATGTAATGCAAAGAAATGTATGTGAATCGTGTAGAGGCACTGAAAGTGTAGGGCTGTGTTTGAAGGTAATGGCAGGAGAGCTTTTACTGCTAAGCATGACTCCAGAGTATGCATGAAGAGAATGGAGGTTTGAGGCGACTCCATCCCTGAACTAGAATGCATGCTTCTACATTACACTTGCTTCAATCAGCTTTAGTACTTGCTTATTCAGTACTACATCTGTACTTGTATTCTTTTGCGGCGTCACGCTGCAAAATGTGCTCATGCACTAGCGTTAAAGTGAACTCTAGGGTTTTGACTGTTTGCCATTTGAAACGTCTACCTTTGTTTGTTTTGCAGCACTCTAAAATCACTTGTCTATCTTTAATGTCATATTTAATGTCAGAAGTGAATAAAATTGTATTTATTACACACCCGTCTCGCTGCTATCGGCGTCTTAGCCCTCTGTCCTTTTTTAGAGGGGTAACACTTGGTGACAAAGGATGAGCAGAAAATTGTATCTGGTCATGTACTAGGAGAAATGCTTGAATGTTGAGCTTTGAATACAGAGGATTGAAAGCATCATAGTGAACCCACGGCTCCACTTAGAGACTCGACCAGCTGAAAATAGTTGTACTTGATATCATAATCCATATCATACCAGAAATTCACTGCAAAGACAAAGAGACAAAAGCATTACAGGTTAGTTATCTTGTATTATCATACAATGTCGAATCACACCATTTAATGGCCCAACCAACTCCTACTACAAGTATGCCCCGTTTAACGTCCGCATTACCTTCTGTGAAACAAGACATTGACAGGACATTACCGTAGTAATTTGGATACTTTGCACACAGTGTTTTATTTTAACAATAATATCCATTAAAACACAATATGAAAACATTTAGTACAGTGCTATGCTGTATAATACCGTAATTCTTATCTTAGTACCTCCTATAAAATCTGAAACACCCATACTGAAAACGAAAAGAACATTTTCTGTGATTCTCTTTTCTGTCAGCAGGTGTTGCAAGGCTTGTACTAGTTTTCTGTCATTCAGACGTTTACTACATTTACATTTACAGCATTTAGCAGACGCCCTTATCCAGAGCGACTTACAATTGGTACAGTCTTACAATCCAATTGTGGGTTAAGGGTCTTGCTCAAGGACCCAACAGTGGCAGCTTGGCAGAGGTGGGATTTGAACCCTGGACCTTCTCGTCCATAGTCCAGTACCTCACCCGCTAGGCTACCACAGTCCAATAATTTAGGAGACACAGGGGATTGAACCCAGGACCTCATACATGCGAAGCACACGGTCTACCACTGAGCTACATTTCCACCGTTTACTACATGCATATAAGACGTATTTTTATTTCCCATTATATTTCTTAGAACCTCGGCCATTCAAGCAATCGGACATTGATCAGATGGTGAATCGGGTGCATACTTGTAATAACTGATCATTATGGCTGAGCATTCATTTCATCTTGAAAGTACCTGCTATGCATCCATGAGACTGGCGGACATGGTGGAACCACAGAGATGGGAGGTAAAGCATCTCCCCTGCTTTCACAGTGCAGCACACCGGCCGAGCCAGTCTGTATGAGGGAAAGCGCTTAAGGTCTGGATTCAGGGGGTCCAAGGGGATCCAAGGCACCTAAAATGAGACCACTTATAAGAAAAGTAACATTCTATTAGCTACATGTGACTTATTTTGTTAACAGGGCTAAAATGCTCTTCTGTATCATGAGTCCAGGTAGGTTTGAGCAAGCAACTCGCTGTAACAGAACTGTGCACTCTAGCACATTCTCAGATAGCTTGGATTTGTTAGGATGATTTCCAAATAAATGAAGTGTTTGAAATTTGAAAAATCACAATTGATGATCATATTTCATTTATTTGAAAGGTGTGGGGTGTTTTGAGCAAATGGTACCATCTTTCCCTGTTGAATCAAAAAGTCTGACCAGACAAAATCCTGATTTTGCTAACCAACAGCTTTACAGTACTACTAAAAGTAGCAGCGATGTAGATTAGGGACTTAGATTAGCTAACAGACAAGAACCCTTAATGTGACCAATCTGCTGCTTTTGTTTGCTTAGTTTGCAAGTGCATTTTGAAATACAGTGGTACATTGGTTCCAGGTAATTTGTTCCAGAAGGCTTGTCGAGTACCAAATACGATGAGTACTGAGCAAATGTGCTCCCTGATTTACGATGGAGATGTGTTCCAACAAATCCATCAGAAGTTCAATGTATCCTGACCCAAGAAGGCTTACAACACTTACATTAACCTACAGTTGGTCAAAATCATTAGCGCAAAGCTTATTTTATAATAAAGTTGAAAAATCTCTTGTAATTTAGTCAGTAATGGATTAAAAGTGAAAGCACGTACTTTATTGATGAACTCTGGGTACTAGCATAGCTGCTAATGCTAACTGCAGCCTGTCTGTCTTCTGGAGCACTAAGTTCCTGTTTCCTTTACAGCTGGCAGTCAATACAACCTTTTTTATGACCCATGGGGACTTATTAGCACTAAGGATACAGCACTGTAGATGTAAACATTTTAAAAAAGCAAATAGCAGAAGATATTCAATGAGCAACTGGTATTGTGAATCTGAATCACTGTGTACTGAATCATGAATCGACTCATACAAGTTGAAGCAAGTGTGCTGAGTACTGAGCAACCAATAAGGACAGAGAAATTTTTCAGATCAAAATGCATCGAGGACCGAATCCGACGAGTTCTGAGGTGGTCGAGATACAAGATACCACTGTACTGCAATATTATGTAAGCTGTAGGAGTTTCACCTTTTCTGAATCCTCTTCATCCACAGTGTCAAAGCTGCCATCTTGGTTCTGTCTGTACTTAGCTGGCTGGTACAGCTCTGCACAAATTCAAAAATAAAACTACATGAACACAAACAGGACGCCAAATCACTCGGCTCATCGCTGAAAAAAAACTGTGGAATGAGCTAAGCTTCTTGATTGACACTAGTCATTGTTATTCAAGCAGATCCCTGCAAGAGAGAATGGCTAAATCTCTGTGGGGGATTAAAACAAAGGGTGGGCAGGGATAATAAAAGGATGTGCAGATACTCTCAATTTAGTTGAATCCAGTTGTGATATGGACTATCTGAGCAGTGGAAACTTTCTAGTGAAGGATGATAAATACAAAAAGCAGCAGTATATTCGATCCTAATATAAGACTTCTAGTTGTAGACACTGATGGAGGACTCCTGGTGACTGATAATAAATGAAAGGCTCTAATATAGCTTAAAGACACCAAAGAGAACATAAAAGATCCTAAGAACTCCTGCTTGCCATAAGGTATGAAGGGTCGGTCAGTGGGTGGGAGCAGGATAAACGACTTCTCTCCAGAGACGACACAGTAGAGGTTCTCATAGTGATCCTTATGCACTGCAACATAAGTAAAAGTACATCATTTGTTTTGTTATTGTGCACATCAGTCTCTACGAATTGCAGACCTGAGCTGTCTTATGTAAATAAGCTTCAAACTCATTCGAACTTACTTGACGTGACTGCACTTTCCTCTCCTAACCAAAAATTAACAGCATCAGGCATTTTTCCTGAAAAACAACATATATACATTTAATCTTAAAGTGCACTGTGCTAATCACAACCACTGCCCCCTCTCCAGTTATCACTCCAATTTATTCATGCCCAATTTCCTTGTCAATGTTCCCTCCCATATGCCAACCCGCCACTAAGGGGAAAGGGCTGCGGGACAGTCAGTGCCTCCGTACAACTTCCAGCCACCGATCGCTTCTTTTCACTGGCAGGGGTAGACAGCAGTGGCGAAACTAAACCTGCATGGAGGAACGCGCCACTTCCACTGCAACAATCCTACATTTTTGACAGCACCTTAGACATCAGTTCATCAGTCATGCCCAACTGAGCTGGTATGAGACTGGCTGTACCTGAGCAAGTTTATAAGGGTTACTTGAAATGAGCTAATCCTGTTTCAATAGCTGATCTAAATTTATGTGATTTTCACTTTGATGTAAATACAGTTGGAAACAGATTTCTTCATTAGTCACTACACTCAAGACATCTCTCAGAAGATATCAAATATGAGTACTAAGTACTGGGCAACTCTGCCAGTTACTTTTCCGAAGTGTCTTACATGACATACCCAACGCCTCGCTCATCCAGGGGATGTGAACCTGCAGATCTCCTGTGAGCTCAGGCAGTTCCTCTGTCAGATTTGAACACTGTTTCTGCACATAGAACACACCACTGCTCTTCACACTGCCCTCTATAATGTCCAACAGTGAGGAAAACGTCATCTGGCGCTCTTCAGGCATCACAAAGCGATCTCCATTTACAGCATCTGCATAGCCATTTGGAGTGACAGCAACACTGATGAGCTTGGAGCCAACCGCTTCTCTGAGGAAATACACAATACCTGTTTAGGAATTACCTGCTCCAGACAACAGGGACACAAAATAAAACCCTGTAGTAATGCTTCACCTAAGGTATGTGGGGTTCCATTTAGTCAATGCTGGCCATTTATTAAAGGCATTGCGAATAATGCAAGGCTTATTAGGTCCAATCCAGTCACGATAGAACTGTAGAGGGGAGGGGGGTCCATCCAGGTATGGTACTGATTCATTTAGATAAAGCTCTGAGAAGTATAGGACAATGTTAGATTGTTTAATTGATCACATGAAATGTCTATGAAAACGATCATGCTTACCCATTTAAAAATATCATATATGTATATATATATACACATACATACTGCAGTGCCAAAACCCAAACATCACCTACATAGGTGATTCTCAATGCAAAACCATACTTATATGTAGTTGTCGATGTACTATAAATCCCTCAGCCAGTGCGACTTTAAACAGATTTTTGGAACATGACTGCAGGGATTTACAATTTCATTCATTCACTTTCTTACCCACTTAATCCTGGACAGCAGCATAGGGCGCAAGGCAGGAACAACCCTAGACAAGGCACCAATCCATCATACACACTCTCACATATACTCTAGGAGCACTTTTAGAGGAATCAATTAACCTAAAGAGTGGCTGTGGGTTGTGTGAGAAAACCAGAGAACCTGGAGTAAACCCACACAGGGAGAACATGGAGACTTCAAATAGAAAGGACCAAGAACAGTCCATCTGGGATCAAAGTCAGGATCTTCTCACTGTGAGGCGACAGTGCTACTGAGCCACCATGCCACCCTATTTACTATTCTGCACAAGAGCACTAATCCATTCAGGCTTTCAAAAGGTTGGGCAGGATTTCACCATTTCATTTCACTCCAAGTGTGGTGCATGTAGCTGAGGCCAGCATTTTGTGAAGGCCAGTCAAGCCTCTTCACACTAAACTTAGCAAACACTTTATTTACAGAACTCACTTTGTCCATATGGTGCAGCTCTGGTGGCTCACTGAGACGAACCAGCTGCTGGAAATGACAGTGTCTGAGGGCATGGGTTCAAATAGAGCTCAGAACTGCGGTATGGAAAAAATCCAGCCACTAGGGATGTACTTCTAGTTCTGGACCCAAGCACAGATACATTGTGTCAGGAAGAGCATCGGACATAAAACCTGCTCCAAATCTAATATGAGGATGGTCCACTGTTGTGACCCCTAATGGAAGCAGCCGAAGGAGGATCATCATCATCTACTCTAAACTGTTGCCTCAAACTTGGAAGCAAAGAATTTTCTAGAATTCAATGCTGCTTCACTGAAACTTAATTGGACATCCCAAACTACTAAAAAAGAAATGACACCAGTCAGTCTTTTGACATACACCAAAGCCAAACTTATCCTTGTTGCCAGGTATTAAACTATGATTTGGCAGTGGTTAGCACTGCTGCCTCAGAGACCCAGGTTCTAGTGTCAGTCTTGTCGTTGCCTGTGTTTGCATGTTCTCCCCATGTTTGTGACTGTGACCTCCGGTACTCCGGTTTCCTCCCATGTTACAAAGAGTTGTGTTCGATCAGTTGGCGTCTCTGAATTGTCCCAGTGTGTAAGTGGGTGTGTTCGCATGTGTCCTTTGTTAGGCCCCAGGCCATCCAAGACCCTGAACTGGATTAAGCAGGTATGAGAGAATGAAGTATGATTCAGTTCTCCAGAGACCAATGGTGATGTGATTTACACCACTTCAGCTGTGGCTTATAATGAGTCATGGTGAACCTACTGTAAGCTTGTGTGTAGATGCCTGGTTAAAGAAACCTAATCTATAACACTCCTGCCTGGCAGTTCTTTTTCTACTTTCCTAAAGGCAGTGTGTGTGTGTGTGTGTGTGTGTGTGTGTGTGTGTGTGTGTCGGCACTGCGGATAAACATTTTACATCAGCCTATATGTGCTTTATCAGTTATACCAAACTCAATAATTAGACGGTGTGTCTGCAAACACTTAGCAATGTGGTATATACTGTCAATTTGATAATATGTTTGGAATGATTAGTAAATCCTTTTTAAAGTTGTGTGAAATATTAACAGTAGTCTAAACACATTTTTTATTTCGAAATGCCACAAATAATCTTGGACTCACCACGGGCTTCATTTGGGAAATCTCTCAAACAATTCTTCACTTCTTCCATAGTCTATTCTATGTCATAGTGACGTTCCAGCTTAAGACAACTTATTATAAATGTGCATACTTTAATTACAGACTCATACCCTCGTTAATTAAACAGGAACCTAACAAAGAACCCAAGGATATTGTGCTCATCAGCGCTGCTCTATAGAAACGTGCAGAACATGTGTGAGTGCAATTCGATCACAGCAGTGTAGGACTACAGCTTACAGACATTATGAATCATTACAGCGTACCAGAAATCACATCTGCTTCTGCTGTCAGATATGTGCACCCCAACAAGATAACTTGAACGACGCTAAAGTATTAACATTACTCAATCGCCCATACAGTCCCGTTCGTATTGATAAAGCTAACCCGTTCCTCCATGTTTCTTTAAGTCGTGACGTCGTGCACCTCTATTGGTCCACCTTGTTTGCGTCAAACAAGTGAGGAGTACCGAATCTAGACTTTGTTACTAATAAAGAAATTAAAGTAAACTTTGAATACAATTGTATGCCACGGGTATGCTTTTCTGTATTCCATTTTTAACACCTCTTAAAGCACTAGTGATGTGTCGACCGGCTCTAAGAGCCGACTCTTTGAGATGAACGACAGGAGCCGGTTCCTGATTGTGAGCCGGTTTATATATTTTTTAATTTATTGTACATTCCGACACATTGCTGCTTATTGCACTTCTTGTTAGATGCTAAACTACATTTCGTTGCTTTTTCTTTTTTTGCACATTTTTATTTAGATTTTGTTGAGTGATGTTTGGTTGATGATGTCTTGTTTCCCTGTATATAGTTGCAAATTTACAAATAATACACATAGTCAGAGACCTGAGACCAGATTGGACCTGTAATTGAGATGGGTCTTCGTTTTGGTATTTTATTTTACTGTGTTCCATTGTGTATATAAATAAAAAACATATTAATAATAACAAACATTGGATATTATGTGTTTTTACATTAGTCATTCATTTTACACATAATTTGGTAATAAATTAAGCTAAAGAGCCACTTGGGAGCCGAAAGAGCCGGTTGTTTTTAGTGAGCCGAGCCAAAAGAACCGGCTCTCTGAAAAGAGCCGAAATTCGCATCACTATAAAGCACCTCTACTACTCTTCTGTCAATCTACTGTCCAATCCGTGTCATAGTTGGATTAAGGAAGAAAATGCAGCCAATCCTGATGTTGGAGGCGGGAATTGTCTGTTAGGCGGTGGACATGGAAATCCTGATGCTGTTCTGGTCCAGAAATTTTGGAGGGGAAGTTTTGACTTCACTTTAAATCCGATTCCACGCCATGGGACTCTGTTGACTCGATGCTAAAGAATGAAGTCCACAAAATCTTTTCCAGTTTTAAACATGGCGTTGGAGCTTGGCATTACTAGCAGCTATCTAACCATCTCAGAGTAGGAAAGTTTGAAGAAATCGCCCCTCAGCTGGGGATTCCTACTTGGGAACTCGGAGAAGGGAATCCAACGCTTTATGTCCTTAACATGGCTACTCACACCCTCAGCAGGAGTAAAGTGTAATTTCTGTACTCTCCCACTTGGCGAATATCGCTGTGTCCCACTACAATTACGGGGGTAAAAACTCAATTTCATCCTGGATTGCTGAGCAGAACAGGACAAGCCATGAAAATTTACTACAGACACTGTTTCCCATACAAAAGGTTTAAGAGGTTGTCACTTCAGTCAGAACCAGCTCTTTGCTAAATGTTTAGTTGATGCAATTATTTAAAAAATATTAGGCTATGTTTTAATTTGTTATTTATTTCTCATCCATGTCGGTGACGCCCACTTTAGAGTTAAATCACTTATTCTATTTAGTGTTTAACAGGCTAATTTTACACAGCTGTGTCCCTATAACTGATGTGCAAGCAGAGGGGTACAGCTGTGCCTCTAAATTCCCCGTGAGCCCCAGTACAAGTAGGCTAGCCAGAAATGCCACTGGATTAAACAGATACATACAAATCAGCTGGTTATCTGAAACATGTAGAAATCAGTTTATGAACTTTTAATAGTTTTCCTCTGATTCTCTCTCAAATATATCCATATTACTAAAGTCTGAGATGTGAATTTAGAAATACTTCAGGCAGCGACAGAAGAATCTCCTGCTGTCTTGAGACGAATGAATTTAAGGAATCGACTCTGTATGTCTGCATGAAGACTGTATTGTCGTTGTTTATATGAAGTTTACTTTACTTTTAGCCAACATGAGCGAACCAACAGATGAATTTCCTTTCGTATGTGAACTAATTTGAGACTAATTTGAGGGATTGACTCCCCTTTTCTCGGCATGGGAACTGTACGAGAGTGTTAACGAATTAATGCGAATGAAGATTTTGTCTCCCTCTTCTGGATGACAACTGTCATGTCATTGCTCCTAATCACATTAATTTTTACACAGGAGAGCAAAGCTTGACGCAAATGCTGCATTTTAGTTTTTCCAAAGTAAAATATAACCACAATGCTAACTTTTGCGGTGTTGTTCAAACCAGTTACTTGTAAGGAATTGACTCCTCTACTTCGACTCCCATTTGCAGGAGAAAAAAGCGTTACATTGTTGTGATGAACATGTCGTTAAGTTTTTAGACTGGTGATGACGTGAGGAATTGCGTGTGGAATCGATTCTTTTAAAAAAGAGTCGATTAGTTTTTGTTTTTTTAAATACTTAGCTTTGACTATTTTCTGGCTCGACTCGGTATATTTTATTGTGCAGGAGAAATTTTTGTGGATGTAAATGAAGATTTTGTCTCCCTCTATTGGACAAAGACTGAAATTTACCTGTTAAGCGTGTTTTTACACGTGACGCTGGAGCATTACGGAATGTTTATTCGAAATGTTTTATTTTTATTTAAGTTACTAGTGTCCTTAAACGTTTAGTATTACCAAACCTAATGGGATACATTTCCCGAAAGCCTCGCAGCACATCACCGTTAAACGGGAGTGTTTAATGTGATCCTCGCTCAAGCATTTAACGACAGTCGTTGTGCTGCGATGCTTTCGGGAAATTGACACCTGATGCAGTTTAGTGAGTTTGCGCAATGAATTGCAATTTTGAGTTTTCCACTTTCGAGTAAGCAAGCGTGCAGTCGGACCACACGTGTATTTTCCTACGTTTGTGGTTGGTTATGGATCTTAGTAGACATGGATGAAGAGGCTTCACTTGAGAGTTACTTTGACCATTCAATTGCTGTGAGTAGAAAGCTTGGCTTCAGGGGCATTGTAATATCAACCGTCCATCAGTGTTGATCTGTGCTAGGGTTATGGAGATAGGTGTAGTTAGGATAAGAATAGAAAATCCAGTAAACAACAAACTCTATGCGTTTATGTTTAGCCCCAGGAAAAAAATGTACTGTGAAATTTGACAGTAGAACCATGATTACCACCAAAATACATAGTAGAACTTCATGGTCAAACTGTGAAAGTTCACATTAAAACAACCAGTTCACAGTTTTACTATGAAAATTCACAGTACATTTTTCCTAGGGCATCAACAATAAACTCCAAACAAGCTAACACGCAATTGTCCAGTGATAAATCTTGTTTAGCTAACCCAAAACCAGAAGAAAGTGTCATTTACCCCTACCCCTGACACACGTTAATGTATAATATGTACATCTAAAATAACATTTACAGTTAATACAAATGCTCAGATATTATTCCTTCAATATACTAACTCAAGACACTACCAAAAGCAGCAAAGGCAAAGCCTCTGTTGATGGCTACAGATCATTAAGGAAAACGCCTTACTGATACTCCACCCCCACCAAAAAGTGCAACCATGATGTCCACACTGAAAATATTGAGGAGTGTCAACACTGTGAGAAGAGGTAAGCACAATGTGCTTTACTGTACCCTTTTTCCTGGTTTTGGGTTATGTAGGTCATGGTTTTGCAATTGATGTTGCTTGGTTTATGATTTGGTTAAAGGTAGATTCATTTGTAAAGTTGGTTGGTAAAAGTTAACTTGCATACATATTTCCAATTATTCATTCGTTGTTCATTGGGTTTACTACTCTCTTCCTCTTCGACTGCCATAACAAATAATTTAATCCTGCTAATACTGGGTACGATTAAAACTATACACATTCTGCAGGGTTCATCCGACTACATATTTGAAGGGGACCTGGGCCTGCAGGGTCCATCCCAGCTTCAGGATCCCTCATTCCTGTCCACCTCGATCTCTAGCCAGCAGAAGGATCTCTCTGAAGATTTGGACCTGAGCTTCCTGCCTGATGATCTCAGTACTCAGGATGAAGCAGGGGAGAATGCTGTACTTCATTCAGCTGAGGACAGTGGTGTGTACGTGAACTGTACACCTTCGGAATCAGCTGAAGCAGATGATGACACCAATAAGAGTTTGCCTGCAGCATCCCCCTTCTGCTCCCTTCCCATGACTCCCATGACACCCATGACCCCTGTTGCCCCTGTGTCAAAAAGCTCTGGGATCATCCCGCAGCTACAGTAAGACATTTAACTTTCAACAACCAACAGAACAAGACATTGTGTGGCTTCCAGAAACATAAGGAATGTTTAGAATTAGGATTCATATTATGGCTACCAGTAATATACACACATTAAAAACACACCATATAAAGTTACCAAAAATACAATCCCAAATCAGAAACAGTTGGAACAGTATGGAAAATTCAAATAAAAATATATTCCTTACAGGCTGAGTCTTTGAGGAGTAAAGGTGGGCAGATGATCTCCAGTTTATCAACAAATGTGTAAGAAAATTCTTGAAATGTTTTAAAACAATGTTCCTCAATGAAAGACCTGAAGGGATTTACATATTTCCGTCCATATCTTTCTGATTCAGCTTGTTTTGCATCGTCTCGTTTCAAAATGCGCAGACACCAGTAATCCCTTGTCCATGTGGTTCCATCAGGTATTGGTGAATGACGGTTCTTGACACAGTGCCGGAGATCATCCCTTCAGTTTAGGCTTGTGCCCTTGTCCTTCCAGATCCAGATACCTTGAATCATTTAATGACATTATGTACTATAGAGGGAGAAATATGTATCCCTTTACATATTTGTAAATCGGTCTTTCTTTGAGGAACATCAAATCAGGATTATAATAACATGTTGACATCAACTGTTTGAAATCACATCATTATTTCATTTTTTGACCTCATTCCTAGCCCTAAATTGCCCCCATCCAAACTTTTTTTGGAATGAATTAGAGTATGATTCCTGAGATGTTGCTGACATTTTCAAATCTTGTCACTTGGGATTTTGTATATTATTTGTATATTATTGTCTCTAGCTCTATTTACTAAGTTCATACTGTCACTGGAACTGATATTATCGTATACTATAAATAAAGTAACAAGTGGTCTGCTTGTGTGCAGGAATATTGTGTCCACAGTAAACCTGGCCTGCTCTCTAGACCTAAAAGCCATTGCTCTTCAAGCTAGAAATGCTGAGTACAATCCAAAGGTAAGTCTGTGTGAGACCCTGGAGGCCTGGATTTTATAGTTAGATTTCTCTTCTCGTGAATTCTTCTTGGAATGACTGTTTGATTTGGTCTGCTAGAAGATAACACCATTTCTTGAACAAACACTGATGTATACAATATGCTTATCAAATTACTGTGTACACATTGGAAATATGTATAGCATTACTTTCATAATAAAAATTCACATTCCTAGCGTTTTGCTGCTGTCATCATGCGGATCCGTGAGCCCAGGACCACTGCCCTTATCTTTAGCTCTGGGAAAATGGTTTGCACCGGGGCGAAGAGGTGAGGTTCTTTAATTGCAACTCATCAAGCCAACTAAGTTAATTTTAAACAAAAAATTGTAATTCTGTTAGTTGTTTGTGGGAAGCATGGCATTGGTTCTCCAAAACAAGAGGATGAATCTCATAGGGTTACAGTTCAGCACAGTTTGAGAGTTCCTATTTGACTCATTGGTTAATTAAGGTCTTTATGCATCAAATTCACCAAACTGTGCCAGGCTCAATTATCTGTGGATTATCTGTTACTAAGACTTCTCTTGTTTCTCCAGCGAAGAGCAGTCTCGCCTTGCTGCAAGGAAATATGCCAGAGTGGTGCAGAAGCTTGGTTTTCCAGCCAAATTCCTTGACTTTAAAATCCAGAACATGGTGGGCAGTTGTGATGTGTGCTTCCCCATACGACTGGAGGGCCTGGTTCTGACTCACCAACAGTTTAGCAGGTGTGTCCAAGTAACTGTTGTTATTTGTATATAATATAAAATGACTTTTGTATAGTAACTGCTAATTATTTATCCCTCAAGCTATGAGCCAGAGTTGTTTCCTGGTTTGATCTACCGCATGGTGAAGCCACGTATTGTCTTACTGATTTTTGTTTCCGGGAAAGTTGTTCTTACAGGTACGGTGAGTTAGGATAAGGTATTACTTATTGCAAATTAGTGTTCCAGCAGAAATTACACAATGTATTGTGTGATTTTAATAAATATAATACGGTACAGTCCCTTTTACAGTTATTGACACCCTGAACAATGTTCCTGGTAAATCATGGATTTTAAATCAAAATCTGTCTGCCTCTGCCAAGAAAATAAAAATTGGTTGTCATTGGATCTTTCAGCAATCGATCTAAAATATATATCCAGATCAACACAAAAGTGGTTTACTGAACAAAAAAATCAAGCGTCTTGGAGATCTCGGTGCCTTGAGCTAAACCCCATAGAAAACCTGTGGGCTAAGCTAAAGAGGACAGTGCACAAACAAGAGAGAACCTAGGAACCTGGACAATCTGGAGAGATTTTGTAAAGAGGAATGGTCTCTCATTACCTGCTCTGTACTCCCCAAGCTTATACGATGTTATAGGAGAATATTAAGTTTATTGGTAAAGGGAAGTTGTACAAAGTTTTACAAGCAGGGGTGTCAGTAATTGTGGCATGTGTGGTTTTGTTAAAGATAATTTCTTGTTGAGGGATTTTATTTTTGTCATACTGATTCTTCGGTGTGAGATTAACGTAAATCACCGAAAGGTGAATTTGTTATACTAATGTTTAGTCCAGTTATGTGAAACTATACAGAAAAAATATTCTATTGTACACTTTGCAAATATACAGTCAGTGCAACAATATAGATAAATAACTGCACTGAGAATATGGAACCTATTCATATACAGTGGTGCTTGAAAGTTTGTGAACCCTTTAGAATGTTCTATATTTTTGCATAAAGATGACCAAAAACATCATCAGATTTAAACACGAGTAATAAAAGTAGATAAAGAGAACCCAGTTAAACAAATGAGACAAACATATTATACTTGGTCATTTATTTATCGAGGAAAATGATCCAATATTACAATGGAAATGTACTGTCAGGTGAGGAGAGGGTGAGGGAAAGATGGAAGGAGTATTTTGAGGAGTTGATGAATGTAGAAAATTAAAGGGAAAGAAGGCTGGATGGTGTAGAAATTGTGGAAGAGGATGTAGCAAAGATTAGCGAGGAAGAAGTGAGGAAAGCTTTGAAAAGGATGAAGAACGGAAAGGCAGTGGGACCTGATGACATACCGGTTGAGGTATGGAAAAGTCTAGGAGAGCTGGGAGTGGTGTTTTTGACTAGATTATTAGTGGAATTCTGGTGAATGAGAGTAGCCAGAGGAATGGAGGAAAAGTTAACTTGTACTGATTTTCAAGCAGAAGGGTGATGTACAGAGTTGTGGCTCTTACAGGGGCATAAAGTTGATGAGCCACACAATGAAGATTTGGGAGAGAGTTGTGGAAGCTAGGCTCAGACAGGAGGTGACAGTGTGTGAACAACAGTATGGTTTCATGCCAAGGAAGAGCACTATGGATGCGATTTTTGCTTTGAGACTGCTGATGGAGAAGTATAGAGATAGTCAGAAAGAGCTACACTGCGTCTTTGTGGATTTGGAGAAAGCTTATGACAGGGTGCCAAGGGAGGAACTGTGGTGGTGTATGAGGAAGTCTCGAGTGGCTGAAAAGTATGTTAGATTAGTGCAGGACATGTATGAGAACAGCGTGACAGAGGTGAGATGTGCTGTAAGAGTGACAGATAGCTTCAAGGTATAGGTGGGACTGCATCAAGGATCGCTCCTGAGTCCCTTCTTATTTGCTCTGGTGATGGACAGACTAACAGATGAGGTCAGACAGGTATCGCCGTGGACTATGATGTTTGCAGACGACATTGTGATCTGTAGTGAGAACAGGGAACAGGTAGAAGAGAACTTGGAGAGGTGGAGGTATAATCTGGAAAGGAGAGGAATGAAAGTCAACTGTAGTAAGACAGAATACATGTGTGTAAATGAAAGGGAGGCAGGTGGAACAGTCAGGCTACAGGGATCATTGGTCACGGAGTCCAGAAGTCCAGGAGTTCAGGTACTTGGGATCAACTGTCTAAGGAAATGGGGAGTGTGGAAAGGAGGTAAAGAAGAGAGTACAGGCAGGATGGAGTGGGTGGAGAAGAGTGTCAGGAGTGCTGTGTGACAAAAGGGTCGCAGCAAAAGTGAAAGGAAAGATTTATAAGAGAGTAGTGAGACCAGCCTTGTATGGGTTAGAGACAGTGGCACTGACAAAGAGACAGGAAGCAGAACTGGAGGTGGCAGAACTTATGACGTTGAGGTTCTCTTTAGGAGTGTCTAGGGTGACAGGATTAGGAATGAGATCATCAGAGGGACAGCACAGGTTGGAAAATTGGGAGGCAAAATTCGAGAGGGAAGACTGAGATGGTTTGGACATGTGCCGAGGAGGGATAGTGGATATATTGGTAGGAGGATGTTGGAGATGGACTGCCAGGCAAGAGACGGAGAGGAAGACCAAAAGAGGAGTTATTTGGTTGTGGTAAATGAAGATATGCAGGGAGCTGGGGTGAGAGTAGAGGAAGTGGAGGACAGGGTGAGGTGGAAACGTTTAACTCGCTGTGGTGACCCCTGGTAAAGGGAGAAGCCGAAAGAAGAAGAAGAAGGATTTGTGTGAAAATCTGATGATGTTTTAGGTCATTTATGCAGCAATATCTAAAATTCAATAGGGTTCACAAACTTTCAAGCTCCACTGTATACTTAAGAACTGCAAATATAAAGGTACTGTAAGAGGTAGCCACGGTGTAACCACACAAATGATATCGGTGAGTTCTTCTGTTATAAGTATTTTTACCTTAAACATAATTATTTTAATAGCAACATATTTATAAAGATGTGTATACACAATGATACTGAAAAATATATGATCAATAATAAAATTTAAAATGTGAACTTGTTTAAGTTTAAACTTACATAAATTAAGGGTCGCAAACTCAAAAAATGTTATTTATGTGGTTAACCACTTGGATGGTTAAACATTTGAATAATTATTCATTAAGTAATTCATTTTCTTATCTGCTTAATCCTGGTCACAGTTGCGGGAAAGCCTTTGCCTAGTTGGTGGCACAGGGGGCACATTTATGGTTAAATATTATTAAGCAGTATAAGGTGTTTTGCAGTTCAGGCATATCTGCCAGTGTTAATGATAACATGCACTACACTCAATCATTTAGTGGTATATTTCGCCCTGTTCAGGTTCTAATAAATAAATCGCTAAGAGAACCATGTTGTAAATTTTGTAATCTGTGATTTAATTTGTTCTGATTTATTTCAAGCACTTCTGTCATTCTGAATTAAAGAGACGATAAATCTGTAGAAGTAGACACATTTGACTAATATTAATTAAATTACTGAGAAACATATAAATGCAAATTAAAAGTCCAATATGGAAATGGATATACTGGTGTCAAAAGCTGGTGTCGCTAACATTTTATCGGCCTTCTGTTAGAAGGACAGTTAGCTCTTATATAGCATTTTCTGAAATATTCATGAATAGATCGTAAAGGTTTATGAACGTACAGTACTTGGGCTGATAAAAGGCTGAGGTTGTACTTCAACCCTTATAAATGTATTTTTAAAAACTTACAAAACTTAACCATGCCATTTATAGTACAGTTTCATTTTACAGTTCAGTAAAGCCTTTTTGTTAAACATTTTCCCCTCTGTTTGTAAATCCAGGTGCTAAAGATCGATCTGAAATCTATGAAGCTTTTGAGAATATCTACCCAATTTTGAAAGGATTCAGGAAGCAGTAAAAAGAGAGTGCTTTTTCAATATAAGTATATTCTGCCTGTATATTACTTGAAAGTCTGTCTGATGTGTGCTCAGTGATTCTTTATCGTTCTTTATCAGTACTCGAAACAAATCTTATGATTGTGTAGGTACATTTTGTTTGTAATAATTATGTAAGTTGTTTGTGTGTGTGAAGGTTTTCTTATCACTTGTAACTGTGAGGAAAAACTTTTGTTGACATTTTCTACATGGACATGGAACAACAAAAGTTATATTAAATAATAGGACATTCTGACATTGAGTTCTGATTTTCATATTGAAATAAATAAAACAGTGCTGTATCAGAGCCTCTGTATTCCATGTTCAAATGTTTATGTGCATGCTGCATTGTTTTATGCACTGGCCAATGATTTGGGAGAGTGTTACCTGGTTACCTGGTCATCGAGAGCCTATCCTAGAATTCATAGGGTGCAGCCGAACGCATAATCTGGATGGGGTGCCAGTTTATCACTGCTGGCTCAGAAGAGGTCACTGATGCAGCCCCAGAGGACACGTCCCCATCTGGGTTCCCCTTCCTCAGAGAGCATCACATTTTGTGTTATGCCTGATGCTGCCAGAAGGCAATGCTGGAGCTTGAACCCGGATCACCATGGTAGAGAGCTAGTAAATTGCCTCTGCTCACTACCATAATTTCGACCTTAAAATCTGTGACATGAAATTATCCAATCAAGTGATTTGTACAACAGGGGAAACCTACTGCATGTTTAACATCTATAGTCAGTCCACCAACTCTGTGAGTTGAGTTAAGATTACTATTATGATTCAGTATTTTGATTGTCGGCCAAACAAATGGGAATCCATGTTATAATTCATTGTAAGGTGAGAGAAGTAGGCTACTAAAACAGCTTTTATGAACCAGTTTAGGAAAAAGTACAAGTTTCTATCTTGTGTAGCAGAAAGATTTCCATTTAGTTGTAATGAAGCTATCTAGATTAAAGGTGCAATCTGTGACTCCTTAATCTTTATTCCCCAACAAAACATTCTTGTCCTTTGCTCCATGTAATTAGTGCACTAAATGCAGTCTTTGAACAGAAAAAACAGCAACTAGTGAGACATTTTTCCAGATAATGTTTTGTAGTAAGAAACAGTAACATTTCCCTTCAGAATTAAACATACAGTGGAAAAGAATTGGATGTAGTAGTTATAAGGTAAACTACATGAAACTGAATCAGTATGTATAATTTTAGACACGTACTCAAGGCCCTAAATAGAAGAGGTAGAATTACTCCAAATAGAAGAACAGGATGTAAACACAAGTCATCTAGTTTTCGGGAGCTCTTTTTTTCCACAGATATTAAATACACATATCATTCATACAAGACTATGTTCTCCTGATATGTTTATGATAGGTCCATGTTTTCTGTAATAGCACAGGGCCCTTAACCTCAGTTGCTCAACTGCTTAAATCGTAGTAGCTTGAACGAAAATCATCAGGCAAATAAGTCAAGTCAGATTTATTTATATAGCATTTTTTTACAATGGAGCATTGTCTCAAAGCAACTTTACAAGTTTAGATTACCTCCTAATATTTATGGCCAATCCCAAATTGAGCAAGCCTAGGGCGACAGTGGCAAGGAAAACTCCCCAAGTGTTATGAGGAAGAAACCTTGGGAGGACCAAGACTCAAAAAGGGACCCAACCTCCTTGGGCGGCGTAGATGATAAATCTAAATAAGTGTATGTAAATTTAAAACTATGGAATTTAAAATACGACGTGCTCCTTGATATACATGCCCCTTTGCGTACTAACTTTACAGTTTGGCTGAGTTTCTTTTAAATATGTTCATTACATCATGCGAAAACCTGTAAGGATCTGCCTGAAATCGTTAGCTGCACAAACTTGTGGAAAGATCTGTTTACTCCCAAAATAACTATTACGATTCGCTCTTCCTTGCTCAGATACATTATAATCTGTAAAACATAAAGTATAAATTTAGCCTGTGATGTAGTGATGTGTCGGTCTCTTTGAAATGAACGACGGGAGCCGGTTCCTGATTGGGAGCCGTTAGTAAAGACAGAGACAGACAGAGAGAGAGAGACAGAGACAGATAGAGAACAATAAATTCAGCTACAAACAATCTAAAGAGTCACTAGGGAGCCGAAAGAGCCGGCTCTTTTTAGTGAGCCGAGCCAAAAGAGCCGGCTCCCTGAAAAGAGCCGGAATTCCCATCACTACTGTGATGCTGGATTTATAAGCCAGGGATTCTTCTACGCTACATGCGTTGCATACACTCCTCATACGTGCAGTGGATCGTACGGTTCACGTGCCTGTTGGCTGAAACGACGCCTGCGCACACGTGACTGTTACACATAAACAAAACGAGTCACGTGGTCTGGTACGTGAGAAGTGAAGGCAAACAAACAGAGGCGCCTCTCTGACTTGCTTTGGTCTTTATGATCGTAGTGGAGCTAGCTGTTCAGATAGAGTTCATAAGTAATAATGGTATCGGATATGATGTAAGTTGCGCTGCTACATCCCGGTAGGACGGTGATCAGTACTGGAGTTCGCCGGTATGGCATGTCCCCCTGAAGCCAGTGTGAGGGTGGTTTTGGGGCCCGGTGAAGCGAGAGCCGAGAGGGCCGGAGCAGAGGCCCGAGCAGCCGTGCAGCACTATCAACCTTTTCCGCCGGCTCTGACAGCCTCTCCGGGGCCTTTAATGGTGGAGTCTGTAGACGATGCAGAGGGACTCTATGTGGCGGTGGAGAGATGTCCTTTGTGTAATACCGCCAGACGCAGACTCACCTGTGCTCGGTGCATCCGCGCTGGGGACTTCGTGTACTTCGATGGAAGAAATTCCGAAAGGTGTGCAGTCGTTGAGAGTTTGCTTTAAAATAACCAGCGAACATAAAGAAGGACAGGTCTAACGTTACATGGCTCTATATCCCAGTTACTAACGAGCTAACGATAACGTTAATGATTCCTGTATGTAAACATTACTACTTGTTAGCCCATGCTAAAACCGCACTGCGCAGCAGAGAGGTTACTAACAACTGTTAATGTTTTCTTCCTTGTGATCATCTTGATCGCTCGAGTTTACAAAATTTGACGATAAACAACTACATGTAGCCGATTAGCAGCTAGCTAACTATTTAGCTAAGCTAGCTGAGTCATAAAGCTAATTATATGGATGCTGTGTTGAGCCACTCGTTTGTCCTGCAGTTGTATAGCTAGCTACCTAGAAAAGTATATGTAAGGTAGTATAACGGTTCCTCTTACAGCTAGGTTTGAATGTTGTTTTGAATTTGGTATTTGTTTTTCTTTGAATACTAGTTGTGAAGTAGTTAGATAAATCACATAATTACCTCTGCCAGCTATGACTCAATATTTTAATTGTCGGTCGAACAAAGGGGAATCCATGTTATAATTCCTTGTAAGGTTAGAGAGGTACTAAAACAGCTTTTATGAACCGATTTAGGGAAAATAATCTTTTGTAGCAGAAAGATTTCCATTTAGTTGTTCCTGAACAAAACATTCCTGTCCTTTGCTCAGTGTAGTTAATTTACATTTACATTTACAGCATTTAGCAGATGCCCTTATCCAGAGCGACTTACAATTGGTACAGTCTTACAATTCAAGCAATTGTGGGTTAAGGGTCTGCGCAGTGTTGGGTGAAGGACCCAACAGTGGCAGCTTGGCAGAGGTGGGATTTGAACCCTTGACCTTTTGGTCCAGAGTCCAGTACCTTAACCACTAGGCTACCACAGTCCACTTAATGCACTAAATGCAGTCTTTGAGCAGGAAAAACAGCAACAGGCTTTTTTCCAGATATTTTGTACTAAGAAACATGACCATTTCAGTGAAGACTTGGGTAAAATTTGATCTAGTAGTTGAACTACAAGGTGAACTACATGACACTGAATCCGTTTGTATAATTTTAGACATGTACTCAAGGCCCTAAATAGAAGGGGGTGGAAGCTACTTCAGATAAATGAACAGGATGTAAACACAAGTCATCTAGTTTTCAGGAGCTCTTTTTTCAACAGATATTAAATACAGTGGGGCAAAAAAGTATTTAGTCAGCCACTGATTGTGCAAGTTCTCCTACTTAGAAAGATGAGAGAGGTCTGTAATTTTCATCATAGGTACACTTCAACTATGAGAGACAAAATGAGGAAAAAAACAGGAAATCACATTGTAGGATTTTTAAAGACTTTATTTGTAAATTATGGCGGAAAATAAGTATTTGGTCACCAACGAACAAGCAAGATTTCTGGCTCTCACAGACATGTAACTTCTTTAAGAAGCTCTTCTGTCCTCCACTCGTTACCTGTATTAATGGCACCTGTTTGACCTGCACACACATCTCAGTCATACAAGAATATGTTCTCCTGATATGCTTATGATATGTCTATGTTTTCTGTAATAGCACAGGGCCCTTAATTAACCTCAGTTGCTCAATTATTTAACTTGTAGCTTGAATGAAAGTCATCAGCCAAATAAGTGTATGTAAATTTAAAACTAGGGAGTTTAAAATACGGCGTGCTCCTTGATGGCATTTATACAGGCACCTTTGCGTACAAACTTACCATTTTTTTCAACCACCTTTCCCCCTTTCAATCAGTGAAAAGGATGGTGGATATTATTTTGGCTAGTGGGCCATTTTCAGTACAGCAATCAGACTCGCATGCTGGAAGGATTCAGAGTTGCTGACAAATTACCGTTAATAATTATGGTCTTACCATCAGACTTGCCATCCACATGCCATCTGCTAGTGAATGCCGCAATCTAGACATCTGCTTTGAAACAATGGCCAGTTGTTGGTTGCTTGCAGTGTCATGCAAATGATATGTGAAATTAGGGCAAATAAAGTGTTTAGAAATAAAAGATACGTATATGCTTACAGATACACAGAGAAATTGGAAAGACTTCAGAAAATTAAGAATGAAAATGACAATCTCCAGCAAAGGTAATGTGGCCAAATGATAAATGAGGGTTTTTGTTTTTATACATTGTTATTTTATACTTTCTGTGATTATAAATTGGCTTTTTCTCATTGCAGAGTTATCAGAGCTATGGACCAGAAGTTCAAAGCAGACCAGCTTGTAGGTTAATGTTTTTACAAATGATAGTTTTGAACTCAGATAATGTGTAAATTTTGACTTGAGAGCCCTTTGCTGACCCATGGTTTTATTTTGTTTATGGCAGAAATGGAAAATCATGTCATGCAAGATGAAGATTGAGCAGCTGAAAGAAGCAATCTGCAGTGGGAATGAAGAAATAAAGAGTGGTGAGTGTCTTGTGAACATGGGCAGAGTCATGATTCCTGACTTGGTTTAACCTTGTTTTTTGTGAAACCTCCAGACATGATCATTTCACTCATGGTGGTTGTGATAATTTCACTTTCCCTTGTTTCCATTTCCTAAGGCAAAGATCTGTTGCAGCGCTCTCAGGAGGAAGGCCAGAGACTGCAGCGACGGGCTAGTCGCCACCAAGAGAAGAGGGATAAGATAGAACGGCATAACCGGCGTCTGACTGAGCTGCTGGATAAAAGGAATAAAGAGTTGCTGGGCAGACTGGAGGCTCTGGCTGAGGTGCGGAGGGGTCACATCCTGGAACTTACCACCTACATCTTTCCTACACAAGAGGAGAAGCAGGGTAGCAGGTTAGAACAATGTAGTTCATGTCATGAACTTTTCTCTTTGTGATATCTTTCAATATTGCTATTATTATGCTCACTGGGTGGATATTTGTCACACCACCCAACGTTGTCTATCTGACACCAGAGAAATGTGATAATTGTATTCAGATAGTCATGCCTAAAATGGACTGATTTATTTTAAACATGTCATGACTTTGTTCAGCTTTAAACTTTTGACATCTGCGTTATTTAGATCAGTCTGGTTTTACATACTGTTGACCTTGTCATTTTTGACACAATATATAGTCTGTGTTCTGAGAATTCTGTCAGTCTGAGCGCTCAAAGAAAAGGATTCAAATATTATTCTACACTCACCGGTCACTTTATTATGAACTCCTGTTTAACAGCTTGTTAACACAAATATCTAATCAGCATCTGAGGCATGTAGACGTGGTCAAAACTAAGCGTAGTTCAAACTAAGCGTCAGAATGGGGAAGAAAGGCGATTTAAGTGAATTTGAACATGGCATGGTGGTTGAAGCTAGATGGGCTGGTCTGAGTATTTCAGAAACTGCTGATCTTCTGGGATTTAGTCACTATGGAGCAAAATCTCTGAGGAATGTTTCCAGGACTTTATTGAATCTGTGCCATAAACAGTTAAAGCAGTTCTGAAGACAAAAGGATGTCCAAGCCGGTAAAAGCTAGGTGTACCTAATACTGTGGCCAATGGTAAATAAGGAGAAAGGAAGTGTGAACATGACTACAGACAAGTGTCTGGAGTTGATTCTGATGATTTCTGGCACATGTCAATTAGAGGTGTGTGATATTTATCCAAAAATCTTCTGTTACTGTGTATGTAATCCTATGGTGCGATAACAGTTTGTAGGAGGTACTCCAGGTATTCCTTGTTTTATTATGGCCCAACTTACGATATTTCGACTACCCATATGATGGGTATCCGATAATAAACATTGATAATATTAAGTGACTGGTGATAAAATGTTGCATAATTCTGAATATTTAATTGAATGTTCAGAGTTGGAGAATTTCTAAGCAGAGTTTCTGCCGCCAGGGACCCAGCTGAAACTGCTGCAGCCGAGTATGACTTTGCGCTTACGTCAAGCACTGTGAGCGAGTTGGCCGAGGCCCGGCGGACGACTTATCTGTCTGGGCGCTGGATCTGGGATGATCAGAATGGAGAGACAAGCATCAGCATCACTGGGCCCCATGTCACACTTCCCAGCAATGGAGACTGCTCAGCCTACTACAACTGGGTAGAGGAGAAGAGCACGAATCCAGGCGCAGGTACAGATTTGCTGGCAACCAGTTTATTTGACATGTTTAATTTGAATTTGATCACATGATCAGGTTATATAGGAACATAGAAATTCAGAGAAGCTACTTTTCACTGGTTTATTGAGCCCTGGTATGCAGTTATGTCTCAGGCAGATATGTAAATTATTATAGGTGGGTCTTGCCACAAGAGAGCATAAAAATGCTTCCCCCACTGCCTTATAAAAAGGCTCTCAGAAGGTACTTTGGGGTAGTGTACCTCTTGGTGAGAGACCATTGAGTGCTAGACATGGCTGTCTGACACATTTGCCCACAGCTGGGCCTGTAGATCCTCCACCCTCATAGTTTGCCGAAGCTGGCATTCCAGCTGGTCCCATAGATGCTCAATAATGGCGATAAATCTGGTGACTAGGCAGGCCAAGAAAGTGTTCTAATCTGGCTGGGACATTCCTGGGAAACCCTCGGTGTGTTGGAGCGATTTGATTGTTAGACTGGCATGCAGTTTCAGATCTAGACGAGAGATATTCTGTCATTGTAACAGGTACAACAAAATGTTGTTTGACGACAACCCTAAAATCAGCTAACAGAAGGCAATAATACAGTCCAAATTACAATTAACAGACTGGAAACGTACAGTACACTGTGGGATGGTTAAAAGACTTGGGGATCAAACTGGTGCGCCTAAAGCATTACACACTACACAAAGAAAGCTAAAATACAGGAAGGTTAGTGTCCATTAACTTGCAAAGTACTTTTTTTTTTTTTTTAGTTCACTAGTTATTTATTTATATATCTTGCATACATTTCTAATTCTTCAAAAGCCTGATTGCTGTTTTTTGTTTGTTGTGTTATAGTATGTTTAAGTGACAAAAGAATAATAATAAGAACTAGAAAAAGCGTACCCATGCATAGTTTTTTGAATGTGTACACAGTGTGTATTGGTTTTATATACATGGACAAAATCAAAAACATGCATCCCAACATGACTCCAGATCTCAGTGTTAATGATGAAGATCCAGTAAGAACTACAGTACAGTATTTTATATCAACTATTGTAACATGACTGAAATGTGTGTTTTTTGGGACCTTTTCTATAGAGCTGGATCACATCACTCCAGCGCACACCATCAGTGCAGCCCTCTGCTATGCTACCCAACTTGTTAACACGCTTTCACACATTTTGGATGTCAATCTGCCCAAAAAGCTGTGCAACAGGTATCATTCCTTCCACACATTTGGCCTGTATGAGATGTCTACAATATTTTTCATGAGTTGCATGTGTGACTTCCTTGCAGTGAGTTCTGTGGTGATAATTTGAGCCGCTATAGATTTACTCGTGCTGTCAACAAACTCAACACCAACATTCTGCATCTCTGTTTTTCCCAGGTAACACTTGTACCATCATATCCCAAAACTCGGCAGTGTCTAATCTTAATACTAAATGTATGCTTTCTGCTTTCATGAAATGCAGCATGTGGACAGTGAGCTGCTCCATCCACACCATACACTGAGGAACATCATGTTTCTGGTGTCCCCAGAGAACAAGAGCCTTGGCAGGTGAGATTAACCTCTTCTCTTCTTCTACAAATATATTAAAGTGAAATTGTGCTACATACTTTTCCGATGAAGACCTCCGAGGTGTCACAGGTACCAGAATTATACCTGAGATAAGGTTTGGAAAAATGGCACGTCTGAGCTGCTCTCTCATGCTATGTGACGGTGTGCTTCTGTGCGATGAAATCTGCTGTGTAAATTGTGTAAGGAAGTGTCAGAATTCATTTCCGACACTCAGCAGTTCGTTGCCTTGTACTCGTCCTGGGCATTGACAATAAAGTTGAATCTTATCTATTGAAAAATGTACTCCAAACCATTACAGACACAAACTGGCCGGGCTGTTGATAGCCAGACAAATCAAACTAATGTTCTTCCTAAAAATGAGTGAACAAACTTTGCCGGGAGATAAACGCACCAGCCTCAGTCTATGTCGGTTCTTTTAATTGCTGGATGTGGCTCTTCATGGTTTGACTTTGAAAAGACGGATGTTGCTCAATAGATGGCGTTCTGCAAACTGTGGCAGGATTCAGTTACTGTTAGAGCCAGCTCAAAAAAAATATCTGTGAACTAACCACCGTTCTTGCAGAAGTGCACTGTCAATACTTAGATGACCATAAACCCTCTGCAGTACATGTGCTACAGTTTTTACTTGAAAGCTTCAGTTATTTCCATTGACGCCATTAGTAAGCAACAGTAACTATTCTACTAATAAGAAGAAGCTAATGCAGTGCAAGACTTATCCAAACAAGTATTGGTTAATTAAGCAGTAATACATGAGCGGGAGTGCTTTAACGTGAGGTTTTGGCACTGCGGTTGTAGGCCCTACCCGCAGGTTTAATCCAGGCTGCTACTAGGACATGCTATTCTACTGACTGGAGCAAATCTGAGTGAGATCCCGGTCTTGTAACAAAAGTCTAGGATCCCATTTGATGAGTGATTATACGTTTGGAAGATGAAGCTATTAAGATTATCAGTCAGAAATGTAAGGGCAGAGTCACAGAGCATCAGCAGCTTCTCTGGGTTAGAGCTGGACTTGCAGATAACGTACCTGTCAGATGAATGAAGCTCCGATCAGCCGCGGATGGTGTTCAATGAAAGACGCCGAGTTTAACTCCAGCAAACGACGTCTTTGAGTGAATGAGCATGATTCAGTTCATTTTTGTTGATGGGACTAAAACTGATCTCCAGTCGAGCTATGAATCCAGTGAGCCCAGGACGTTTGATTTAAAGTAGTTACTTCGTTTCGGCTTTCCAGCACTTCCGAATCCTTAAGGTGACACACCTTTGGCTCAGGTTGGTCATTAATAGCTTCATCTTCCAAATTGAAGTAGTTTTCAAAACCAATACATTTTCTACACTAATGATAGCTTTCATTTCAGCAGTGTTTTTCTTGTGTAACTATAACTGCTGCTTTTGCTGTTTTGAAAGAGAACGTATATTAACGTCCTTCACAGCGAGTCCGAAGCTGAAATAAAATTTAGAATCGGAGCCTGATCTAATTTCTGCGTTGGTCAGATGCGTTAAAATCAGGCTGACCAATCAGAACTCGGTTGTCAGGCAGAACAGCTCATCCTGCACGTAACAGAGCGCTAGAGCTTATGGGACAACCGCCACGCTGACTATAAAAACATGGATATTAAAGAAAATATCTGGTGGAATATCGCTGAAAGGCTGGAGAATGATGGTTATAAACCTCCCAGTGACTGGATAGAACTGTTTTCTTATTTAAGTGCGTTTTAATCTGTTCATGCCTGTTTATCTAGTCAACCTTCCTCTAATCTCGTTTCTTTGTTGTTTTTTTAAGTTGATCAGACATGGCCATCAGATTGTGGAGTTGGAACTGTGGTTTAATTATCATTTTATATATATATATATGTATATGTCAATATCACACACACCTAGTTGACATTTTGTTGTTTATAATAAACATGGAAATGTGATTGTGTATTATTTTTATTGTAATCACACTACCCACCCTTCCCTTTGAACAGGACTGGACCATTTGAGGTCAGTGCAGACCTGGAAGACTCGATGGAGTTTTTGGAGCCAGAGGCGTCCGGCGCTGCAGAGGAGAGTGGAGAGGAGGCAGTAACGGATGAGGAGACAGACTTGGGGACAGACTGGGAAACCGTTCCAAGCCCCCGATTCTGTGACATCCCCTCTCAGCCCATGGAACTGTCTCAGAGCACAGCCATGCAGGTCTCACAGCCGGCAGGAAATGCAGGAGGTATGATCTCCTCTGCTGCTGCCTCCGTCACCTCCTGGTTTCGTGCCTACACTGGCCAACGCTGAGCGCAGGCTGGAGGGTTCACACTACTGTACCTATGCAAAAGACGATTTGTCTCCCGCTTTGTCAGATTTGCTCCATGACATGACTGCATGTAGAGAATAGAACAAGAAAATGAAGGTGGAAATCTGAACACCAGAACAGTTTGAGTTTGAATTAGGATCTGGCGAACTGGTTTCTTGCAGTAGCTCACAAACACTGTAGAATCCCTCTTACCTATTCTTTCTCTTGCGTGTGAACCCGCTGATAAGTGACAGTTGTTTTTGAAGAATGTCATTGATAATGTAAAAGCATGATGCACTACAGTAACCTTTCTCTTAGCATCTGATCAGTGTGTTCCAGTACAGTAGTCAATGGAAGGCGCTGCAAGTGAAATACTTTTGGCATTTACCAGTCTGAAGTCAGGTTAGAAGTGAAAGTGCACCTTTTCACCAGCTATTTAACCCCATGTTTGTCAAATACTTTGCTTTACTTTACAAATAAACAAGTGGAAATGTTGGTTTTATACAGTCCATAAAATTAAATCATGCCCATTATTTTAACTATTATTTCAACCTCATTGTGCTGTTAGACATATCCTGATTTTTAAAAAGGTCATCACATCATTTATGATTTTTTGTTTTGTAAATGAATGGAAAAATATTACAATTGTAAGACACATGTAAATGTGACAAGCAATATTTCTTAGGTTTGGGTTAAATTTGAGTATTTATTAAACTACAAACTTGTTGGTTTGCTGAAACAAATTGTGTTCTTTTTCTATCCAAATAGAATAAACTGAGCTTAGAGGCAGAACCATTCTAATGCACTAGCCCATCAAAGTGTCCCAGGGAGAAGTCCCAGTGGTGCCCTGCGACGGAGCGTTCTCCACTCAATTCCCCTTCAATGGGAAAGTGATAAGAATTTTAGAATTTTTTCTAAATGTATTGAAAAGGAATCCCCATCTTCCCTGATTACTTAATTTGATGGGGCAGCCAGCTCCAGGTAGAGTCCTGGTTGTTCCAAACTTCTTCCATTCAAGAATTATGGACGTGCTCTTAGGAACCAAGTGCAGAATTATTTTTTTGGTCATCTCCAAATCTGTGCCTCCACACAATCATGTCTCTGAACTCTGCAGGACGTTCTGTCCTCATCATGGCTTGGTTTTGTTGTGGATCGTTACCTGTGAGATCTTATACAGACAGATGTGTCTTTCCAAATGATGTCCACTCACCTGAGTTTTCCACAGGTGGACTCCAATCAAGGTATAGAAGTACCTCAAAGATTATCAAGAGAAATGGGAACCCCGAAAACTAAATTTCAAGTGTCACAGCAAAGGGTTTGAGTACATATGTCAATGCAAAATTATAGTTTTTAACTTTTACTAAATTTGCAAAAACGTTTCTACAATTGTTTTCACTCTATCATTAGAGTATTGAGTGCAGATTGATGTGTTTCATTTTAGCACAAGGCCTCACCCTAAAATGAGAGAAGTGAAAGGGTCTGAAGCCTTTCTGAATGCACTGGTTGTGTGCATGCATGATTTATTTTTATTTTTTTCCATAAATCTCAAACTAGAAAACGTTATATTCTCGCACTTTTATTCCAAGCATACACTGTTCACATTACATGTTTGCAAATCATACGTGTTTAAGGAAAGAGCAAAAGAGGAAAGCAGTTTACAAATCCTCAAGAATACACTTTATTGAAGTAAAATGCCTTATAAGGCAGAAGACGCGCTCTTTAAAACTCTGAAAATGCACTTTGCAGATGATTCTCTCCATGGCATTGACTTTTTTTTACCCAGATTCCATTAAGTTAGTTGCTGAAAATATAATGCTGTTTATCAGCCTCCCTACAATCAAATGTTTCTATGGTAGAGGGCGGCAATTTTCAAAATGAAAGATTAAACACTAGCAAGTTTACCGTGGTTTTACATAAGGACCTGCCATAAACCAGGAGCAAGCAGTGATATACAGACCAATGGAAAGACGTTCCACCCAAAGACCCACTGCATATTATAGTTACTTTTCACTCTATTAATATACATGACTCTGTGCTATGTACAATGTAAACAACTGGGCTGAGCTTTCAGGCCAGACAGAGACAATGGTAATGAATCCATTATGATCCCAGGATTATTAGGATGACAAGATGGGCACATGGGCAGACAATAGAAATTTATAAAGCCCTTTAAGTAAGCAGTCAAGATAATGGATAGTTTTTAAAGCAAGGTGTGCTGTAACACATTTTGAACTTTATGTCCAATTTACTGAATAAATGGGAACATGTTTTTGAAGTGTCAAAGTCAGTAAATGTGGATTTTAATGCTTCTTGAGGAGTACAATACCTGTGAGAAGTACCCTGACATTTCACTGGAATTCAGCCATTCGACAATAAAGTGCAGACCGTCTCTTAGGACCTGAGCTGGGTCTTCAGATGTACAGGTGGTTGGGCGGCAGGGAATGATTAGAGGCAAAATGTACAGCAACCCATTTGGTTAGTCTGGATGCATCATCTTAAAAAAAAGCACATGCTCCTATGGCAGCACAGAGGCCCAAAGAATCACTGTCCATCCACACAAGTTACAGCCACAAGGACAAAGCCCTCAAAGATACAAAACACAACAAAACAAATCTCACACCATTCTCTCTGGCACGCTACGCATCATCTTCACTGTCCTTACTTTTCTTATAAATTGGCATATGGATACTGTGAAAAGCAGGGACCCAGCGATTGTCATGGAGTCCCACATTACAACCAGGTGCGTCCTTGTGAGCCCCCCTGCAGCACATCCAATAGCCAGGGCCATAGGGCAAAGCTTGGCAGTAGGGCTTATGGTGCCAACGACAAAGCGACACATCACCGCGGCCATACCGCTTCTTGCACTGCTTGCAAGGATCGTCTTTGTAGCGTGGATCACTGACCCAGCGCGAGTCAGCCGGCCGTACACCATAACTCTCTATGATGAACTTAAAGTAGTGACAGGTGCACTTCAGGGCAGCCAGGCTCTCAGTAGGTAGCAAACTAAATATCTTGACAATGATGTGGTGTGGCAGGAAGGCCATATAGGGTTGGGGCTCCAGAAGGAGCTGAATCTTGAAGCGGGTCTCCAAGAACTCGTGAGACGCTAGGCGACGCAAAGGCTCAAGACCTCTGCTCGATAAACTGACTGTTTCCATTTCCTCAACATTGTGATCAGCCCCCAGTTCATCAACTTTCTCCTCAGTGAATGACATTTCAGCAGGAGGAGTGTCCAGTGCTTGCTTGAGTGGCAGTGCCCCTGCATGTCCATCCTCCTGGCCATTACAAGAGACCTCTGTATTCTTTGAGATGGAGCTATTTTTGGAATTTGCTTGTTCCTCAAAAGCCCGGGGGGAGGACTGAGCAAAGAATAGCATGCCTGGAGGGGGTTCTCTATTGCACTCGCGGGCATCTGCACAGGCCTGATTTGTCAGTATGTGCAGGTTCTTCACTGTGTCTACTTCCGCACACTTGTCCTGTTCAGTCAAATTCCTGCCTTGCTGACGCTTACTTCTGCTGTTGACAAAACACTCCGACTGAACAGGCATACAGGCGTCGGGTGGTGCTCTGGGCTGGTCTACATCCCTAGCTGTTTTTTCCAGGTCAATGTCTATGCTCTCGTCCTGAGGAAGGCTAGGAGCTGCAGGCTGCAAGAGCACAGAGTATGGTTCCGATCCTGCCAGCAAAACGCGTCCCACCCTCCTCCGTAAACTGTTATTGCGCGAAAGGTCTCCTCCCTCTCTGGCGCTGTGTCTGCTTAGGCACTGTGATTCTAACTTTGCAACCATGTCCAACACTCGCACCGATTCTTCCTCATCATGAACCTCTGGCAACTGTGGGTCTTTCGATAGCTGCTGAAGAAGTGACACACCTTTAAAGTGAGGAACTGAATTGGAATTTCGCAATGATGGACGTTTCAAGTCTACCTGTGGGCTGGTTGCTCTCTGCTCCAAGTATGCAACCATTTCAACCACAGAGAGCGTCCTTCCACCCTCTTCTCCATCTGTTCTCACAATCTCCCCAGCTACAACAGGGGAAAAATTGGAAGTTTTGTTGGGATTCAACAGGGTGGTGCAGAATTCAGACTTCTGTGCTGGAGACTCGATGCAGCTCGACTTGTCTGTGTTTCCAGACCTTTTTCTGCGCTTTGCTACAGACCAGTCACCGTCCCAGCAACCTTTGCTTTTCATTGAAATTGTTCTCGTATCTGATGTAATCGTCCCTCTCTCTTTAGCACCGTCAATACCTCCTGTGCCAGCATGACTACATTTCTGGGCAGTAAATATCGCAATCTTCTCCTTGGTGTTCCCAGGTTTAATAACAGCCCATATATCTAAAGAGCCTTCTCCATCCTCTTCCTGATAAATTCTTAGCGAGTCCTCGTTCTCCAGGCCAGGTGAAGTTGAGAGCAGAACTAAAGAACTAGTGAATGTTGTAACAGAGAAAGGGGTCTTGTTCTTGTGGCTCCATGAGCGGAAGTAACTCCCACTTGATTTAGTAGTTGGGGTGCTGCTAGTGGTACTATAACGAAGAGTATTAGTGGAGATGACACTGAGGGGGCATCGGCTGCCTGTGCCGTTGCCAGGCAAGCCCATGAGGTTGCTTGCTTGGCGGACACCCCACTCAGTTCTGTATACTCCCCGCTGAACATGACTTCCAGTGTCATCTTGCCTTCTTTCCTGGTGAAGCTCTTCAACCTGTGGCTTAGGGTACGTCTTGAGGTGCATGGTGGAAAACCTGACAACGAAAGCAAAATAATCAGCCATTTTAAGTTTTAATATTATATATCTCAATGTACAAAACAATACATCTTTGAGATTGCACTGACCAACTTTACGGCACGAGTGTACATTACATTAAGTTGCTTTAGCAGTCTATGGTAAATAAACAAAGAAGTGTGTAACAGCATAAATGTATAACCTGGTTGGACCCAGTTTAGCCTTCAGAACTGCGTTAACTCTTCACAGCAGAGATTAAGCAAGGTGCTGGAAACATTCCTCAGAGACTTTGATCCAAACTGACATGGAAGCATCTTGCAGCTACTACTGATTAGTCAGGTGCACATCCATGATGTGAAACCCTGTTCCACCACATTTTGAAGGTGCTCTATTGGATTGAGATCTGGTGACTGTGGAGGCCACTGTGTACAGGGAAGTAACCATCAGATGGACTCAGTATGGACATAAAGGGAGGGACATGGTCAGCAACAATACTCAAGTCGGCTGTGGTGTTTAAACGGTGCTCCAGTGGCATTAAGGGGCTTAAAGTGTGCCAAGACAATAACCCCCCCCATGACATCACCACCAGCCTGAACCACTGACGCATGCTTTCTTGTAGTTTACGCCAAATTCTGACCCTACTATTCAAATTGTTCAGCAGAAATCAGGAATCAGACCAACTTTTTTCCAGTCTTCTATTGTCCAATGTTGGTGAGCTTGTGCAAATTGTAGCCTCAGCTGCCTGTTCTTAGCTGACAGAAGTGGCACCTGGTGTGGTCTGGTTCAAGGTTTGACGTGCTTTGCGTTCATACCCGACATACATGCTTCTGCATACCTCTATTGTAACAATTGTTTTAGTAGTCAAGTCAAGTCAGATTTATTTATATAGCGCTTTTTACAATGGAGCATTGTCTCAAAGCAACTTTACAAGTTTAGATTATCTCCTAATAACTACGTCCAATCCCAAATTGAGCAAGCCTAGGGCGACAGTGGCAAGGAAAAAACTCCTAGTTCTAGGAAGAAACCTGGGAGGACCAAGACTCAAAAAGGGACCCAACTCCTTGGGCGGCGTATAGATGATAAATCTAAGAGCGAACTAAAGTCATGGAGTCAAAGTTCGAATAGAATGTGAAGTTAATGCAACATCGACATTAAGTGGCCCGGGTTATGATGATAAATCTAAGAGCGAAACCAAAGTCATGGAGTCATGGTCCGATATAAAAATGTGAATTATGCACAGTGGAGCTCCATCAGATGAAACATCATGTGTGTGGGGCCGGAAACTGCCGGAACACAGCTCGGAGAGAAAACAGAAAATGTAGTTAGTTATTGATTTAAGAGCACAGTGTTTCTTAACAACACTGATTGCCATGTCAATCACTTGCTTGCCAAGTGTCGCATTGAGGCCCCGGAACAGCATTTAGCTATAGCAGCATAGCTAGAAAGCTAGAAAGAGGGAGAACTGGTAGGAAAAACACAGCCAAGAGGGGATCACATGAGACATGGGCAACCCCACGGCGGGCAGAAAAGACAGCAAACCCAACATCTCTGATCACCATAAGACTCTTTGACTATGAACCACCCCCAGCTATGCCCTTATTCTAAGGCAAGGATGCATTGGAGTCAAGATCACGAGGACCGAAGCCCAGGTTCAGC
This sequence comes from Ancistrus triradiatus, assembly GCA_025084515.1. Lineage (NCBI taxonomy): Eukaryota > Metazoa > Chordata > Actinopteri > Siluriformes > Loricariidae > Ancistrus > Ancistrus triradiatus. The sequence goes on along the minus strand of JAJAGP010000195.1, from coordinate 522,904 downwards.
CAGGGACCGCCCACTCGACACTCCCGGCTAGCGGACAAGGGCAGGCAGGCCAGACCATGACTCAGCTTCCGGCCCCAGTGACCCCCCAAGACATGCATCCTGGTCTTTAAATCTAGTCAAAAGCCGGCGTAAATAAGTATGTCTTTAGCCTAGACTTAAAACTTTGGAGGGTGTCTGAATCTCAGTAGTCTGAATCTTTAGTAGTCTTACTTTTTCTATTTATGCTGTGTGCACCTTAAGGAGAAGCTTCCAATCTCGTTGTACTATGTATACTGTGTATGTGACGTATAATGACAAAAGACTTTCTATTCTATTCTATTGTTTTGTCAGTAATCAGAGTTTACATGCACTTGGGTGATCCAACAAAGGGAAAATTCTGGATTTAGAAGACTCAGGCAATATTCAGATTTCTGCTTGCAACCAGCCAATAATGGCACAGAAAGATTTGACATAATCTTCATGCTTTATTTCCTTGAGCATACACTTCGTTTCAGAGTCTCTAAAAAGTGTTCGGTAGCAAGTTTGCTGTGTTTCATTCCGGGAAAAGGTCTCATCTTATAAAGTGGCTTGTGAGGGCATATTTTTATAGATTTAAAAACAACATTAGAATATATCTCAAACACAAGTAATAAAGATAATTGTATAGCAGGCTGTAAACATTTTTGGCACTGCCATTTCCCCACTACCATTTCCTAGCAACTTAGTCACTTAATATCAAGACTCTTGGCTGATTGCACCATCTAAAGTGTAGAATTACAGGAATTATATCGTCTATTGAGATGTTTAAATTTAAAAAATCGAATAGTCTTTGAAAACCTATTCTTAAATGGCTTCAATAACACTGCTCCATTACACTGCCTCTCACCCTGCACAGATGTATGGTATTTAACAGTTACTGGGTGGGAGTTAAATTACAATGAAGAAAAGTCAGCTCATATCTGGTCCTCCAAGACTGATTTTACCCGTTACGTAATCTGGCAAAAACACAGCCCCAGCCCAAAGCCTTGCCATCCCACAGAACTCAGACTTTCCCTAACATCCAGTGCCAAAACATGTGAATTGGTGATCATTTCAATAGGGAAAATCACAAGTGTGTTATGTGAAGGAGGGGAAAAAAAAGGAATAAACAAACAAAAACACAAAAGAACACTAAGGAATGACTCATGCTAAATGATAAGGTGAGCTCACGTCGCACTTAGCACTGCTTCAATTATCTTTGCTTCTTACAAAAGTCCACGACTGCCCTTTTTGTGGGCCTTCCAAGGAATCTGTCCAAGTTAGGAAAAAAACAAAGATGAAGTCACAACTGCAGAGCCTGCTTCATGCCAATTAGACAGTAAATGTTCTAGAGAGGCAAGAATATGGGTTTTCACATGCCTACACTTGTGGCTCTTTAGTCTTTACCTCAAGCCACTTATTGTTTACGTTGAACTATCAAAGTTAGATGACTCTTGTGAACAGTGAACATCTGGGAAGTCCTCATGCATGCTCATTAAAAGGTGACAAGAGTTTTTAGGGGTTCATTCTTAAGTGTTTTTACGAACAGTTTACAAGCTTTATGCTCAGTTGTGTTTTTGATTATGCATGTGCCATGAACAAATACGCTTTGAGAAACCCTCCATCACCATGGCTAAAAACTGAGAAACAAAACTAGCAACAATTGCCTTCATTGCAAAGATCATTTGCTCTTGAAGTCCGCTGACAGCCTGTCAGTTGTTTTTCATTAGTGTCGGGAACAAAAATGACCTGATGCGATTACTGACACTGGTGTGCTGTGAGAAGCAATATCTGCAGCAAACTACCAGAATACTGACAAACATCAAAATGAACCAGAGTATAATCTCAACCCTAAACTCAATCCAAGAAAATGGTTCAGAAAAAAATGCCAATTACATGAGAGTAAAAATGTAATTCGTTAACAGATAAACCTTTCAAGTTTTACATTTTTAAATATTTATTGAAAAAGCCTTTTGCCAAAAGGCATGTTGGAGATGCTAGAGTTCTGAGAAAAGGTACTCTGATCTGAAGAGATCAAAATTGCAAAGTGGTGTGTATGGTGCAAACCAAACACTGCTCATCATCCAAAGAACAGTCTTGGAGAACCAGCTTTTAAGCACATCATTTTAACATACTATTTTCAAATGGTGGACCTGTAAACAATGGGATGTGTGTGGAAAATGGCTATAATGAGTACAATGAATTGCACAAAGCCTGATTATTTTTTTTTATTTCCTGACATTCTACATCCAAAATTCTCTAACATGTGACTAGTAATCTGTAATCATAACAGTAAGCATTTTAACACTGGATTAAGTTCAGTCATATTAGGTTCAAGTCCAGGCAAATCAGAGTTAACTCAAAACAAGTTACAGTCTAACACTGAACATAATACAACCAGAACAAAATACAAACACATGCATAATGGAAATGGGGATCCTAACATCGATTCATTATCCAAACCATTTTGTCAGAGGAATACTTGCATATTGGGGTTAAAATGTATGTAATAGTAATAATAATAACAACAACAACTAGAGAAGTGCATTTGCTGAAGAAAATGAGAGTGTGATTGCCACTTGCAATGGTCGACCCTGAGCCTACCTAAGGGGCCCCATGGGCATGACATGTCACCTCAGATTACACCCGGGACCAAGCTTGCCAAATTTCGTGGCCGTAGGTCAAAAACTGACTGAATTACAGTCATTGGCCCCCCGAGGGGCCCCAGTGCCCACCCGGGGTCTACAGGGGCCCCATGGGCATCACGTGTCACCTCAGATTGCACCCAGGACCAAGACTGCCGAATTTCGTGGCCGTAGGTCTAAAACTGACTGAGTTAGTCATTGGCCCCCCCAGGGGCCCCAGTGCCCACCCGGGGTGCTCAGGGGCCCCATGGACATCACATGTCACCTCAGATTGCACCCGGGACCAAGCTTGCTGAGTTTCGTAGCCCTATGTCAAAGACTGACAGTTATGATTCGTTAATTTTTGGCCCATTCATTTCCCCTGCGGGGCCCCCCAAAGTCCGACCGGAGAGCCCTATACAAGCACACCATTCCGGACCGAACCGGACACGATGGCGCTGGAACGGGGTTGATATCTCGAAAGCTGCGGCAGTTGAAAACCGGACAAAAACGTGGAATAAGGAGGAGGAAGGAAAAAAAATAAGACTTTCGGATAACAATAGTGTGATTGCCTATATAGGCAACCACACTAATAATAATAATAATAATAATTTGGGCATCCTTACCTCCAGGCTTGGTGTGGATTGGAAGTTTTCTTCCGTGGTTCCCTGTAAGGGGCCGGACTACAGTAACGGATAGTTTCACATTTCTGAGGCATCAGGCTCCTCTGTCCAGTGCAGAGTGGTCTTGGTCTTTAGCCACACTGCAACATTCCAGCACACAAAGACATGCATGAAAATACAGATCTGTAAAATATTTTACAATACTGTGAATGTACAGTCTCCTCCACAATTATTGGGAGACTGTACTGTATTGGGAGTGATGAACTTCATAAGTCAGTGAGAGGCTATAAATAGTCACAAAAAGCCTGAAAATTCTTTTTGACAAGAAAAGCTCAGTGAGTTTGGCACAAAAAACGATTACTACACTGAGAAGTATGGTGGAGGGTCTGTATTTCCTTCAAACGCCTTCGGTACCTCGTTAGGGGATACGGCATGATGGACATGAAATACCAAGATATTTCAAAGCATAATCTCTTCACCTCCTAAATCAAAAACAGGTTAACGTTGGATCTTGTATGACAATGATAGCTGTGGCACATATGGTTTTCTTAAAGTAATTTCTTGATGAGGGAGTCTCTGCTCAGATTAAATATAGTCCAATTAAAGCATGGATGTTTGTCAAAACTGTTGAGGTAAATGTATATATACAGATGAGAAAATCGTAATAACAACTCAAAGATCTAATAACCCAAAAGCAACATACTACACAGAACGTGAACAGTTGGTTCTTGTAGTGGATGTGTTGGATGTGGGAGAAACTGGAATCCGTAAAGACTTGAGCACCATTAATAAAGAGCCGAAACGTTGAGAGCTACTATGGCATGGATGCAATAGCCAGCTGCTGGAAATAGCAGCTCCTGAGGACCTAGTTTCAAACCCCAGGCTGGGATTTCAAACTGAAGTTCAGATGGTGGGGTTTTGGATACCTGACACAGACTAGCCTGTCCAGGGTGTACTATTGCCTGTGGCCAGTGAATTCTGGGATAGGCAACCACACAGATTTCAATTTTACCCATATCACCTACTAAATATCGCTGCGGACCAGGTGGTCATAAAATCTTTGCTCACCCTTTGTGACAGAAAAATAAGAAAAAGGGGTCAACACAATTTTAATCGTTAGCACTAACACCATATGATTCCAAATATTTTACAAGATGCATTTTAGGGGGGTTGTATTTAAGAAAGAAATAATTACAGCCTCAACTTTCATGGCATGGCACAGGTGAATGCATCCAAAATTCCCAAATACCCTTTTCCTTCCTTACCCATGTGTCATATATACATTAGCATGATTCAGATCATGTTAATGTTTCTTACATTAGTGATTCTTACATTGTGTTAGTTTCTCTGTGTAACAGTTTAAATAATTTAGAAAATTTACAACTGCTAAAATAAAGGCATCCTCACAAAATGTTATTGCACAATTAACTAATTAGCTGCATCACAAGAATCACGGGATTCTTGTATATTGTAATTGTTTTTGCCACAGATGAGGTATGCCACTTATGAAACAGAGCTAACATAGTACAGCATGAGTTATGCAGTTTAGCAGAGTAATAAGCCATCTATTCACATTTACAAACAACGTGGAGTAAAACCTCTGGAACATTCGGTTACAGGTGAGGTTGAAAAACAGAAAAATTGCTGCCATTCTATTGTTGTTCCAACAGCCAGAAATGCTCACTCTCAAACAGAATTACATGCAATTGTGTGCCACCTTCCAGAATTACATGCAAGTGCACACTCACCTCACTGATAAATTATCCATCATGCACAAACCCTTAGGGAAAGCAAGAGTATAAAGTAATCTAGGACATTACTGGGCAGGAACATTTTTTCACCTTTTCTCTGTCCCACAGAAACCCAAGGAGCTGGAAAAATCTGGCACACATGTGCTAACTCCATGCGCTGCTAACATGGTAATTACAAAAAACTGTATTCAGGTGCAAATGATGAGTTAACCAGACCAAAGTATCTGAAAAAAGATCAAATTGTCAGGTATACAGTGGTGCTTGAAAGTTTGTGAACCCTTTAGAATTTTCTATATTTCTGCACAAATATGCCCTAAAACATCATCAGGTTTTCACACAACAGACTAAAAAAAGTCTCAGTTGTCAAAGTTAGACAAAATGAGACAGAAATATTATACTATTTGATAAAAATGATCAAATATTACATATTAGTGAGTGACAAAAGTATGTGATCCTTTGCTGTGACAGACACCCCGCAACTGGATTAAAGGACTTTGACTTCTGTAACCATTCTTTGGTAGAACGACTTGTGTGCTTAGGGTCGTTGTCTTGCTGCATGACCCACCTTCTCATGGACATGGTCATGAGATGTCCTGGACAGATGTCCTGACATTTTCCTTTAGAATTCTCTGATATAATTCAGAATTCATTGATCCATCAAAGAAAGATGGCAAGCCGTCCTGGTCTGATCTTTAGCAAACTGCAGACCAGCGGCAATGTTCTTGTTGGAGAGAAGTGGCTTTCTCCTTGCAACCCTGCCATGCACACCATTGTTGTTCAGTGTTCTTCTGATGGTGGACTCATGAACATTAACATTAGCCAATGTGAGAGATGCCTTCAGTTGCTTAGAAGTTACCCTGGGGTCCTTTATGACCTCACCAACCATTGCACGCCTTGCTCTTGGAGTGATCTTTGTTGGTCGACCACTCCTGGGGAGGGTAACGGTGGTCTTGAATTTCCTCCATTTGTACACAATCTGTCTGACTGTGGATTGGTTTGTGTACATCAGCTGTACATCAGCAACTCTTTTTCTGAGGTCCTCAGAAATCTCCTTTGTTCGTGCCATGATACACTTCAACAAATGTTGTGAAGAGCAGACACTGTTAGATCCCTGTTCTTTAAATAAAAAAAAGGGTGCTCACTCACACCCGGTTGTCTTCCTATTGAATGAAAACACCTGACTAGCTTCATCTTCAAATTAACTGCTAATGCTAGAAGTTCACAAACTTTTACCACTCACTAATATGTAATATCTCATCATTTTCCTCAATAAATAAATGACCACGTATATTTTTTTAGTCTCATTTTTTAAACTGGGTTCTCTTTATCTACTTTTAGGACTTGTCTGAAAATCTGATGATGTTTTATGTCATATTTATGCAGAAATATAGTAAATTCTAAAGGGTTCATAAACTTCCATGCACCACTGTACATGGGTATGCCAGGATCCTTCCTGGCCCACATGCAGAATCTGGTCAAAGTGACAGTGTTCTATGAGCTACATCACAATCACTTGGAACTACCTTCAATTCTGCAAAACAAGCCCATCAAATGTGGTCTGATCTTTGTCCAATTCACAATAATAAACATATGATAAAACAAATTGCACACAAACAGTTCACGTTGTGCCGAAACATTGGTTAATCATTCACAGTCCAGGCTGCCAGAGCAGAATTGTTCAGGTTTCCTACTCTGTAACTGTAATCTGTCTGCACTTTTCAAGAAAGGCCTGCTCGTGTCACCCATGCCCTCAACAAAAAAAGCAAAGTATGAAACAGGAATGCTACAAAACCATTTCTGAAAGCCTACATGTCAGTCCACGGCAAAACAAAAATCACCTGTAAATGAAAGAACTGTAGTACTGCTGCTGCATTTGTTTAATTAAAAAATACAAATAATCAACCTTCGTATGAACAAACTAGGCTCACAGATAGCTAATATACCCCCCACACACACATGGGGTATATTACAATAAATCCCATGTGCGTATACACATATGCATATAAATATAAATGACTGACAGCTCTAGTCGCACAGCCCTAATCCTAAAGACTCCCTACACCCTATATAGTGCACTATGCCTTGCAAGTGAAATAATGGCTACAACAAATTACAGCACACCATGGAACACACAGCTGTTGGTAACCTGCATGCAACCACATCTCAACAACTTAACTGAATGTCCGGCTAACTGATATCATCTGGCTTTCATTAGTATTGGAAATTGTCATTACATTTGTATAATTTATATACTAAAGCACAGCAATCAACATAAAGGGACAAGTTAAAAAACACCAGTAAAATGAAATACAAAATGAAACATCAGAAAGAAACAGAAACATTATAAACCATGATAAGTATTTTGTTAATGAAAAGACAAAAATAAAAACCTCAAAAAGGTATCTGCTAGTCACTGGCATTACAAAACAAAAAAACACTACTCATCTTGTTGTTTTGGGACATTAAACCACAGCAAGCTATTAACATCATAACTGTGTCATCAACACTTCCCATTACTCAAATATAACAATATGGATTCACCAAGATTTTTAAATCCATTACAAAGGAAGATGTTTTGTTCTCATTCAAATCACCATTTTGATGTTTTCACAGTGTATTTGATGACGTGTGAGAGCTTTAGTGCATTAAGATACTAGCCTTTTGCACCTGAAAGCACTATCATGTCCCACTGGACACAGTCATTTTATGATTAAATGTTCCCTTCTCCTGCAAATGTGTAATTTTGAATCTCACTGTGCAGACAACGCTACATTTTCAAAACGGAAAATCAGCACATCACTAAAAAAACACAGTATAATCAATAATACATGTACACACAGACGCACACAGACAGTAGTATGCCTGAAAACAGGAAAGCTATAAATCACTGGAAACACACCACATGTATGAAACCAACAATCAAACACAGCGTCAATACACAACTCGGATTTCTTTAACAGGCTGCCTTCAGACACTCAAGTAATTCTTTTGAGACCTGATGCTAAAGCTGAAAATCCTTGTACTCTCACTGTGGTCTTGCTATTTCAACATGCATGGTCAAAATCCTGGTCCTGTTTTCTACATTTAGTTTAGTTCTTAAACTACAAGTGTTTCTGTGTTGCACACACTGTGGTTGTAGAGTTGTTGCGCAATATATTCAAGCGCCTTGCATAAGCATTCAACCCTCTTGAACTGTTCCACATTTTGTAGTTACAACTCAGAATTAAAATGCAATTAACCAGCTTAATTTTAACAATTTAAACGTTAATATTTGTATGATGCAAAGGTCAATGAAACAAATATCTGGCATCTGTTCATTGCATACGTATTCAACACTTCAATACTCAAACGACGTTTGCATTCACCTCCTTTGGCTTTGGTTTGAGCTGCAAGTCATACATGTTGCAAGTAGCTTTGCACATCTGGATCCTGAATCCTTTTGTCCATTCCTCCTCACAAAATTGCTTGTGCTTTGTCAGATTGGAAGGAGACTACCAACGAACAGCAATTTTCACCACAGATTCTCAATCAGATAAAGGTCTGGCCTTTGACTTCGTCAATAATAACATCGCATTTTTTGCAATCTTGTTGAAAGCTGAACCTCCACCCTAGTTCCAAGTCCGTTAAAGAATGGAACTGCTTTCCTCTGAGGACTGCACTGCATTTGACTCCATCGATCTCACCTTAAACTCTGACCAGTTTGAGAACCTACAGATGGAAAAATATCCCCACAGCATGATGCTGCTACCACCACCACCTGTCTATGAAGGTGGGCCCTTCGAAAGTCGCACAGACCGCGGCGAAGGTCGAACCGAAATGAGATAGTTGATTTCCAGTTTGCGGCACAGCACGCAATGATCCTCAGAATATGTTTTCTGACGAATGATCCACCCAATGGGTCCTTCCTTGCCATGGAAAAGAACACATTTTCTGCTGCATATGAAGGAGGCTTCGAAATGGGACAGCCAGACTTCAAAATGCGTCTTCAAATGCAAAACCCCCACAGATCCGTTTCTATTTGGGTGGTGGATCATTCTCAGCACAACAGTGACACTGACGTGGTGGAGGTGGTGTGTTGGCGTGTGTTAAGCTGGTATGACACAGACACGGCAGTGCTGGAGTTTCTAAATACCTCAGTGTCACTCAATGGACTGAAAATCGTCTGACAACCAAAAATCTTCAGCCACCAGCATCACTAAGGAAGTATTAGAAGAAGACTAACACAAACTGTACAACAACAGATGAGCTGCTGTCTCTGACTTAACATCTACAAGGTGAAGCAATTTGACATATGTCCACTATAATATAGTGCACATGTTTAAAAATTCCAGCAGCACTGCTGTATCTGATCCATTCATATACTGGCATAACACATACTAACACACTGTCCCACTGCCTGTACATCAGTGCCTCTGCAGTGCTGAGAATGATTCATCACCCAAATAATGCCTCATCCGTGGTGCCCCTGACCCTTAGAGTAATGGGGAATAAATGTATGTAGAGAAATACAGTTACAGCATTTAGCAGACGCCCTTATCCGGAGCGACTTACAGTTGGTACAGTCTTACAATCCAAGCAGTTGTGGGTCTTGCTCAAGGACCCAACAGTGGAGGCTTGGCAGAGGTGGGATTTGAACCCTGGACCTTCTGGTCCATAGTCCAATACCTTACCCGCTAGGCTACCACAGTTCCAAATAGATGGACTACAGTCTGTAATTGTAGAACTATCTCTAACCAGGGATTTCTGAAGCTGTAATGAGACAGCACTAACCACTTCCATCACCGCATCACCCCACTTCTTGCTTGTAAAAACACAAATATGGATATTCATGTAAAGCAGTTTTGTCCTCTTGCATGTTTCTAGTTTTACAAACACTGTTCCTTTCACAACATTGTTTCTCACCATGTGAACGCAATTTTAATTTTGTTTTTGATTTACAATTTATTTTGGCAATATATGTTACTTGCTTTACAGTTTAACTCAGCAACTTGAGCAAAAATGTGATTCCAAATATATTCAGTGCCAAACGCTATTGTCATGTACTGCATGTTAATCCAGATGGAAACTGCCTCGCATGCTGAGCAACAGCAAAAAAAAACTAAAACAAACAACCCTTCTACTCTCCTGTCATCACAGCAATATTAAATACAATTCGTGCAAGTTAAAAGATCTAAATTCTGTCTGCCTTGTTGAGTACCTGTAAAATGAAATGTATCAATCTCATACTTCAAAATCTATAACAAAAGGTACCTACTAAGCTGTTCCTTGGAAAAAGGAGTCATTTTCCAACAGAACCCTCAATCTATGAATGATGGGGTTCGTGTTTCTTAATAGCCCAGCCTCTGAATTCCACATAGCCAAAGAGAACTTCACACTGACTTTGTAAGTGCCACTAAAAAAAAGCCAAGGGGGCCTGCAGACTTTGTGACTGTGTTTCTCTGTGTGCACTTGTTAGCTCATGCTCTGACAACAACCCAGAAATAGTAAAGTGAGATCAACAAACACACCTAAAACCCATCCAGCCAAGAAATGGGAACACACCCACTACTGCATGCATGGTTTATGGACAACTGCACACACAATAGTAAAGACTTGCCCATTATCAAGGTATCTCCCTAATAAATCCCAAAATGTTCCAATCACACCTTGCAAGGTTTAAGCACCATATATTTCCAGGAAAGATTTCTTAATTTAAATTGGTAACAACATACAAGTCTCAGAAGTTGATATGCATTACTAAACAAGTATTCTACTCAGACTTATGAGCTTTAAAATACATTTACAATTCAATTAATTATGAAACACATACAAAACCTAGGCAGACCTTAATGTTTAGCTCACCCTGTACCTACTACTGTACAGTTTCAATAGAAAGTGAAGTGAAACTGTGAAAGGGAAGAGTTTCACTGGAATGCCAGGCATTGTAACACTTCTGAACACACCCAAGGACAAAGAGCACGAGGATATGTTGATTTGCTACACCAACAAACATCCACACCTGGGTGCAATAACTATAGAACTCTGTGCACAGTAGAAGAACAGAAGAGAGTTATTGTATTCCAGTGTTTGCATTTTGCACACAATTGGTCCTATTTGAGCCTTTGCATTGAAACACCATATACGACATTTTTATAAACATGACTTACGATATAATATTTCATGTCCTCTCTTAATAATCAAGCAGTCACTACTGAAGCCACAGTGATGGTTTTAGTGTGACTTTAGTGACTGTGACTTCTTTATTTTAAACACAAAAAATCTAATTATGTTATACCAACCATAATATGTCCCCCACTCCTCCACTGGCCTGTGCTCACACTGCACTCTAAAAACATCTGCACCCGAACATGCTTTCGTCATCACGATGCTTTAAAGACTCGCACAGCACAAACCGATCACTGCTTGCATAATCAAGAACTTATTAAAAGCCCTCTAACATGCCTTTTAATCAGCTGCTGATTATGCAACACAATGATTTTTGGCTTCCTGTGCTGCACTTAAAATAAGATTTTTACAAAAGCAGCTTACACTGTGAACCATGCCCGGGCCCACCTCTTCTAAGTGTGCCCGAGTGCACTCCAGCGTACCACGCCAGGGCAATCGCACTAGTCAAACAAACCACACGGTCAAATGTGCCCAGTCATGGTACAGATCACCTAGTAGTACACCCCAATTATTCCAATTGAGGAGCAGCATAACACTTTTACATGCTTTGATAAGACAGTGACATTTTGTAAAAAGAAAAGTATGAAAGTATATTTAGGGCATGTTCAGACATGTAGCTTAAACTTGAGCTTAAATCTGATTTGAGTTGGACAGATAATGTGCAGTCTGAACTAGGGGTGGACAACAATGATTTTAGATTGTGAACGATTTAAATGTATCCATGATCTGCCTCAACAGACATATCATGAGAACTGTCACACTAAAATGTTTTATTACTTGCCCTGAAAACACTGGCATGGCGTCCCAACTAACGCTACTGCAGTCACAAGTCCTGCTTGTGTATACGCTGTGTACACACAAACTGGTAGCAGCCCAGAGTGAGAGGTCCTGAAAATTAATTTACTGGGCAACACAATAACTCACAGGAGGTGGGACCTGAAAAAAAGCCTAGTTATTGGGAACTACTTTGGATATTACACAACAGAAAAGATGCAATCAACAGCTGTTTGCAGAATATGCAAACACAAGTCTGGTGAAAACAACAACCTTTTCAACACACTTAAAAAAAAAAAAAGTGCAAAATTAAGTTCCATACAGCTAACTGACATTCTGTTGTTTCACAGAGAAATGCTTCACAGTGCTGAGAGAAAATGGGTAAAAACCAAACCAGCATCATACCGGAGTATCAGCATCACTCTTCCTCACTCGACTAACATTCAAACCACTTACTGAGGGTGAAGTGGTGACATTAATCACTACAAATAAGTTCCCCAGGAAAAAAAATATTACCTTGTGTGTATAAAGTAGTAGTGACTTCAGGCTCCTGCAGATGGTGCTGCATGAGGACGATTTGGCTATAAATACCTGCGGTGCATGTGTGATGGGATTCATAGATTGAGAAGAGCTAGTACAGCGCAGTGAACGTCTCATTCTGTGTGTGGAAAATGGATCGCAAAGCAGATGATAATGAATGGCAAATTATTCCATTTCGATGGACACGACGCCTAGCATCATCTACATACAGGCATAAACGAGATGCGTCTGACCAGATAGCACATTTCCAGTCGTGAAAGATCCAATTTTTGTATTTTTTCACCCTCTGCAACTGGACAAATTTGTGAGCAAATGTGAGCAAAAGCCTCGAGTGCAACTCTGCTCCATATGTTCATGGTATGCAGTTCCCTGAAGAGTGTTCTTTCAGAAATTAGTTGTGAAGGACCTGCAGTGACTTCTAGACGCAATTCTTGCCTGGCAACGAAGTTATTTACTTTCATAAGCCGTGTAAAACAGCCGCGGTCACCATCTGTCAGTTTTGTCCGAATTTTGCCTTTCAGCCAGCATTTCCTATAGACAGGGATTTTTGCCACTGCTGGTAGACCCGTATGACCTGTACCTGCTTTGCAACCCATTCTCCAAGATATTCACTGCACTGTACCACCTCTTCTCAATCTAGGAATCCTGTTGCACAACCCGCAGTTATTTATAGCCTGATTCTTCTTGTGCAATGTCAACTGCTGGACCCTAAAATTACTACCTCTTTAAACATGCAAGGTGACTATTGTTTTGTTGACTATTGAATAGTTTGATGACCTGCTCACGGGATACAGTTCCATTCACAAGTCTCTGGGCAATTGCCAGCAACCTTACTAGATATGCTACAACAATGACCAACACGTCACAGACATCTGACCTGGTTCCCTCCCTGTTCAAAGTGACTCAAATTACACCTCTACTGAAGAATCAATTGCTCAACACAGCTGCCAACCTCCTTGATACAACCCAATCTGGTTACAAAGCAGGTAATTCTACAGAAACTGCTCTCCTCGGAGCAACTGAAGCACTTTACTGAGCCAAGGAAAACTGTCTTCAATCGTGTCCTACTGGATAGGTCTGTTGTATTTGACCCCGAATCATCAGATACTAATCTCTACAACTTCTAACTTGTGCAATGGGATCCAAGTGCTTGCCTGATTCTACTTACACTTACAAATTTTCCATACAGATCGTTCCTACGAGGTAACATTGTGAGGTTCACAATTATCACCCGATAACCCAATTATAACCTGGGTTCAGGTCTTCGAAATCACACTAAATCAGTGATTAGATCCTACAGCTTCTCATATCACTGCTACACAGATTATACTCAAATTTACTTTTCATTCCCTCATTCCACCTGCTAACTTTTAAAACAGACATCTGACCGCCCTTCTGGTGTCCCTTTCGAGATGGAAAAATACCATATGAAGCTCAATCTGGACAAGACTGACCTTACCTACCTCCCATCAAAGAACTCGCAGATGCTGGACCTCTCAAACAACATAGACAGTCTCAGTCTCCATCTGGCCCACAAGAGAAATAATCTTGGTGTGATTTTGGAAAACCAGTCTCCATCACTCCAATAAACGCCGATTTAAACAACTACATTAACCTACAGAAAGACATTTATTAACACAAAGAATATTGTGTAATGAAGTGCTACACATCGCATGTAAATTATTGAATACTGTACTGAAAGCGAAAAACAAAATGGTCAGTCCATTAGCACTGATGTCCAGATGCCCAGCATCTGTGAGACAGTACCATACTGCTTATCGCCAGCTGGTGGGGGGAATTGAAACTCAATTCAGAGTACAGTTTCTGCTGATTGTGCATTTACATGTATTATCAAATTTCCATCAAGGTCGAAATATCATAAACCAAACCATCATAACCCAGGGAGAGCCTTATTGTTATGCCATCATTTGTGGACAACTAGGGCATGGTGGTAATATTTAAAGTCAGTTTAAAAACATACTACTACTGTGGACACACTTAATAAAACAGATTCGAGAAAGAAATTTGATTTGTCCTGCAGTCTGAAGGTAGTCTTAGTGATAATATATAAACCTGAATCCTAATCAGCTAACAGTATGCACTTTAGGGCTGTCGAAATAAAACAGAATCCCAACATTCGTCACATTTCATAAGAAAAGCCCCACTCAAATTCCAAATCATCTGTAAACTGCACCATGAATTACTACATAATCACATACCAAGGCTTCTATTACTTATTTCTTAATAGCTTGGACTGTAAAATCACAGCAGGAAGAGGTTAACATAATTTATAAAGTCTAAGAACATATTTATCGTTCACTTGATTCCGAAGCAGCCTTTACTAACGACTTTCTACACACTTTGGCAACCAGTTTCAAATTTGTCCTGAACCCCAGTCTCTGAAAAGTCAGCCATCACTGTTAAACCCAATTATACATACTAGTGCATCACACTCTACAGCCTAGTCCTGCTATCCTAATGTACTTATTCTCGTGTTCCACTATATAATGGTTGTCACCAAGTCGTGGTAGGAGTGCGTGTCACAAGAATTGTAATGCATGATTTTGTGTTATTCTGTGAACTAACAAACAAAAAACCCTGAACCTTAAAAACACAAACAACAATCAAGACTTCGAAAAAAGAAGAACAGCAGACTTGTAGGTAGCACATGCAAATGCACCACACAAACCAACATTCTTAAAACATTATCTGCAAGACAAAAGCTTGTCACAACCTGCTGCATGAAACTCAGCTCACTCTGATGAATGACTTTCAAGTAGCTCCCCAAGGCTTGGTGAACTGTTTTAGAACTTAGCTAGAGGTGGGCAATATGGCAATTTATCGTATCATGATAAATTTATTGTAATAGATATGCTTCTCTGAGCATATCGTCAGTGGTTAAAGAACACTGACCAACTGCATGTTACTTCATAAAGAGTGTAGTTGTGTTTAATTGAATGAAGTGCAGCGCATTTTGAATAAAAGTCACTTTACTAAGTACAGGATAATATTTGAATGGTAGTTTAAGA
>JAJAGP010000195.1:289901-504901 GCA_025084515.1 Ancistrus triradiatus | reverse complement strand
CAATAAGGTATTTGTCTTTGCATCTACAAATATATTTCTCAACAAAATTTATTTAGCATGTAAGACATAGTTGACTGAATGACTGCAACTGTAAATCCCATTTAAAGTCGGTTATCTGGAAAATGGTTGTGCAGGACAAAGACAAACACAAAGAGCCACATTATTTATTTAAATTAATACTAACATTCTGGAATATGCTTGATAATAATAAAAAGACTAAATGCTTATTTCCACCTGTCTCTTAACTGTCTCTGACACTTAAAGACTAACCGGTGAAGACATTTCTGTTAAAGATACATATGTTAAATCTCAAGAGACAGATTGAGCACCACTATTTTAAGTTAAGGTTTATAAAATATACTACGGTTAAGATTACACACCAAGGGTTTAACTGTCTCCTGGCATATAAAGTTGGTTAATGTTTGTTTATATTTTCTATTCATATAGTGTATGCATTAACATTTCTTGACTCACCAAATGTAGCCAAGAAGCAGTACATTTTAACAAAGTTAAAGGAGTCCAATTGAATAAAAAATGAATGCATATAAAACCAGATTTATCTTTTTATTTTTTAGATTAAATGACTACTTTTTGGGTTAGGTATATTTAATTAGCATTTTCATGATCTGTAGTAAACTGAACAAAAACAAAGATTTCTCAGAGTAGTGTTTTTTTAATAACAGCGGACTCATGACCACATATGATCACTGAAGTTTCATGGCTAGCCATAGCATAAGGATTCTTGTCTTGGAGCTGCAGTTAGTTGCGTTGCCTAACAGTTTGAGAATTCTGTCAAGTTCCTTAGTCCCAATTTCCTTTGAGAGGTTGATTAATCAGCAATCAAGAAAAGCAGTGGTTCAGGGTGGGACAAATCGAAAGTTCAGTAGCTGGGTTTCCATCCAAATGCTTCGAGAATGTTATGTGCATTTACATTTTCAAATTTCCATCCACTACGATTCGCAAAGAAACTTTAGATGATGTAAGCTACAACTATTAGGGTTAGCATCAAAACTGGAGGAATTTTAGCAATATTCAAACGTTCCACCTTTACTTTTTCAATTCGTTTTTTTTTTTAGCGTTTCCAAAATTTGCAAAAACTTGATGGATGGAAACCCTGCTACTGCCCAATAACTACCTAGATGTTTTGTTTGGGGTTTTTTTTTGCTATGCAAAACACATCCGCCCACAATGCATTCACGGCAAGTGAAGCCTGTGCTTCAGGGCGTGGCTCAAAATTGTTCAATGGGCGTAATCTTTCGTCCCATTCAAAATAACAGGTACAAGAACACCACAGACACATGGGCGTCAGTGAGAGTCTATTAGGCCTGTGTTCGGAACTTCAAAGCAGATTTTGCACTGTGCTGCTCAGCGGGAGGAGTTTGCGTTTAAAGAAGGAACACTGCTACACCGCAGTAAGATATACTGATACACATACTGAATTTCACCAAGGTCAATTAACAATAAAGTCACTTTAGTAAAGTTTTCATTATCACATCTTAGCAAAGGGAGGCTTCCTGTGTAGTCTGAAAGGAATGGCCTGTGGTTCTTATTATTTACATATCATACCGCGATTATCATAGTGGCCATTATCGTACAACCCTATTATATATAATCAGGCCAATGTAGAAGATGGATAGAGTATCTGGCTAACGGATCCATGAAGGCACTTTAAAGTTTTTCCATGTAGTTTATTCTGGTCAAAACATGCAAATTACCTAAACTCATGATGTGAACTCGCTATGAAAGCGTCAAAATGCGGAGAACATACAAGGACTTCAGTGTGAAGTGTTTCAGCTTGCAACTTAAAATGGTGTTTACATGTCCAGCTTAAATGCTTCTTCACCCCAGCTACATGGTTATCCAAGAACATCCTGAAAATACTCCAAGTAAGCTAAGTGGCTAGCCAACCTAGCAAAGGCTGTGTTTAGCTTCCACATCTCTCTACAACGGACAGACAGCGGCTTCATTCCGACCCGCATAGTCTATAAAATCATAAGTATACCGATGCTGTCTGTACTGCTGAGACATACTATTTAGCAGGACACTACGCTGAAGCTGTTTGGGACACTGCCAGCTAGCTTAGCTGTAGCTAGCTAGCCGATTCTGCTCGACAACTCACCTACAAACCCGTACTAGCTACAGCGAGGCAAATCAACACCCATGAAAACAATGTTAAATGCAACCGTATCGTACAAGGCTACACATTAAACTGTCACTTCAAAAATGCACGCGTTTATCAGGAAGGAATGAGAGTTACAAGCGAGTCAAACTGACCTGAGCAAAAGTCGGATATGAGACGTAATATTTACTCGCTGGAACAATTCCACACCTTACTCCTTTATCTTCACCATTCAGGCAAAGTTATGAAGACGTTATTGATATATTTTAAGTGTTAATAACATAGAACATCTGCCGTTAGATAAAATATTTCATAATGCGCTTTAGACCCTTCACTTCCCGACGTCCAGACCTGCAAACTGATCGGGAACCAGCCAGAGCCTGATATAGTGCGCGTCGTCGTGACGCACTCACCGCGGGAGCGCGCACGTACAGGCCGAAGGACTTCCATCGCGCTAGCATAGGTTTTGTTACTGTGCTGTTTTTTTTTACTTTAAACTTACAATTCACGTCTGTTGTGTCTATAACATTTTTTAAATGTATATAGTCATTTTAATATGTTTTACTTCTATATTCTTAGAATCTTTGTTTATATGTTTAAGGTTTACAGGGATTTCATAAAGCCAGCAAAAACGTTAAAGCGTCTGCCTTTTATTTAAACTTTGCAACAAATCTGCTAACACAGAACCCTGTTATTGGAAACAGTCTGTTATATTCGTCAGTGGTTTCTCTTTCATTTTGATTTTCTATCAATTTAAATATATGTTATTCCTTGTTCAGGACCTGTGAAAATATGTAAATGTACAATAAGCTTTTGGTGCTGCAGTTTTGAGAATACGTGTAGACTGATCATCAACATTATCCTGGAAGGGGTTTGCAATGTGAAGGTCAGGCAGTGCATTGATGAAACCCTGTAATGAATTGGCGCACTATCCAGGATGTACATCTGCTTGCGCCCAGTGAGTTCTGGGTTAATCTCCAAACTATCCCCTGTTCCCCTGACCAGGCTAAATGAGGGTAAAATAGGATGCTTTGCTTTTTGCTTATAAATATCAGAAAGCATGTTCATCTAGATGAGTTACTACCAAGTTTTCAGGTGAAAAAATAGTAACAAACAATCTAAGGCATAGATCTATTTTAACACTGATTTACGTGTTCATGACGTACGTAAGCCTAAACTGTGGGTTTATATTCATATTGTTTTTGTATACATTATTCCACATTTAGAATGTGTGAAAGTTTGGATAGACAGAAGTGAAGCAAAACTGGGGAAAAATCTCAACATGTTCTAGTTGTTTGAAACACTGAAAACAATGAGTTACCTGTGAATAATTCAGGGCAAGTGTGTCATATTACTCCTCAGCTCTCCCACCAAATGTTTCCACGATTAAAAATGCAGTACCGGCCTGACTTAAGAACTATGTGCCAGCCTAGGCTTTATTGGAGCTAATAATTGGCATTAGGGTGTGCTTGATGAGATCACATTGATGAAACTCTCTTGACAAATACAATATATAGGTCAGGCAAGTTTCACTTGCATCTGCAAGTAAAGGCATGTTACAGAAGTCTTACAGAGAACAATATTATTTTTTAGTGCAACACATTTTCTTCAGTAGGTCCTGTAGCTCAGGGATAAAAGCTGCGATGAAGCCACAGTGAAATCAGGGATAGGCTCTGGAGCCCACACAACCCTGACCAGGATAAGCAGGGTCAGAACGAGAACTTCTGTCACACACTCATCCAGGGTTACATGCTGAAATGGAAGCAAAATGGCTAGTCATGGTTTGTAATTGGCATTCCCACATAACCTAGCTGAATCAGCAGATGGGACAGGCATAGGTACCAATGGGAAACATGGGAGATCTCATGGAACGCAAACATCTCGTGTTTATTAAACAAATACTCGATGTTGAGCCTCTGTGGAATTTGAATGTTTTACATCACACACTATTCAAGAATGCCTAACATATTAGCATTTTGGCCATTCAGTTATTAGGGAATAAATCCTTAAATATGCCACCTTAAAATCACACACATTGGGTTAGCTAATAAGTTATGATTACTCAAACTGCTATGGAAAGGTGGAGAATCATATGAGCTTAATTAAACAGTAAATATTAAAGGTTGATAGATTTAGGTTGAAGGTAGGCGAAGGCAGCTGTTTTGAAAGTCAAAATGCAAACAAATACAGAGCCTCCCTCCCGTATTTACGCCAAAGTCTGTGGCTAGAAGCCATATACATAAACTGCCTATAACAATTCCATGAACATGAATGTGAGTTTTACGAACTGACATACATGTACAAACACCCCTTTGACCTGACTGGTTTGACATTGGTTAACCACTTCATTTTGTTACAGAGAACCATAAACAGCAGAGCTTTTCTTTTTAGCATGTATTTAATTGCCAGCTGCCAGAATGTGAAAACTTAAAATATTCCTTAATGTTTTGGCTTAATGTGACAGACCCCACCTTTAGGGAAAAACTTTGTCAAGATGTTTACCAAGCACCAATGACCTTGAATAGTGAGCTGTGTATTCACTGCAAAAATGCATTAATGGTACTAAAAGCTTGATTAAATGTAATTTTAAATGTTCCCTTGATTAAACTATGAGCACTTTTCTTTTGCATTCCGATTTTTTTAATTACTTCTTGCAAATCACAAGCTAATTGAAAATTATAAAAATTAAAATAAATTAAAACAGTGAGATCACAGACATTACTTACAATGTAAATGCAAAGTAATAACACCAACACATCCATATTTGAAGATTTCTTCACAATAAACAGACTTACTATGGTTCGTTTCACAGAACAAGACTATTTCTAAACACTTTAAATGGTAAATCTGTCATTCTATTGACACTTTAGTTTTCCAAACTAGACTTAATCATTGTCTGGGTAACAGACCATAGTGAAAAAATGAATAAGTGACTCAAAAACAACTCCTTCCAGGGTGGCTCGGTGGGGCAGTGGCTAGTGCTGTCACAGCACCAGAGAGTCCCAGTTCAGTTCCCGGTCTGGAGTCCACCTGTGTACAATTTTCATGTTCTCCCCATCTCCCCGTCTGGAGTCCACCTGTGTACAATTTTCATGTTCTCCCCATCTCAAACTGGTTTATTGAACATGTCAGTGTGTTCACTGTACTCAAATGGCCTCCATAGTTATCACATCTCAATCCAATAGTGCAAGTTTGTGATGAAGTGGAATGGAAGATTTGCATCATTGATGAGAAGATGATAATATCTGCAGCAAATGTATGATGCTATCATGTTGATATGGACCAAAATCTCTAAGGAATGTTGCCAGCACCTTCTTGAATATGTGCCACAAAGAATTAAGTCAATTCTGCGTGCAAAAGGGGGTCCAACCCGGTACTAGCAAGGTGTACCAAACGAAGTGGCCAGTGAGTGTATGTCAACAGCTTTAAATGCAGTTTTTGTAAACTACTTAAATGAATTGTTCCAAATCAGCTTTCTTCCTGCTACGTGCCTATATGCTATTAAAACAAACTGAGTTGATAGACTAAATTTTGTGAAGTTATAGCCTACAATCTTAAACCTGCACATTACTTACCACTCAGTGCGGTTCTAACAGTATCCACGTCCTTAATTTTAGATTTTATACGTCTAATATAATATCTTAGATTTGTAAACAACATCATAGTTAGTAGAATGGTTTATATGTCAGTCATTTGTAAATGCCCCAAATCTAAATGACCAACTTTCTGTGACCATTGGTTGACCTTGGCAGAGATCTACTAGAGTAGAACAATTTGACCTAGATTGTTCATTATAAAATCTGAAAGCATACTATATTACTATAGACTGACTGTCTATGCAATAATGGGAATCTACTGTACGATGCTAGACAGGACACAAGTTACTACATAGTAAGACTACTGAAAGGTAGCGTCATTTCCAAAGTGGATTAACAGAGACACCTAGAGGTAACAAACTGTAAGTGTATTACAACATTGCAGTGCAGTCAAAAGAAAAGCGGTGTGAAGAATGGATAAGGCTTTATACAATCACAGAATTCCAGGCATACAAGAATATTGTTGTATGTGAATGTTTAGTTTGTTGTACAAACTGGCAGTCAAGACCAAATTCTCTATACAAGAAAATTCCACAATTACTGCTTGACAGTATCTATATTTACAGATCTAAGCGTGACATCGTAGTAGATGCCAAGTTTATTGATCTGGTTAAGGTCACGAATCCGATGTTTGAACTCAAGCAGGTGACTGTCGTCCACAGCCAATTTAAATTCATTCCTCGTGCACAGGATCTTTATCTAGACAAAAATTTAAAAAATGCTTAGTAAAAACCAATTGACTTCAAAAGGTTGAACAAAGTTACATACAATATATTCTAGACTTCACATGTTTCCTTTCAATAAAGATACTTATGTGGGAAATCTTGAGTGAACCAAAGATAAAAAGCTGGTCCAAACAGTATACTTACTTCAAAAGGCTTCCCAGGTACAAAGGGAAATGAGGGACTTGCTCTTTCCTCTTTACCCCATATGTTGTTAATCATAGAGTTTCTCACAATCACCTGTCTCCCATCTTCATTAAAGCGGGGGTTGAAGTGAAAAGCTATGTCTTGATTCTTGCTCAGATTGACTGTAAGCCTAATAGAACGAAAATAGCATAATGCAAAACAAACATCAGTCTTTACACTGCATACGTCTCAAGTATATGACCATCAGTATCATAGACAAAACATGAAACCTTTGTGGATTTCCCATTTCAGTAACAAACTAAGATAAATGCAAAGTTTCTATTAATTGTTTTTCATACAGCCAACTAAGCCATAAAATGGAATACTTATGGATCAAAAGAATAGCCAATTTCACTGTGTTCTTACCTTGATGCATTTGGCTTCATCTCTCCCTCGATGGTAATGACCATTCTGTCATAAACTCCACTGGGCAAAGGTATCTCATAGGGAACTGTCTAGAATGAAAGATATTCTTGTAAACCTTGTCAGCGTATTCCATGTCTGTTTTTGCCAGTTAATGTTGCTAAATGCTTGAGGACATTTCAGTAATGCTCTGATTAAACTCATCTGTTAAATAGTGACACAAAGGAAACTAATACTATCAAATTGATGTATATGAAATTTCTCACCAGCGGCACATTTGGCACATTTTGAGGGGCAGTTGGTGGGGTTGGTCCTGGCCATCCTGTTGAAGGTTGTCCAGGCCATGCTGGCGCAGTGGGCTGGCCAGGTTGTCCAGGCCATGCTGGCATAGTGGGCTGGCCAGGTTGTCCAGGCCATGCTGGTGCATTAGGCTGACCAGGCCAGGCTGGCATTCCTGGCTGTTGTCCTGGCCAGGTAGGTTGGTATGGTTGCCCAGGCCAAGCAGGGTTTTCAGGTTGTCCAGCCTGCTGAGTGGTTGGTGCATCACCAAAATCAAGTGCATCTGAGAGCTGAGACACAGCAAAAGTGAAAATTTCCATTTTACAGGAGCATTAAAATACAAATTTGAGAATACAAATATCTTTAAAAACAGTCCCTCACTCATGCAGTCCTGTAGATAATTCTAAAGCATAGGATAGCAATCAGTCAGTGTGAATAATAACCAATTTCCCTTACTGCTATGCAAAGTAGTGATTGGATGAAATTGCTTCCAAGGTATGACATTCATATTAAAGCCTGACTTATTTAATATCAAGATTCTAGCTTAGTTCTGTGCAATAGAACTCAGCTATTTAAAATCAGCCCTAGAAATATGGGGAACCTTGGAAAAGATGGGTTAAAATGTTGTTAGGTATTTGTGATATTTAGCTGAATGAAACTAATTAAAATTGCAATTCTCTAGAGAAACAACATGCAAACAAATGTAACAAAACCTCATTATTTTCACCTCTATATATTCTCGTGAATAACAGTTTGTTCCTATTCATATTTAATACAAGCTCACCTGAGCAACTCCTTCAAGTGCTCAGCCAAGCAAAAATTTCAAATCTACAATTAGACACCACCTCCATGCCAACTTATTATTTGGAAGGTATGACAGAAAAAGCCTATTATTTAATCAAGCCACAAACTAATATAAATAAATAAAAATCTGGCTGCCTCTGTCATGAAAATACAGCTGGGTTTGGGTGAATCCTCCAGCAGGATGATGATCCAAAACATACAAACTTATCCACAGGGTTCTGACTTGGCCATTCCAGTCTCATGACCTACACTACATTGAAAACCTGTTGTGTAAACTAAAAAGGAGAGTCCCTTAAATCCTGGAAGATTTGGAGCGATTTTTGTATTGAGGAGTGTCTCAGATTGTGTTTTGTGGAAAATAGTACATATCACTATTAGTAAGTTTTATTGTACTGATCTAGATCTTATTCAGTAATTACAATACATTTAACTCAAGGTTAGATTTTCAGTGAGATTAAGTCAATTAACCACACACATTTTTCATAAACTTTACCAAGGCAGTCAGTAATTCCAGAGCCGACTTTAGTGACAGTAGTTACCACTACAAATAATGGATTGCAGGCCTGTTCTGCGCTTTAAGTGACTGAACTATGTAGATTCTGAGTGTATAAGTGTAATGTCTCAGAACAGTGCTTTATTTCCAAACTAGTCTATAAGTAGTCTATAACTACTAGAGATTAGAGAAATGTGATATGAGAAGGTGAAATTGTGAAGTGAACAGGTAGAGGCAGCTCGGTTTGCATTTAGATTTCGGGTGTGGTCCTTGTCCCGGTTTTTTTGTTGTGCAGATTCATTTATGAAGAACAAGGTGCACTTACATCCATGATATCTAAAAAGTAGAAAACACAAAACTGAGTAAGAATTCTTGTGCATGTTACTTATTAATTTGTCACGTCATGTGGTAAGAGCAGTGAACATTTCAGAAGACTAATAGTCTAGGCAGCTGAGTTAATTTGCATGTGCAGCTCACGCCAGAAAATATTCAAAGGGTTTGTTTATGGAACACTTTAAGTAGGTGCAGAAAGCCTACTACTGTCTGACTGTTTTTCTTTTTGTGTATGACTAGTTTTCTTTTTAGATTTAGGCTATAAAATATCAAGGGATTTAAAAGCAGTCCTGAATGACTTTCCTTGTACTCGATATGGATGACGCATGTGAAAATCTATCCCTGCCACACCCAGTGCCATTACAAGAATACAGGAATACAAGAATAAAGATATTGAAGAGTAATGTAACAGTAACAGCAGCATAGCAGGTAAGAACATGTTAGAACACCAAAACAGGATCAGCTTCTGCATTTCACTAAAACATTGTATTCAAACTACAAATTCAGTGCAGTCCATATTCACAAACAAATCTATATTCCCCTAAATTAGATATGTGTAACAAAGGTGTCACATGCCTGGAAGATACTAAGTATATAGACATAACTAAGTCAGGAAATAACTAAGTCAGGAAGTTCTGCCCCTACTTTCCCCTCCGGAATCAGTGAGTCAGTACTGAATGGGCTACAGCTTACATTAGAGCACATGCCAGCTGTAGAAAGAGAAGAAATTAGCATTAAAAACAATTTGTCAGTGTTACCTGTTGCTCGGTGTGATCTGGCACTGGGTCTGACTTGAGATGGCGTCGACTGTAGACGGTGAGAACACTGGGTGGAGTGTTTTATACACTTTAACAGGTCCTGTTAGTCCCTCCTTGTTCTCACATTATCCCCTGCAGTCACTCCACCCAGTAACCCACACTGTAGACCAAGCACAAACTTAACAAACACCACCACACTCTCTCATTCAGCTGCCATTCCACAGCGGTGTGTCCGCATTGGAAAATCCTACCAGTTCCATTGTTGGTTCAAATAATTATAGAACAGAATCCCTGCTAAACAAACAAACAAACAAACAAACTAACTAACTAACTAAAAACAGCAAAGACCAGCATATTTTGTTTTGTGGACAACAGTAGGCTGCAACCAGCATTACTCGCTTTACAAGACCATGTAAGATTGCGAGATAAACCAGCACCAGACCAGAACTAACAAGCATAAATCATCTTGGATCAACATGGAACTCACACAGTCTTGCTTTTTGACAAGTATCAAATCAGAATATGGAAGGAAAGTTATAGTAATTCACCACTGGCAATTACATTTTTTAATTCAGATAAAAATGTATTTCATACGTTTTTACATCCTTCATTCAAATTAAGTCAATATGAAATAAATGTGCTTTTTTATAAGTAACTCTACACAGGTGTAACCATGTAAGCAATACAGGTGGAGCCAAGTAAAGTCAATGTACACAATAGTAAAACAATGTCTGCTGTAAATGGCTCTGTCACTGATCTTCCAAACAATGGTAATTTTCAATAGCAGCAGATGTGCAGGTATTGACATGAAATAAGTCATTGCCAGCTTTTCATGCATGTATACATGTCATTACATGGCACGACAGGCTATCATTATGTGGTTGTTCCTGCTTGCTAAAGTTACTTCCCTTATAAAGATTAAAAACACTTAGTTTAGAATAAGGTTTATGCATCCTAAAACAGTTTTACTTTTTAAACTTTTATTTGACCTATCATCAGCTCAAACTATATGATGAGCTAAAGACATTTAACTCACTGTGATTTGCATAAATAGTGACTTATGAGAAGCAGTTTGTTTAGTTTGTGATTGAAAGTTTAAGGTAATAACACAAGCAGATACATTTTTACTGTATGCGCCATGCAGGAAGAATTTATTCTTGTATAGACAAGAATATGTTTATGAGTGGGCAGGTTGCTTTATGGGCTTAATTCTTAAGAGAATTGTGTAACTAATTAATCTCACAAAGGGAGTGCTCACCCACTCACTCACTCACTATCTATACCTCCTACATTCAGTTCAGTGTTACAGAAGTGCCAGGGGCAAGTCCAGTACAAGACCAGCAAAATGGCCCCACAAGGTAAAATGTAAAATCGTCGTATCCTTGTTGGACCATTTGGTGTCCCATGTGGAAGGAAACCAAAGTACCCCGGAAACAAGGAAACTCCACACAGAAAGGAAAATTCAAGTTCTCTCCCATCACTCTGCACTCAGTAGTCAAGTCAAGTCAGATTTATTTATATAGCGCTTTTTACGATGGAGCATTGTCTCAAAGCAACTTTACAAGTTTAGATTATCTCCTAATAACTACGTCCAATCCCAAATTGAGCGAGCCTAGGGCGACAGTGGCACGGAAAAAACTCCCTAGTTCTAGGTAAGAAACCTTGGGAGGACCAAGACTCAAAAAGGGACCCAACCTCCTTGGGCGGCGTAGATGATAAATCTAAGGGCGAACTAAAGTCATGGAGTCCCAGTTCGATAGAATGTGAATATGCACATCGACATTAAGTTGGCCCGGGTATGGATGATAAATCTAAGAGCGAAACTAACAGCTCATGGAGTCATGCTCGAATAAATGTGAAATATGCACAGTGGAGCTCCATCAGATGTACATCATGTGTGTGGGGCCGGAACTGCTGCCGGAACACAGCTCGGAGAGGAAAACAGAAAGTGTAATTAGTTATTGATTAAGAGCACAGTGTCTATTAACATCACTGATGCCATGTCAATCACTGATGCCAAGTGTAGCATGAGACCCCGGCAGCAATTAGCTATAGCAGCATAGCTGAAAGCTAGAAAGAGGAGAACTGGAAGGAAAACACAGCCAAGAGGGGATCACATGAGGACATTGGCAACCCCACGAGCGGCAGAAGACAGCAACCCACCGCTCTGATCACCATAAGACTCTTTGACTATGAACCCCCAGCTCTCTGCCCTTATTCTAAGGGCAAGGATGCATGAGTCAAGATCACGAGGACCCAAGCCTAGTTCAGCCAGACCCGCCCACCCGGACAATCCCGGCAAGCGGACAAGGCAGGCAAGGCGTCAATACATGACTTCAGACTCCGGCCTCAAGCAACCACCCAAACCATGCAACCCGGTCTAAATCTAGTCAAAAGCTGCGTAAATAAGTATGTTCTTTAGCCTAGACTTAAAACTTTGGAGGGTGTCGATTCTCGAACGAAAGTGGGAAGTTTATTCCATAGTTTGGGGGGGCCATGGATGAGAAAGCCTTCCCCCTGCTGGACTTTTTTAATTCTATGAACTAAAAGAAGTCCTGCACCCTGCGAACGAAGTAGACGAGTTGGATTGTAAAAACTCTAAGGAGGTCACTCAGATAATGTGGGGGCCAGGCC
Source organism: Ancistrus triradiatus (assembly GCA_025084515.1). NCBI lineage: Eukaryota > Metazoa > Chordata > Actinopteri > Siluriformes > Loricariidae > Ancistrus > Ancistrus triradiatus. The sequence goes on along the minus strand of JAJAGP010000195.1, from coordinate 492,614 downwards.
ATGTAGAGCTTTATAAGTTATAAGAAGTATTTTTGTAATCAATGCGGAATTTTGACTGGTAACCAGTGCCAGTGATGATAGAACAGGATTGATATGATCAAATTTTCTAGTTCGAGTTAGCACTCGGGCAGCTGCATTCTGAACTAACTGAAGTTTATTTATAGATTTACTTAGAGCATCCAGTAAGTAAGGCGTTACAGTAATCCAACCTTGAGGTTATAAACGCATGAACAAGTTTTTTTTCTGCATCATTAAAAGAGAGGAATATTCTAAGTTTAGCGATATTACGTAATTGAAAGAAAGCAATTTCGAGTGATGCTGCTAATGTGCGCATCAAAGGAGAGAATCTGAATCAAGTGTGACCCCTAAGTTTTTTACAGACGGACTGGGCAATACTGGACAGCCATCTAGATTTAGGATAGATGTAGCTAACCTGTCCTCTCACAGCCTTGGGTCCCACTAATAGCACCTCAGTTTTATCTGAGTTAAGTAAGAGAAAATTAATAACATCAATCTTTTATTTCCTTTACACAGTCCCCTCGATTTTGTTTGATTGTAAGGCTGTCATTAGGTTTGGCTGATATGTAACAGCTGTGTATCATCTGCATAGCAGTGAAACTAATGCCATTGCGTTACGAATAAAAACTGAGCCTAGTGGCAGCATGTACAGAGAGAATAAAAGCGGCCCAAGCAACTGACCCCTGAGGCACGCCATACTTCACTTTGAGAGCTTAGATCTTAGATTATTTATATGAATGAAACAAACAGTACCGGTCAGTTAAGTAGGACTTTTAAACCAGAAAGTGCTGATCCCTTAATACCTACAGTATTTTCTAGTCTGTTTAGTAAAACATTCATGATCTATAGTGTCAAATGCTGCACTTAAATCTAACAGAACAAGAAAAGAAACACATCCCTTATCTGAGGAAATTAACAAGTCATTAAGTACCCTAATTAATGCTGTTTCAGTACTATGATGGGGCCTGAAGCCAGACTGAAATGTTTCATAAATTTCATTCCTTTGGAGTGACTACAGAGCTGTTGATAGACGGCTTTTTCTAAAGATTTTGGACAGAAACGGTAGATTTGAAATTGGTCTATAAATTAGAATATCACACAAGGGTCAAGATTTGGCTTTTTTAATCATTTTGATAAACGTTTGATAACGGCAGACTAAAGGAATTCGGTCGGCACATATAACCTAAGGTAAGGGATGAATTTAAAATAACTAACACTGGCTCTATAACACTAGGTACATACTTGTTTGAGTAGACGTGTAGGAATTGGATCTAAACATGCGCATTTGATGACTTAGACGAGGCTGATCAGTGCGGATAGTTCAGTATTAGTAAATCGAGGTAAAAGATTTCAATCTTGATTTACGGCTATTGGAACAGATGTCTTCACTAGTGCTGCATCTGGAAGGTTGCTGAACAGTTTGGTGATGTGTGATGAGCATGAGTTCTGTGCCTAAGATGTTTTCTATCTTATCATTAAAGAAAGTCATGAAAGTTTTTCATACTGTACTGTTAAAATTACCACAGAATGGGAGAGTCACTTTCTGTGTGGGTTTTTTTTGTTTGATTTGGAGACTGTATTAAAGAGAAATCTTGGATTATTCTTATTTTTCTCTATGATTGGAAGAGAAGTATGCAGCTTTTAGCTTTAGTGAGGGCATGCTTTATACTCTGCCATGCCTGTCCCCTCCAAGCAATCTTAAACACCTCCCAATTTACTATGTCCTACCCACTTTGGCGCTCTAAATGCGTGTTCTCTTTGCTTTAAGGTCCGGGTGTGGGTCATTATACCATGGGTGCTAGCCTCCTTTTTTTTCCCTAATACGTTTGAGCCTAGCAGGGGCAGTCGTGTCCAGGGTTTGAGCGAAGCACACATTCTAATTGCTCATTTACACACTCAAGATGATTTATCTCCGTAGGTGTATTAAATTTTAAGTCTGGTAGGTTTTTTAATAAACGCAGCTGGAGTAGCAGATGTGATAGTGCGCTTGGTGTGATAACGAGGCAGAAGGCTTTTTATTTTAATAGAGACTAGCTCAAATACTAAAAGATAGGTGATCTGAAATCGAATCACTTTGCGGGGAGTGAAAACATCAAGTTATCTATATGGATACCAAATGTTACTCGAAATATTAGATCTAAAGTATGATTACAGCGTGGGTTGGTCCCATCACATGCCCGAGTGATACCCATGGTTCTAAGATGGACTCGAAAAGCAATTTTAGAGTGGATCCTGCTCATTGTCAAAGTGAATATTGAAATCACCTACAATTAAAGCCTTATCTGTTTGACAGTAGTAAGCAGGGAAAGAAAGTTAGCAAATTCCTGAAGAAAATTCTGAATAGGGAGCAGGAGGACGGTAAAATAGTGATAAGCTGAAAAGAGTGTGGTTTTGACTTCCATAACGATGGATCAGTCACATTAAGAATCAGTATTTTTCAAAAGAATTAGCCCTTGTAATTGGATTTAGCTGTAACACACTAAGTCTTTGTCAAAAATTGTGGCTAGGCCTCCCCCCCGACCATTAGGACGAGGGCAACTAGCATGACTGTATCCAGGAGGTGAGGCTTTCATTTAAGGCCTAATATTCATCAGGTCTAATCCAAGTCTCAGTGAGACAGAGAGCGTGTAAGCGTTTATCAGTGATCATTTCATTTACAATCACTGCTTTGTTTGTAAGTGATCTAATGTTAAGTAATCCTAGCTTTAGTCTAATGTTGTTATTTTTTTCTTTTGCAGCTATCTGTGTTTATACTAATGAGGGTTATTAAAACAGACTTTTTGAGGAGCGTTTACGTTTAGGGCAGATGCGGGTAACAGACACAGTTTCAATAATGTGGGTTCTGTTTGACGGTGCATGGCTACCAGCAGACAGTTGGTTAAGCCGGTCTGTCTGCTGCCCTGACCCCCCTGCTCTGGATAGTCAGCCCCTAACCAATCGGGCCATGAAGACTATGGGCAATGTTGCAGGAGATGAGAGCAGCACCCTCCCGAGTGGGATGGACACTGTCCCATCCGAAAGGCCAGGCTTACCCTCAAAGGCTGTCCAGTTGTCTATAAAGCCCACGTTGTTTTCAGAGCACCACTTGGACAGCCAGCAGTTCAGTGACCATACCCTGCTGTAGGCTTGGTCACCTCGCCGCATTGGGATGGGGCCAGAGCCGCAGACTACAGCATCGGACATCGCCTTCTCGCCACGCTAACCACCTCTACAAAATTAGCCTTAGTAACTTCTGACTGACGAAGGCGTATATCATTAGCCCCTACATGAATAACTAATCCTAGAGAATCTGCGGCTCTCGAGTTCACTAAGACTCGTTACAATGTCCGGCACTCTGGCTCCGGGGATACAGAGAACTCTAGCTGCTGGTGATCCCTGAAAGGGGTAGCAAGTTTTTTCACGTGTCGTAAAATAGAGTCACCTATGACCAGAGCTCTTTCAACAGGCTGCTCAGTGGGTGTTTCACTGAGGAGGGCAAACCTGTTGGACACGTGAAACAGTTAAAGAGTGGTGCTCTCGTGGACTAGCCTTACGACTACGTCGCCGAACCGTCACCCACTTGCCCTGCTGCGAGGACTCTGCCGGGGCTCTAACTTCGCCTTTGCCATCCAGATCTGCTAAGCTAGGAGCTGAGCTAGCCTTCTCTAATGTCTGGATGCGCGCCTCTAAAACTACAATCCACATAATACCACATAGTACCACATAATAACAAAGTGAAAACAGAATTTTAGAAATGCTTGCAGTTTATTAAAAAGGAAAAACTAAAATTTCTAACGGCCAAAAGTATTCAGACCCTTTGCTATTTCTGTTGACCACCTTAGAGGTGTTTCTACACCTTGATTGGAATCCACCTGTGGTAAATTCAGTCTTTTGGACATGATTTGGAAAGACACACACCTGTCTATATAACATCTCAGCTAACAATGCATTATCAGAGTAGGGCTGAGTGGTATGGCCAGAAATTTGTGTCACTGTATTTTTATGGATTCTACCGGTTTCATTGTATATCACGGTATTTATTTTTGGGGGGATAACGGGCTTTTCTATAGGTGTGTAACTTACTCTGCTGTCAGGAGTAAATAGAATATGTATAATGTGTATATATAGAATATGAATATATCCTTTAAAAAAAGATAGCAGGGGCTGCTGGCTTGTGCCTGACTCCTCGCGCTCGTTAGCTTTAGCTTTAGCCTCTTTGACTTTGTTTGCTTTGGCAAACTCTGCATATTCAGCTGGATGATGTTGTTTTAAACGTCTTATTAAATCCGTTATTCCGATGGTTTTCGGAGGTAATCCTTCACAATTTATTTTCGCCATGTATGTAATCCAAACAGCACGCTGTAAAAGTTTCCATGCCCCAAGACATGGTTGTGTTCAAAATGGATAACACAGCCCGTACTAGTGTCCCTAGTCCATCAGTCAGTAATGAGGTATTTAGGGAGCCTATCTAGTTGACTAGTTAAGTAGCACTCAAAACACATCCGAAACATATAACACTTCCTTCTCACCATGTCAGCAAACAAACCCTTAAACCTGTTTCTTAAACAAACCATCGAGTGCCTGAAACTTTTAATTATGAACTGACCTGAACTGAATTATGAATTAAAGTTAGTAAAAGCACTGTGCTGTTCATGTGTGGTTGACCGGAACAGAATCGGTTATATGACACCGGCTGAAGCTGATCATGCTAAAACCGGCCGAATCGGTTTTATACATGTATATAATGAAGGCTTTAATTACTATAAGGTTTACTTCACCCCACAAAATTACACAAATCAGAATGCATGAAACAGTTGCCGAATGTAAACAGATATTATTGTGCAATCGGCAACGTCTTAGAGACAGAGCTTAAAAGACAGGGATGCCTAATAATAACACCATGTAACAATTTTCAAAACATTTTTTGTTCCCAGTTGTTAAGTGTGTTTTCCTGATTGTTTGTACCCTAAATGAATAGAATAAAGTTATTATTCCCTGTAAACTTTGCTTTTGTGGTCAGCACAATGATATTTTGAAATTGATCTATTTTTAAGGATATTCGCCATATTTCAAGATACTTAAGAAGCTTCTGGAATTGTGAGAACTATCAAGAAGTTTCTAGAACTGTCCAGAATTATCTAGAACTTTGTGGGACTGTACAGAATTGTAGGTAGCTGTATAACTACAGTTTATAGGGCCACTATAGCCCTTCCTGAGAGACGGAGAGACATGATCTATTGATTGGGATTGCATAGTAAGTGGGCAACAGCCATCACAGACAAAGGGGAACTGACCTAGCCAGACAGGTATGAATTCATTCTCTATTCAGATGCTGATAACGACAGTATTCAAACTTCACCCCATCACCCATTACAGGAGGAGCTTAGGAAGGACACTACTTTCAAATATATATATTGTTGTGTTTACTCTGCTACCGGGTGATCAGTCTTGCTCTTGCTGAATCCTCAGTACACTCTTGTACTTTGATACTGCATGAATAAAGATTGACCATTTTTATCGAGTTTTGGAGAGACATCCTTTTTCCTTATACAGTACCCCAGCAACTTAAGTCCAATTTACAGTACACACTCAACTTAGTCCATTAGATGGCATCAAGAGTTGCCTACGATCCAGCAGAAGCATTTTGCTATGTATGTGGCCATTTTTATAAAGACAAGAGCGAAAAAGTACTCTGTGGAAGATCTGCTAAGATGGTGTGAGGCCTACAAAGCATACTTCGGCATGCCTGTTGGTGACCTGTTTCTATAATAAGAATTCATAATTTTCGTTGCCGTGGTCACAAAAGCGAAGTTTATGATGAATGTAAGCACTTTTTAATTTGTTTTAGACATAAGCAATTGGAATATAACATTAAAAAGCTGGGAACAAAACTTGTGTTACATAGTGTAATCATGTACTCTGAATCAGTCTCCACAGTTACTGCATTCATAATGTGGTTCTGCTTTGCATCGCCGATCTTGTTTTATAATCCAGTGCTATGTTCTGTTCTTTAATCTGACGGAGCCTTTCCCAGCTGTTAACAGACTGTTTCTAGGCTGTGATGTATGTTATGTTACCTGACTAGCGGGTTTTACCCGATATGCTGTTCGATGATGTAGTTCTACCCAGAACACAGCATCGCTCGTAGCTGCGAAAAATATTATATAATTTGTTGCATATTTGTTAGAGCCATGTTTCTGCTATGCACCGGAATGGAGGTATATGAAAAATGCATACATTATGGGAAATTAACACTAGGATGGTTGACTTTTTTAGATTCTGAGGACATACTGGTTGAATCGGTATAACACCCAGCCCTATATCAGAGCAAAAACCAAGCCATGAGGAGGAAAGAACTGGGGTTACCTCTCTTACCAAGGCCCATCTCTTCCAATTGCTTAGTTTGGTGGGGTGGCCAGCTCTAGGAAGAGTCCTGGTTGTTCATCCACTTAAGAATTATGGAGGTCACTGTGCTCTTGGGAACTTTCAGTGCAGCAGAAATCTTTTTCTAGCCTTTTCCAGATCTGTGCCTCCACAAAGTCCTCTCTCTGAGCCCTAGAGGCAGTTCTTTCCTGCTCATGGCTTGGTTTTTGCTCTGATATGCATTGTTAGCTGTGAGATCTTATATAGACAGGTGTGTGTCTTTCCACATAATGTCCAGTCACAGGTGGACTCCAATCAAGATGTAGAAACATCTCAAAGATTCTAAAAATGGGAGGCCCCTGAGCTAAATTTCATGTGTGCTAGCAAATGGTCTGAATACTTATGTCCATGTGAAATCTTAGTTTTTCCTTTTTAATAAATTAGTGAGATTTCTGAAATTCTGTTTTCACTTTGTCATTCTGAGGTTTTCCCCTTATTTTAGCACAAGGTCGCTACATAAAAAATATGAAAAAAGTGAAAGGGTCCGAAGAGCATTCCAAATGCATTGTATGTATTGGTGTCAGACATAGGGTCCGCTAAGGTTGGTACCCCTGAAGCAGAGAGAGAACTTTCTCAGGGGCCCAATGTGCAGCTTAGCCAAACCTTCAAACCTTCAATTTGACAATGATTATGATCCAGGGGTATAATGGGTATAATCTTTGTCAAAAACACTTTTGTGTTGAAGCATATCACAAGTAATATTCAAGACAGCAAATACTGATCTTGAGAACTAGACAGCAAATACTGATCTTGAGAACTAGACAGCAAATACTGATCTTCACTACAGCTCTGGTATCCTTTTGTGTTAATTGCATCTTTGCCTGAGGCAAACACATACCATAAATTATAAATTACCCTTTCACACACCAGTTTTTTGCTTCACAGAATCATATAGAAAAAAACCCATTAAATATTTGCACCATCCTTACAAGCTTGTAACTTTAGGTACATTTTACCACAGAATAGACTTTTAAATAATAATAAAAATATTGTAGCCTACAGAGTGAGTTCAAAGTCTTTGTAAAGTAGTATAACTGTAACACTTTACGATCACAGGGGATACCAATGAAAATACCTGCAAATACCGCCCCCACAGCATGTGACAAGCTACACACATTGACATGGATACAGCGCAAACAAACATGTATACAGAGACACCGATGACATATTGAATCACTGGGTTATGGATGAGTCAAGTCCACACGCTACAGTTTAACCCCCACAAATACACAAATACCCACAAGCACAATTGCATATTTGTCACCAGAGAACATCATAACCCCAATGAAATCCCAGTTAAGTCATGAACAAAGTAGCCTATACAGTATAATTCATAATGACACAAACATTAAACAATCAAATTACTAAATATACAATTAGAATTACATAATGCTTCTGTGTTGCATTTTTTCAAGTATAATAGAGTGTTATATCCTTGCAAATCATGAAGCATAACAATTTGCTTGAAATATATTTGAACAAAATGAATCAATTTCAGAATTTATCACTACAAGGGTACCTCGATCCTTGACCACCTTGAAACCCATCAACGCATTTTGACTAGAAAAACATGTCTCGTTTCTCGTCGCATTGCTCGGTACTTGGCGCACTTGCTTAAAAGAGTCGAGCTGTTCGACATGTTTCTGCTGAAACTCAATTCACAATTCATGATTCACCATTTCCCATTTAATACACAGTGATTCAGTGATTGAGTCTCACAATAGCTGTTTCTCAGTGAAGAGCTCTGCTATTTTATGTTGTTTTTCTTTATTTTTGATATTATACAGTGTAGACTATATGGAAAAACATTGCTCAGTATTGTTGTTTTTGGTTCTCTGAAACGAATTAACAACGAGCACCGAGATTCCACTGTATTTGGTATGTTCACCTTTTGCTGTAATGACAGCATGCACTGGCATGGACTCCACAGGTGTGTGCAAAGGTGTGTGCCTCATAAAAGCTTGATGGGGTTTAGGTTAGGAGGACATACCAAATTCTATTAAATTCTGAAATGTATATATTTTGTTTTTAAGATTTAACTTTTCACTCAATTTGTTATACTGTATTAGGACTCACGCTGGCCCTGTCTTGTGATGCTGGAGGGCAGCATCGACTCATATTTCAGCCTGGGCGTACTTGGTACGATCGCACATGCGCCAGTGCTCATTTAGCGTTGATTGCGTGATCAGCGACACATGCTGGCTCATGTATTTCAAAGCATGCTCGAGCTCAATCACGTGTCGCATCCTTTAAACGACACAGACCTGCGTTCATTCGCGACTCTTTTTTTTTTAGGGAAAGCAGGTAACTGGCTGTTCGTAAACGGCTTAGCGGCCCGAGGTAACCGCCAGGGGTTAGATGATAGTGTAGGGCAAGGATCTTGCTATTCACTCCTGTTTGCCGTCCTAACGTCTCCTCAGTGGGTTTGATTCACTCGCTTTGGGGGAAGTAGCGCTCCCCATGCGATCCCGCTTGGAAAGGACGCTGTGCTGCTGAATCATTCTCGTCCTTTCCCCTTCCGCGTCCGTACCATGCTCTTGAAGGTGTGGGGGAACCGTGGTATGCCTTGGCGGCGCTCCATTCGGGTACCGCTGCTCTGCGCATGCACGAACTCGCTTGCACTGTTTGCGTAGCAGAGCTACTCCATTAGCACAGCTAAGCTTAGGGGTGCTGATCGCTTACGGCGTTCACTTGTCTTTTGGGTTTTCCCTTTCCTTTCCGCAGTGGCTGAGTTCGGATATTACCCACTTCTGTGCCCAGGGTTTGATCCCAAGCCACCATTTCCATCTGGAGCTAACTGTGATTGGGTTCTAACCCTTTTCAATTTTTCCTTTCACGGTCTGCCAGTTTTTACTATGGCGCTGATTATAAGATTTGTAATGAAACTGACATAGCGTTAAGTTTGAGAAAAATGCAAACTAGAAGCCTTTTCACTAGTGGTGGGTGTGAGACAACAATTTGTTAACCAACATTGATCTCTCCAAGAGCAAAGCGTGTAATAATATATGCACTCACAAAGGAACCCAGGGAATCTTCTAAGCAAGCAAAGGTCTCTTTCACATTGGCTAATGTTAATATCCATGAGTTCATCATCAGAGAAACACTGAACAACACTGGTATGCTTGGCATGGTTGCAAGGAGAAAGCTACTGTTCTCCAAAGAGAACACTGCAACGCATCACATGGCACTAGGACAATCCACAAGCTTATTGGAAAAACATTTTGTGGATGGATGAGTCTGAAATAGAGCTTTCTGGTTGAATTTTAATTGATATGTCTAGAGAACGAAACACACTAAATTTCAGCATAAGAACTTCATCCCATCTGTGATACATGGTGGTGGTAGTATCATGGTTTGGGCGTGATTTGCTCAACGGGGCCAGGATGATTTGTAATCATTGCTGGAATAAGGAATTATGAATTAAACCAAGACAATAAGTTTAACGATTTGTGAGGAAACCCATCAACATCCCAGAGTTAAAGCTGTTCTGTACAAAGGAATGGGCTAAAGTTCCTCCAAGCTGATTTGCAGGACTGATCAACTGTTACCCTAAATGTTTTGTTGTATTTATTGCTGCACAGTGGGGTCACCCCTAATACTGAAAGCAAATGTTAACATACTTTTGCCATTATATTAGACAGATATACTCCCCCGGACAAAAATGTTGTCACTATGCATGTTTAAGATTGTAGTAACTACAGGCTCCTGTAGAAGAGGTGGTACAGTGCAGTCAGTGTCTCGTTTGATGTGTACAATGGGTAGCAAAGCAAGTGTTAATGTTTGGCCAAAAAGGAGTGATTGCATTTGACCGTGCTAAAGGCCATAGTGTGAAGTAGCTGAATTTGCAGATGTATTGAAGAGTACAGTTATACAGGTCTACCAGCACTGGAAGAAAATCCCAGTCTACAAGGAAATTGTCGTCAGAATTTATTACATACATTTATTATATACATTTCAGTCAGAGGTGACTAATGTTTTGTCCTGTGAATGTATGTAATTAATGTATCATTTTCCTCAATTAACAAATGACCACATGTAAAAAATTTTCTCATTTAATTCGGGTTCTCTCTATCTATTTTTAGGACTTTTGGAAATCTGATGATGTTTTACATCATATTTAGGCATAAATGTAAAAAAATTGCAAGGATTCTCAAGCTTTCTAGCACCACTGCAACACATGTACATAAGTTTATGAAAATACCAGCTCATGTCTCCCATGTCCACATGTGCCAGCATACAATATTTGAGCTTATGCTATGTTATGAAATTAGAGGTCAAAATCTACTGGCAGACTTCCTGTATAGAACTGATATTGACAAAAGGAAACCATTTACATGAATCAGATAAATCACGTAAAACTGTTTGTGTTAATTAAACCATTTTTAATGTATTAATTAATTAAACATCTGTTTCTCTACATATTTTGTTAGACCCCTTTACTCTGTTAGACCCTTTACTCTCAGGACCGGTCAGGACCCCCACAGGACCCCCACAGATCTGTTACTACTTGGGTGATGGATCACGACTAACACAAACTGTGCAACAACAGATCAGCTACTGTCTCTGACTTTAAAAATTGGACCAATAGGTGCTGTGTCTTATCCAAGCCTGATAAAAATGGATAATGAGTATAGAAACAAGGAAGTGTACTCAAAAATAAAATGACTGGTGGGTGTAGTTCTTTCGGATTTACGGCAGTAGGTATAGCAGAAGCCTATTGCACAGCAGTAATAAACTGGAGAGCGCTGTTCAAAGAAAAAAACGCTAGGTGGAAGTATTGCTCTATTTGTGTAAGATGTTCGCCTGTGCTATAAATATTAGCAAACTTGATCCCTCCCAGAGTTTAAAGGCCTGAATTTGTATGGCCAAATCTGAGGCAGTGGAAAAGGTATTTGTAAACCTGAAAAAAATTCCCCCAATATGAGATTGCTTTTGCTTAAAAAAAAAAGGCTATTTAAAATCACATTCTAAAAAGAATTGTACAGGCTTAATGTACAAAAAGTTACTTTTATGTGACTCATATAATCCCTTGCTGTTTATCTGCAGATTAGAACAATAGTACACTGTGATAGACGACTGCTTTCACAACAGATACTGAAAGTGTAAACTAAAATTCACAGATTATTTGTCTTGGTAAGCCTCAGCCTACAGCTCTCTATCAGCTGCACTCAGGAATCACTGAGGTCAGAGAGACCAAACACAGCTTTAATCTAACCAAGTCTGATCGCTAAGGTCAAACACACTGTGACCTGGGGTGTGTAATGAGCCTCTTTCACACAGCCTGATAAAGGAGACATCTCAGGGGTCAATTGTGATGTCTGGTATTAAGGTTGTGATTAGCGTTACGGACACCAGGGGTCAATCAAAGACTTCATCTACACTGCATGCTAGAAATATGTTTATGTAGATCGACTATGTAAATATGAATATTTTCTTTTGCATAAATTTGATTATTGGGAACAGATGATGATTGAAGGTGATGATTTTTTGTTATATCGAAATGCATGCTGCATCTTGGTGAAAACAATGCAACCGTGACTAGCATTAGTATCACGCATGACCACGTTGACAGACCAGCTAGATCTCTGTCTTAAACTATCACAAAATTCATGCTGGTTTAAGCTTTTATCTGTTATAATCATAATCAATTTAATTTGGTTTTGTGAACCACAGTGGATCAATAAGAAAATTCAATAAGAAAACTCAGCTCTTCAGACCCTTTTCTGACTCCATCTTTATCTCTTCATCTAGAGAAATCTAGGGTTTTGACAGCAATAGTGACAATTAATGCCACACACTTAGCTATTGCTATCTACTGGTATCCCTTGATTAAGTCACAGAAGATTATGTTTTTGGGAATATTGTAAAATGGAGTGTTTGTTAGCTATCGTATGATTTGTAATAATACACTGTATATTCTTCTAATCCTGTCATGGGATTTTAAACGTTCACTTGGAAAACACTATCTATTGTTATGTGTACGATCATGGCACTGTTGTGCATCAGGTAGGTGTGTGATTTGGCATATTCTCCTTGTGTCCATGAGTACTTCCCTTATCTTATCTTATGGTAGCTATGTGTATACTCTGAATCTTCTATGGTTTTACCATGGTACTTTGGTAAAACCATGGTTGAGATACCATAGTAACCATTCATAGTTTTCTTTCTGCCAAAAAACCATGGTAAAACCATGGTTAATGTTAGGGGGTACACCCAGTGTTCCTGAGGTGCACTCGACAACCCTGATAGTGTTGACAAAGTGGTTATGAAAAATGAATGGATCAATAGTTAAAGTAACTTATAGCTTGTGGACAGGTTTCCAGCTGCTTGTATGCCTAAGCAACAGAGCGCACTAAACCCTGGTAAGTCCAACTTCTTAGTTCCTAAATAATGAAAAAAGCCTCTTTGTTTAGCCTTTTCTGATTGCTTGTGCATTTTCCACAAGCCTGAACTCAAACGCATGAAAGGCAAGGTCTAATTTTCCTAGCTCATAACTTTCTTATCTCTCTCACATGAATCAAAACAAAAACAATCTCTCATTTTTTTTATTCTGCTCATATTTGGAGTAACGATAAGCATCTGGCCTCCTCAGAATGGATCAGGGCCTCCGCAATGCCCCCACTGTGCTCTCAGGGAAAAGCTGCCAAAAAGCTTCCTGTATACATATAGGTACCCCCTGCAAATACAACATTCATTTGGCCTCTATTCCAGCTCACTCTGTATTTCTCTCCCTCTTTCTGTTCTCTGTCGCAGCCTGGATTTCCTCTGTTTTATTTGGAGATCATTCAAGGGAGTCGTGTTCCTGCCGTCGTCCTGGCCTGCCCCTGCAGTCTGCATGTGAATGTACAGCATCGTGACTCCTCAACATTGTACCACGGGCTTTCGTGAGTCCATACCCTTAACACATAAAATGTTAATTTTGAGACACAGTCAATGATACAGGTGCTCCATCTTATACTGCATCTAATATTACTAACACTAGAATACCTGACTGACTAAACATGAATAGCAAACTATTATTTTACTATATTATCTATTTCTATTATCATACTATATAGGATTATATCCTATAAATGACAGTCACTGTTTAACATACTCAAACCGAATTATTTTTTTCTTTGTAGTTTGCTTTAACCGAAGCAACAGGACAAATCAAATAAGTATCTTACTGTGAGTTGTTGGACACTGCATTCCAAGATTATTTTTTAAATATGGGTGGGATTCAGAGGGGAATTAGTATCAGCTGCAGCTCTCATGATTTTTGTAGATGTAGTGATATCATGCTCTGGCAGAAATTTGCTGAAGGGTTAACTAAACACAGACGTTAATCTGGTGCTTGGCTAGTCCTTGTTCCTGTTGGCAAAGCAAAGTTTAATGACAAAAGCAGACCCTCTGTTCCTGCAGTAAAAAGGGAAGCCCACATGATAATGTAAAATGATCATTTCAACTGAAAACACCAAGGTCATATGGTACAATCATCATCGGAGGCAATTAAATATCTGTGGGCTGGAACTCACTCCACATTATGAATTTGCTCAGTATTCAAGTAAACCACTTTGACGCACTAATATTTAGCCCTAATGCATGGTCAGCAATATTAATAGAGGCATACTGAAACACATTGACCAGTGATACTCAGAGGAGTTTCCAAACCCAATAAAACTGGTCAGAGTCAATCTTCATTAGTTTAGAATGTGAGACATTGAACAATGGGAAGAATAATAGCTTATCTAGGCTTCAGTCTATGAATGCTGAATCTATTTTGTGAGTTGATAGAGAAGAAAATTATGTTTAGTTGTGCAGATAAGATGTGTGAAAGACACCTGTTTTGACATTGGGGTAGCTGTGACAAGCAGTTGACCTGCTCTTGGTCCTGGGAACATCAATTGCAATTTAACCAGAATCATGTGCAAATACATATTCTTCTCTAGAAATCTACAGTTCGACATGAGACAAACCATAAACTGTTTCAATCATGTTGGTGGCAAGTTTGGCATGCTAAAGTAGCCTTCATGCAATAAACATTGATAAGGCTAATATAACTAAGCTGGTGATTCTTTCATTGAAACTGTGCTAGCCAGGATTTTGCAGAGTAATTGAAAGTTCCTGAATCAACTCATTAATTACACTGCCAGCAAGACATCTTGGAAAATATAATGGCATAAACATGAGCCGTTTCCTCTGGCTACACTGGTTTCCTCACACATTCCAAAGGCATGTGTTAGGTCAAACTGGTGCCTCTAAAGTATCCCAGTGTGAGTGTGTGAGCATGTGTCCTGCAATGGATTGGCGCCAAGTGTAGGGTTGGTTCCTGCCTTGTGCCTTGTGCTGCCAGTTGTGCCCTGCCCTTGCCCACTCTACCCTGAATTGGATACAGAAAAACAGCTTAAAATTTACAGTGGGACAAAAAAGTATTTAGTCAGCTACTGATTGTGCAAGTTCTCCTACTTAGGAAGATGAGAGAGGTCTGTAATGTTCATCGTAGGTACACTTCATCTATGAGAGACAAAATAAGAAAAGAAAATCCAGTAAATCACATTGTAGGATTTTTTTTTTATTTAATTGTAAATTATGGTGGAAAATAAGTATTTGGTCAATAACAAAAGTTCAACTCAATACTTTGTAACATAACCTTTGTTGGCAATGACAGAGGTCAAAAGTTTCCTGTAAGTCTTCACCAGGTTGGCACACACTGTAGTTGGTATTTTGGCCCATTCCTCCATGCAGATCTCCTCTAGAGCAGTGATGTTTTGGGGCAACACAGACTTTCAACTCCCTCCACAAATTTACTATGGGGTTGAGGTCTGGAGACTGGCTAGGCCACTACAGGACCTTGAAATGGTTTTTACGGAGCCACTCCTTCGTTGCCCGAGCGGTGTGTTTGGGATCATTGTCATGCTGGAAGACCCAGCCACGTTCCATCTTCAATGCTCTCACTGATGGAAGGAGGTTTTTGGCTTAAAATCTCATGATACATGGCCCCGTTCATTCTTCTCTTAACACGGATCAGTCGTCCTGTCCCCTTTGCAGAAAACCAGCCCCAAAGCATGAGGTTTCCACCCCCATGCTTCCCAGTAGGTATGGTGCAAATCAGAATTCTTCCAAACACAGCGAGTTTGAGTTTTTTACCAAAACATTCTATTTTGGTTTCATCTGACCACATGATATTCTCCCAATCCTCTTCTGGATCATCCATATGCTCTCTGGCAAACTTCAGACGGGCCTGGACATGTACTGGCTTAAGCAGGGGGACACGCCTGGCACTGCAGGATCTGAGTCCCTCTTGGCGTAGTGTGTTACTGATGGTAGCCTTTGTTACTTTGGTCCCAGCTCTCTGCAGGTCATTAATCAGGTCCCTCCATGTAGTTCTGGGATTTTTGCTCACCGTTCCAGATCGAGGGAGATTATCAATGGTCTTATGTCTTATAATTGCTCCCACAGTTGCTTTATTCACACCAAACTGCTTCCCTATTGTAGATTCACTCTTCCCAGCCTGGTGCAGGTCTACAATTTTCTTCCTGGTGTCCTTCGGCAGCTCTTTGGTCTTGGCCATGGTTGAGTTTGGAGTCTGACTGTTTGAGGCTGTGGACAGGTGTCTTTTATACAAATAACGAGGTCAAACAGGTGCCATTAATACAGGAAACGAGTGGAGGACAGAAGAGCTTCTTAACGAAGAAGTTACTGGTCTGTGAGAGCCAGAACTCTTGCTTGTTTGTGGGTGACCAAATACTTATTTGCCACCATGATTTACAATTAAATTCTTTAAAAATCCTACAATGTGAATTCCTGGATTTTTTTTCTCATTTTGTCTCTCATAGTTGAAGTGTACCTACGATGAACATTACAGACCTCTCTCATCTTTCTAAGTAGGAGAACTTGCACAATCAGTAGCTGACTAAATACTTTTTTGCCCCACTGTACTTACAGTACTTTTTCTGGAAACCATCATAATTATTAGTGTTTCTAACTAAAAATGTGTCTAGTCCAGGCTGTCTTCTTCAGCCAGCTATCAAGTCTGAGTACCACTGCTATAGCCCATCACCCTCATCCTAATGTCCCCCTGCACAATACATTAGAGACGATGGACAGACAGGACTACAATTATGATGTCATGTTTTGCTTTAGCTGCAGCTTGGGCCTCAGCAGCAGTTCTCAGCCAACCGAAACATTAGCTGAGCCGAGCAAATCAGACCTAGGGTTGGCCATTGAAGGGTCATTGCACTCTTACTCATACATACATAAATACATAGATACATACACAAAGCATCAGTGTGCTGCTCAGAAAGTCTGTCTGATCTGCTTTATAGATAAAACAGACATGTCACTGTTGTTGAATGGGGTGTCAGTCATGAGGCTGAAGCTCTGAGATAGGTCAGTATTTGGTTTTCACATCAAAAGGACTAAGCATGTGTCTCCACTTCATGTCTTACCAGCAACAACACTCGTTACCACAGAAAACAGGCAATCTATGTTTTAAATGGTAGTCAGTAATTGTAGTAATACTGCTCCTATTTTTAAATTAACTGCTGGGGTTTCAAAATGGCACACAGTTTTATTTCAACACTATTATTCAATGTCAATATTCAAGCGGCACGTAAGAGCTGGTATTAAAAGTATTATCGAGTGTGTGTGTGTGAGTGCGAGTGTGGTATTCAGTAAAACTGTACATAGGGATAATAGAAAAATACCGATTCACTAACACCTTTGACCAGAAATGTACTCTTGTAACATAATCATATACAAATAACAATATTGCTGTCAAGCTTTTAACCATTTAACAGAATTCTTCTTTACACAGCGTTCAATATTTCTTGTCTGTTGAGCTGAATTAGTGCACATACACGATTGATATTGGTTGGAACAGATAAAACACGGCCTCTATTCAACCCCCTATTGTCTCAGGAAATGACATTTCGATTGTATAAAGGCTGTCCTAGAAATGAACTCTATTCCCCAAACTAAAAAGGTTCCTGAATGTGCAGCCTGCCTGAATGCTCTGATCCTTTAGATTAAAACAGAAGCAGGGGACCCTCTGAACCATGATCACATGGAGGAAAAAACACTACACTGAGCACTGAGTGTGTGTGTGTGTGTGTGTGTGTGTGTGTGTGTGTGTGCTCACGCGCTTGTCATTGTGAAGGCTAAATTTTAGGACATTGTTAGAAAGATGTAACATTTTTTTACCTTGTGGATAACAATTTTTGCTGACAGAAAACTAGCTTTTTACTGAGGCTAAGGTTAGGGTTAGGTATAGGGAAACAGTTATACGTATTATGTCAATACAAAAAAAAGTTCTCACAAAGACAGAAAGTCAAACTTGACTGGTCCTCAAAAACAAAACATTTCTCAAACACGCACACACACACACACACACAAAGAAACAAACAAAACAAAACAAACAAAACCTCACCAAATTTTATTTGAATACCAAAAGATTTGCTTTATATTACTAAGGTTAGATGGAGGTGTTGGGTGCTTAAAAAGGACCAATGGAAGTCCACACAAATATTGTCACGCCGGCGGCGAATTCCTCGCCGCACCGCCAGAGAGCGCCGTCACCCGAGTACTAAGCCGCCATGGCTTCCGGGAGACGGCCATCTTTAAAAGGGCGCGCGTTTCAAACGCTCATTGCGAGGTCTCGTCTCTTGTTCGGCGATTCTAAGCGACTCAGTAACGGTTTGTGCATTATTCTGTCTCTACGTTTTTTTGACCCTGTATTCTGTCCCTCTGACTACGATTTTTGCCTATCCCTTTGGTACCACGTTTGTGTATTTTTGGATTGCCTGGCTTATGACCTTGGACTGTGTTACTACTTCGAATCTTGCCTAACGTCTTAATAAACCTGCATTTGATTCTATACCCTGGAGTGTCTGAGTCGTTACAGAAGACCTCGCCGGAAGAAAATGGAATCAGCGGGTTTGGAGAACCGCATCTCGCGACAAGAGGAGAAATTAGAGGAAATCGCCAAGCTCATGCATGAGCTCCTCCTTCGTTCAGCTCCACCACTTCCAGTTCAAGCGGCTTCCACTTCACTTCCCTCCAACCCTGCATCACGAAGGGAGTCTTCATCACTGCAAGTGGCACTCCCAGAGAGGTATGATGGTACGCTAGACACTTGCAAGGAGTTTCTCATGCAATGTAGCATTTATATCGACCATCATCCCGAACAATTCCATGTCGACACTGACAAAATTCATTTTGTGATCTCACTGTTGACGGGCAAAGCTAAACAGTGGGCCACTGCATTGTGGACTCAGGGCAGCGAAGTCCTACAGTCTGAGCAGCAATTCTACGCCCTGTTTAAGGAAGTGTTTGATCACCCCATGGCAGGGAGAGAAGTGGGGTCTGTGCTGGGCACATTAAGACAGGGCACACGCAGAGCTGCTGAATACGCTCTAGAGTTCCGTACCATTGCCGCAGGAAGTGGCTGGAACGAACCAGCCCTACAGGCCATGTTTAAACAGGGTTTAAGGTCGGAACTAAGAACTGAAATGGTGGTGAAAGGGGCTTCTTTGGGGTTGGACGCCTACATTCGCCACACCATAGAACTGGATAACCTGATCTGGGAGAGAGGGGCAGATCGGCAGGAGCACTCGAGAGGTCTGGTAACTAGGACCAAGGATTCCGAGCCCGAACCTATGGAGGTAGGTCGAGCCCGTCTCACCTCCCAGGAAAGGCGTAGGAGACTGCAGCTTCGTCTTTGTCTGTATTGCGGCGAAGCAGGTCACCAACGCGCCTCCTGCCCCCGCCTGAGCGATGCAGCGGGATCAGTAGAGGTGAGTGATATCGCACTGCCTGAAGTTACTAATGACTGTCTGCACGTAAGGGTTCAACTGCTCTGGGATTCTGGTTCTGTGTTCCTCTCAGCCCTCATAGACTCGGGTGCCGCGGGGAATTTTATCAACCAGCAGATCGTCAAGAAACACCAAATCCCAGCACATGAAACTGCTAACCCTCTCAATCTCAGAACAGTGGATGGACGTCTCATTGGAAAGAGGTCGGTAACACAACAGACACCGGAGGTCACATTACGTACCGGCCTCCTCCATGAGGAGACCATTGCTTTCTATGTTATACCAGCGCCCCGGCACGATATAATCCTAGGGCATCCATGGTTGGTAAAGCACCAACCTAGTATTGACTGGCAACAAGGTGAAATTACCCAGTGGGGGAAGTCTTGTTTTAACTCATGTTTGACTTTGCCAATCCGAGCCACCGCCGTGGAAAGCCCGAAGCCCACCGAGAGCAAGGATGTTCCACAGTGCTATGCGGATCTGGCGGAGGTATTCTCCCAGCAGAAGGCCAGCGAATTGCCGCCTCATCGCCCAGGGGATTGCGCGATCGAACTTCTGCAAGGTACTACTCCTCCTCATAATCGGATATACCCACTATCTCGGGTCGAAACCATGGCGTTGGAGGCCTACGTTGAAGAGGCGCTCCACCTTGGATATATTCGCCCATCAACGACTCCGGCAGCAGCCAGCTTCTTTTTTATTGAGAAAAAAGATGGAGGGTTACGCCCATGTATTGACTACCGTGGTTTGAATGCACTAACTGTCAAATACAAGTATCCTCTTCCCCTAGTCCCCGCTGCTCTGGAACAACTACGAGGAGCTACTGTCTTCACGAAGCTGGACCTGCGCAGCGCATACAATCTCATCAGAATCCGGGAAGGCGATGAATGGAAGACAGCGTTCCTCACTACTCGCGGACACTATGAGTACCTGGTTATGCCATATGGTCTCGTTAACGCACCATCAGTGTTTCAGTCTTTTGTTAACGATGTGTTGAGAGACATGATAGATCACTGGGTCATCGTCTACATTGATGACATTTTGATATATTCACCCAACCTGACACAACACATAAAGCATGTGCGTTTGGTCTTGAAATGTTTATTAGAACATCGCTTGTATGTCAAAGCAGAGAAATGTGAATTTCATGTGCCTAAGGTCGGGTTTTTGGGGTATGTAATAGACCAACAGGGGGTACACATGGACAAGGAGAAGGTCGAAGCCGTAGTGTCTTGGCCACAGCCCCGTAGTGTAAAGGAGTTGCAAAAGTTCCTGGGGTTTGCAAATTTTTATCGGAGATTCATCCGGAACTTCAGTAAGGTAGCTTCTCCTCTCACCTCTCTGTTGAAAGGGCAGAGTAAGACGTTGTATTGGACACCCGAGGCGGATGTGGCGTTCAGAGCCTTGAAAGACAGGTTCACTACTGCTCCGGTCCTGACACACCCAAACCCTGACTTGCCATTTGTTTTAGAGGTGGACGCGTCCTCGACAGGGGTAGGTGCAGTATTATCCCAAAGAGTCGGTACCCCAACTAAGTTACACCCTTGCGCCTTTTTCTCTCGCAAACTGAGCCCCGCGGAGAGGAATTATGATGTGGGAAATCGAGAGTTGCTGGCCATGAAGTTGGCTATTACGGAGTGGCGACATTGGCTTGAGGGAGCCCAGTTCCCTTTCCTGGTCCTGACGGACCATAAGAACCTTGAGTACATCCGTTCGGCTCAGCGGCTTAACCCTCGGCAGGCTAGATGGGCGCTGTTTTTCGGTCGGTTTAATTTTACTGTGTCTTATCGCGCAGGTTCCCAGAACCAGAAGGCGGACGCCCTATCGCGAATCTGGGAGGCCGAAGCCGAACGACGTGTCCCCACAGCCATCCTGGCACCTGAACGCGTTGTAGGTCCGGTTCAGTGGGAGATTATCGACCAGATACGGCAGGGTCAAGCTGCGGAGGCACCACCGGAGGGTTGCCCTCCTGAGTGTGAGTTCGTTCCCTCAGGACTACGCAGACAATTGATAGAGGCCATACATTGTAATCCCAGTTCGGGGCATCCCGGTATACGCAGAACAGAGGAGTTAGTGCGTAATAGGTTCTGGTGGGAGGGTTTGACGAAGGACGTAGCGGATTTTGTTGGAGCTTGTATTGATTGCGCCTGCTCGAAAACGCCTCGGCAATTGCCTGCAGGCTTGTTGGTTCCGCTGCCGGTCCCAAACCGCCCCTGGTCCCATATCGGGATAGACTTTATCACAGACTTACCTCGATCCCAGGGGAAAACCACTATACTGGTGGTAGTTGACAGATTTTCAAAAGCCTGTCATTTGATCGCGTTAGAGAAACTGCCCACTGCTCTTGAGACCGCGGAATATCTCTTTCATTTTGTCTTTCGGTACTATGGTCTACCTGAGGACATCGTGAGTGATCGTGGTCCGCAGTTTACCTCACAAGTCTGGAGGGAATTCTGCCGGGTGCTCGACATCAGTATGAGCTTGACCTCTGGGTACCATCCACAATCCAACGGCCAGACAGAACGTCTAAACCAAGAGATAGGTAGGTTCTTGCGTACATACTGCTCTCGGCACCAACATGACTGGGCTCGATACTTACCATGGGTGGAGTATGCCCAGAACTCCTTACGTCACTCCTCTACAAACCTCACTCCGTTTCAGTGTGTATTAGGGTATCAGCCTCCCTTGTTTCCTTGGTCTGTTTCACCGTCGCAAGTTCCCGCAGTCGACGAGTGGTTTAAACGTAGTGAGCAGACTTGGGAGGAGGCGCATGTACGGTTGCAGCGAGCAGTGCAGGCGCAACGGATCAAGGCAAACCGGCGTCGACGCCCGGGTGCAGAGTATCGTCCAGGACAGCTGGTCTGGCTGTCCACCCGTGACCTTAAGTTGCGCCTTCCTAGTAAAAAGCTGAGTCCTAAGTATATTGGCCCGTTTAAGGTCATTAAACAGGTCAATCCGGTATCGTACAGATTGTTGTTGCCCTCGTCGTACCATATTGCCCCTACGTTTCATGTATCCTTACTGAAGCCTGTCTCCTCCTCTCCTCAGGCCCCGCCGGGAATGACAGAACCTCCTCCGCCTCTAGACGTGGATGGTCTCCCGACCTATAGTGTCCACGAACTTCTTGATTTTAGACGCAGGGCAGGAGGGCTAGAATATTTGGTGGATTGGGAAGGCTATGGTCCCGAGGAAAGGTCGTGGGTTCCCGCTCGGGACATTTTGGATCATTCGCTTATTGACGACTTCCACTTACAGCACCCAACTCGTCCCGCTCCTCGGCCGCGTGGGCGCCCCCGTAAGAGGGGGTCTCGGATGGCTGGAGCCACCCGTCAGGGGAGGGGTTCTGTCACGCCGGCGGCGAATTCCTCGCCGCAACCGCCAGAGAGCGCCGTCACACCCGAGTACTAAGCCGCCATGGCTTCCGGGAGACGGCCATCTTTAAAAGGGCGCGCGTTTCAAACGCTCATTGCGAGGTCTCGTCTCTTGTTCGGCGATTCTAAGCGACTCAGTAACGGTTTGTGCATTATTCTGTCTCTACGTTTTTTGACCCTGTATTCTGTCCCTCTGACTACGATTTTTGCCTATCCCTTTTGGTACCACGTTTGTGTATTTTTGGATGGCCTGGCTTATGACCTTGGACTGTGTTACTACTTCGAATCTTGCCCAACGTCTTAATAAACCTGCATTTGATTCTATACCCTGGAGTGTCTGAGTCGTCACAAATATATTAATATACATGTCTGTATATGTTATGTAGCTGTATTAGGCACATATTAAGTATGTTGCTTTAAGCAGAGGTCCTATTTAAGGTCACTGCACCTTTAAGCTGTGAATGCATGAATGCACTTCCAGCTCACTCAGCATGGGGCTCATTCAGAGAGCACTCACAGATGACCGTCTCAATTCATTCATACTGTCCTGTGATTTCTCAGTGGATATACTGAACATAAAATACATTGCTTTGCAGCGTTTTCCAATACCCTGAGAGAAGGATGATTGTGTTGCCATGGCAACCCATCATGTGATTGAATGTTTACTCAGAAATGAGGGAAGTGCGAAGCATAGAGGTCTCTTACAGGTTACACTTCATGTATGGTTTACTTTATAACAAATAATAAACCAAACGTGCTGTCACAGCACTGTAAAAATGTGAAATATCTTTTTTTTTACCTGCGAGAGAAGAGTGTTTGATGATGCAGTATGACCCTTCCTATTTAGGGGTTTGAATTCAAATTAATTATCCACCAAAGGTTTGACTCCCAGCATAACACAGTGGAATTCTGGAGCGGAAGTTTGAATAACAAAGTCATGGCACTCGTCTGGAAACACATTTAATTAATCTCCCGAGATTTCTCTAAAGTATCCTTGTACTGCTTGTATTACATTAATGTTGAGCATTGAAAATTCCTTTGAGACAAATTGTTATAACACAATCAACAGGCACTATGTGATAGCTTCTGACATAAATGTGGGCTCCTGGTCTCAAACCCTGGTCACTGGCGTCAGGGATGAACGCTTTACCCAACACACCACACAGCGGTATGGGGGAAAAATGAGTAATAAGGGCAGAAGCAAGAGCCGCTCTGGAAAGGACTCAAAAACAAACGATATGCCAAAATACAAAAAGGGGAAAAACAAATTAACTGCACTGTAGCGAGTGGCGGAATCTTGCCCTACTCTAGTGTGCTAAACCCTGGATCACCTCTGGCCTCCTGACCGTACATGGCCCGGTTCCTACAAGAACCCTACAGTTTCCCTGACAAAAACCACGGATGCGACAGCATGCAAGAGAAGTTAAGACATCTATATGAGACGAGGGTGCGCCAATTAACGCTGCTCAGGTGTGCCCTTAAAATGCCTGAGCCAGCAAGTGTTGGGCAATGATGCAATTAGCGCCAGTTCTAGTTGCTGTACCACTCCCAGTGCATCTGTCAAGCCAACACTGCCCTCTACTGTCGGCAGCGCAACTCCTTACAATTGTGGGTGGAATCTATTGAGGAAAACAATCACAAAATACTTTTAAGATGACCCAGTTAAAAGATTTTCATTTTCGTAAATTGCATATAGATGCCAATTACGTACTTATTCACATTTCACACTTGTTAAAGGACCAAAGCTGTATTTTTTTTTTCTTTTCATTTATGTCTTCATACATTTAATTCATCCAATTACCTATTTAATGAAAGCTACAGTAACGAATAGCAAGATGCTCTAATATATGGAAAGTATCAGATTAAACCCAATTTGAAAAGATTTTTTTGAAATATTAAGTATTACTTACTGAACTGTTTCAATGTTATTGATTTCCATCTTCAGTTATTGGTGTTTCCTGGATGGATCAAGGAAGGAAAATACATAGCAGTGAATGCCAGTCCATCACAGGACATGACACTGATTCACATCCTAAACTCCATACAGACAGTAGCCAGAAGTAAAGGCTCAAACCCTGAACCTAAAGACCCTGGACTTGTGACCACAAATGGCTTGTCACAGTGTTTGCCCAATGTTTTAACTACCTACTCTACATAAAGTTTCCTTATACATTAGGGCTGGGTGGCATACCAGTTCACCGAGTACAACGGTATGCATTTTTCATATACCTTCATTCTGCATAGCAGAAACAGCTCTAACAAATAGGCAGCAAATTACATAATATATTTTACTGCTGTGAGCACTGCTGAACTCTGAATAGAACTACATCATGAATAGCATGTCGAGTAAAGCTCACTAACCAGGTAGCATAACATTCATCACAGCCTAGAAACCGTCTGTTAACAGCTAGGAAAGGCTCCGTCAGATTAAAGAACAGAACACAGAACTGGATTATAAAGCAAGGTCGGCGAAGCATGCAGAACCACATTATGAATGCAGTCACTCTGAAGACTGATTCAGAGTAATTATTAACCCACTGAATTCGGGGTATGTCTTACAAAATACAAAAATAGGCACCTCTCTCTTTTAAGCTGTCTTTACGACATTGCAGATTACACAATAAAATCTGTTTACATTTGGCAACTGTTTAATGCATTCTGATTTGTGCCATTTTGTTTGGTGAAGTAAGCCTTACAGTAATTAAAGCTTTCATTATTAACATATATAAAAAGGATTTGACCGGTTTTAGCGTGATCGGCTTCAGATCTCATAATTGGTCTCATAACCGATTCTGTTCCGGTCAACCACACATGAACAGCACAGTGCTTTTACTTTAATTCATAATTCAGTTCAGGTCAGTTCATAATTTAAAGTTTCAGGCACTCGATGGTTTGTTTGCTGACATGATGAGAAGGAAGCGTTATATGTTTCGGCTGTGTTTTGAGTGCTACTTAGCTAGTCAACTAGATAGGCTCCCTAAATACCGCTAAATATTGCTCCCTAAATTACTGATTGATGGACTAGGGACACTACAAAGGGCTTTGTTATCCATTTTGAACACAACCATGTCTCGGGTATGGAAACTTTTACAGCGTGCTGTTTGGATTACATACATGGAGAATATATATATATATATATATATATATATATTCTAAGTTACACACCTATAGAAACGAAAAATCTGTTATTCCCCCAATAATAAATACCGTGATATACCTTGAAACCGGTAGAATCCTTAAAAATACCGTGACACCGCCATACCGCCCAGCCCTATTATATGTACGTATTCCTTGCATTAAGATAAAGAGCATGTGGAAGGGAACGTATGTGTGATGAAAAAGAAACTCTATCCTTTTGCATCTCATCTCTACAACTAGTCAGAGAGAGTTTAAGCCCGTCTTTCCTCATAATGTTTGACTGATTTAACAACAGTGCCACAAAGAAGAAGTACTTGTCAACTCACTGTGCGTTGAATCACGTACTTACCACTGGTCCTGAAATTAAAACCATATGTTTGGATTTACATAACATAGTACAGAGGACAGACAGCCAAGTCAACGTACAGCAGTTCTATACAAAACATGTTAAAACTGCTTAAGAAGTAGATTTTTTGGAAGTTGTTATTTATCAAATGATTAGTATATTAATGGTATTCTCTTGAACCTACTTCATAAGCTAGTTTAGTGCCAACTTGTTTGAAAAATAGAACATGTAAAAGGTATATGATGCTATGAGACCACGCAATGGAAAAGGCAGGGACTTGGATGTAAATTTTCCTCCCAGTAGGAGTTGGGATATTATCATATTTTTTTGTTTAAAAATGTCATTGCTTGCCAATATTAATAGATGATTTGATTATTTTGGCTTAAAACCCTGGGCCAGTACTTGAAATACTTTGCAATAATTATGTTCCAAGTGATTTTGACTGACATGACAATGACTTGCATATGAACACAAACTGTATCCAAACTGTATTAAAGTCCACCGCTATTAATTCTATGCCAGGCAATTAGTTGCCTTAGATTTTGTGATGACATCAGAATTGGTACAAAATCCAGTTTCAGAAGATACTCAAAACTTTATATTACATTGTATTTAAGATATGAGTTCATATCAATACAATCTTAATTAAAGTTAAGCAAATGTGTATAATACCTTAAAAGTTGATTTACCACATGAAAAGTCTCTCAGCTTAATACTCAGCTTCTCACTTCTCCTGGCCAGCGTTGCAGTTACATAAAAAGCATACTTAATAATGTGCTTCACTAATGCAATCAGTAATCACATAAAAGTTCACAGAATGACAACTGCATGAGAAAATTAGATTCTTGTTACAATACAGCAACAACGAAAGCCATGTCATTACATTAAAACACAAGGCACCAAAAGCAAATAATAATTTTGTGAATCTGTTGTCTGTTTAGTCAGTATACAACATTTCAGGACATGCCAAAATAGTAAGCTAAACACAACAATAGATTTGCAACTTTGTAATGCTAGACCAAGAAGCAGAGACAAACACAGGATAGTTGAATTCAGCAGAAGAGGCTTTAGTAAAAACAACAGCAATAAAATCTGTAACCTTAGGCAGGATCAGGGTGAGAGACAGTCCAGAGAACAGGAGCCAGAAATTAGGAGCAAGACGAATAACAGAGTTCCTAGGAAGACAAAATCAGAGTAATGAGCTCGAGAATTTACAAAGAGTTCTTGGTGAGATGGAGTTTAATTGCAGTAGCAGTGATGAGGGGAGATGAGGGACAGGTTCGAGTCCAAGTGAGTGCGAGTACAGAAAAAGGGAGTCTTACCTGGATATGTGTGTGACAGCACGGGAGCTTGGGAGTTGGAATACAGGGCCCTGAATGCATGCATGACAAACGTAGGCCATAATGTTCCTCCATAACAGTCAAGTAGAGCCAAATCCACCAAGAGTATGAGAGTATTGGGATGACATCATGGGATCATTCACTTAGTAAGATAACTTATGAACAGCCATTACAAAAAACCCCAAAAAGTACAAGTGACATTACTGATCAATTCTACAATCCATGTTAACAGATATGCACATACTTGTTTAGAGCAGATGTACTGTATTATAACAACTAATAGCATCCCATTAAGGACCTTTAGGAAAAGTTGATTTTTTTTTATCCCAAAACTGAAAAAAATAACTTTAATTGGAATCTTATGTAAGATTTTGTTACAACTTTCCATTCATTTTTAATGCCTAGCAACCTCTGATCAATATTAATACAATTCATCACTGCTATAAGTCATGTGCTTATTCTAGTACATGGTGACAAGTATGACCTCATAAAATAAATATACACAGGGAACCAGCTTCTGAATTTACCACAGTAATGCACTGTGAATCTTAATGTGGTTTAGCAAGGGTATGATACCATCTGCTGAGCCAGACTGACTGACTGGCCTATAGATGCCCTTGTAACTGATCATGACAACATACCAGAAAGAAGGAAGAAAATGACATCAAGGGAAATTTTGTGGTCCCAACTCTACTTTATGTTTTATTAATTTCCTGGCTGACAGCAGAGTGTGGGATCTGCAGTGCCTACAGAAATATGTAGTATTTTATTGACAGAAATTAATTTGGTCAATTAGGACCAAAGGAGAGCCAGCATCTTGGCACTATACAGCAGTTAGTTCACAACAGAGCTTTTCATATAACTCCCACTATGCCCAGTTGCCTTCTGCTGTGCCAGAGCACGATTGTCCCCATTTCCCATTCCCCTGCTGGCCTGTGTTCACAGTGTGCTTAAACGTTCTGGGCCCAGGCAACCTCATGATGGGAGGTTTGGTGGTGGAGTAAAATGTGCTTGTACAGCGTAACAGAGTTCATGGTTGTACAAAGTTTATGGTTTTTGGAGTCGTTTTGAGTGTGTTGACGCACAGCCCTCTCATATAGACCTTATAGGTTTATTGATTATGCAATGCAGAGATTTTCTGGTGATCGTGCTTGCGCAGGCAGCTGTTGTTCTGTGCCCTGCTCGGGAAAGGTAAGCAATCACACTACATGAGTACAGTGCCCAAGTCCAGTTAAATCCCACCTTTTTAAGCATGCCCTATACATGGTTCAGCATACCACACCCGGGCACGGTAAGGAGCGATCACATTAGTCAAACAAACCACATTTTGGGGGTCAATCATGCTCAGGTACGGTACAGATCACCTAGTGTGAGTACGCCCATATCAAGTTATATTGACCTAATAATGCTTAGTTCACCACTGACGAAAGGGTAACACTTTACAGTAATGGTACATGAACATAACTAATTCATGCAGTATTTCAATACCGAGTAATCATTAATTCCTTCACGTAATACAATGAAGTAATTGTAATCATAATACAAGGAATTAATAACAATTAATTCCTACACGTAATACATCATGAATCATCATGAATATGCATAACGTGAGCATGTCTCATGCATGCCTTAATGCAATAGCAATATATGAATTCATGTAGTAATTAAGGTACAATTATCATCAGGTGATATGAGTTGTTCATGATGTTCATACAGGTCTTCATGTTATTGAATATAGGCTGTTTGTGATGCCAGTTTCTCCAAGTTCACCATTTAGAATCAAAGTAATAAAGGATTGTTGCTTAATTAAAGGCTTAGTTCAACAGTCATTTTATCATCAACACAACAGTATTAAAGAAGAAATATTTAATCACTTGACTTTGAGGGCCACAAACATCATGAGCTCATGAAGTAATGTTTAAGTACCGTATTTTTCGGGCTATAAAGCGCACCGGGTTATAAGGCGCGATATCAATGATCGACTGCTAATGGGTATATGTTCATACATAAAGCGCACCGGGTTATAAGACGCATGAAATGAAACAAAACTCTTAAGTTCCGTCGAAGCTCAGTTTTGGTCTTTACCTGGTGCAGGGCGTCTTCTTGCTTCCTCCACTTCCGTACCATTGATTCGTTAATGTTGAATTCTCTCACAGCTGCTCTATGTCCATGTTGTACTGATTAGCGTTGGGTTTGAAATCCGCTTCGAAAAATGAATGAATGAATGCACGTACCCTAATGCTGAAGCACATACCGTATTACTACCTAGGCGAGGAAGAAAGCTATGCTGCGCACTACGGTTGCTGTAAGCTTCCGGTAACTTACCAACCAGGCCGTGCTAAAAACATTTTGACAGATTTATGAGCGCCGTGTACCATCTACAATCGGTTCTACGTCAGAAAGCATAACCAGAATGAATTCATACATTAGACGCACCGCATTTTAAGGCGCACTGTCGATTTTTGAGAAAGTTAAAGAATTTTAAGTGCGCCTTATGGTTCGAAAAATACGGTAATTCTTAACATTCTTGGTTCATTGGCGTTGGCTGACAATTCACTTTATGCATATTCTCAATGACTGTGATGATGTATTACAGGTATGAATTACTGATTACTCACTCATGAAATATTGCATGAATTAATGCTATTTCATGTACCCTTTTTATAAAGTGTTACTGACAAAAGACTACAGAAAAATTATAAGAAAGCTTATGTTCCCAGATGTCATGAATATTAATTGGCCTTGATACACTTTATTATACCATTCGTACCATTTAACTAAAAGACTAGTGAGTTTTTATAGTCTGGATTTAAATATTGACATTAATTGAGGTTAATTAACTGTTTCAAATTCAATTTCTGCAGAGTATGGATGTTGTTATGTTTGTATGGTGTTGTTTTAATGAAAAAAGGCTTCACTGAGCATTAGCCTCCAATAAAAATCAATCAAATATTCTATTTTAGGATATATGCACACTGAGAGTTAGTAACAAGCAACATCACTGATCCAGACTTAACCTAACATTTCCATCTTGATTGTCCTATTTTTTGTTCCAGCACAGACACTGCTACACTTGCTGATGACTCTAACTTCAGCCCAAATCATGTTTAATAGTAAATGGCTTAGTGTAAAGGGAGCTGCTTTGACACTGATACATTTGTCTCTGAAAAGACATGACCATAGAAGAGTTTACTCATCAGCAGCAATCAACAGCTACAGCTAATGGATAGCCGTTCTGACCCATTTACGTAATTAACAACCATGTGTAAATAACCTCAAATTAGTCTAAATTGGCCCACATCCACAAAGTGGATTTAGTCCCTAATTCATTTAGCGATGACTCACCAATGAGAAATACGTTTCCAGATGATTTCCACTAAAGTAAGTGTCATTTGGACAGACATTTTAGTCAGACATGCGATTTCCTTTGTTTTAAAGATGTTTACACAAAGGTTTGCTTTCATTTGTTTTTGTTTACCTTGAGTAATGGCAATGATCTCAGTCTGCCTTTGTTCCTTTTAAGACCCCATTTGAGTCTCCCTTAAATATCAACAGCTTTTACAGACAATGTTAACAACGCATAAAAAGTCTCAGACAGGCTTGAAAATGCCCTGCTGGAGCAGTCTCCATGTGTCAGTCAGTTGAAGTGGTGTGGAATACACAACCAGTAGAAGAAAATAAATACCTTGCACTTGTTTCTTGTCAAAGTCAGTGTTAGGTAAATATGTTTGGCCATGGCCAAATCCTTATATTGTGTTAAGTCCAAAATGAGGAGGCTCTCAAATATGGTACACAAGGCTTGACTTCAGACAAGTGACTAGCTTAATTTAATTTTAGTAGGGGCCATCTGGTTATGCCCGTAAATTCCCATTAAAAAGGATCCACTGGTTAAAAGTCAAGTGATTGACAAGCGTATTGAATTTCTTGGCATTCAACACAAACAATAGCTTTTATCTGGACACAATAAACTGTTTGTCTAAAGTTCAATGCCAGCAGCAATCTCCTGCTGCTGTCTTGTTTGTGGATGAAATTCGGGTGCAGCCACTTGCTGTCTGCTATTATTTGGCAAAATCATTTGGCTGTGCAGTGACAAAGTGGATGTCACTCCCTTTCAACGTGTGGCGCTGGTGTGACCCTTTCAATCTGTGGCGCTTTCGCAAGACAGGCAGCAGTGCTTATTCTGGTAGCCACTGCAGGGGTAATATACAGAAAAAGAAGAATTGCATTAATTTAGGGCAGAGATGGCAAAGTCACTGTGAGTTGAGAGTAAACATTGGCTCAAAAAAAATGCTTAACAAGTATCATTTCCCATTAATATTATCTGCAATCAAATGTGACAAAATCAAAAATAAAAGATGAAAATGATATGTAGGAACCCTACAGCTTCAGTCCATCTATAATTCCACTACAGCACCAGTTATGACTCACAGAAGGGTATAGCTTGTTTGGACAAAGCAGGGATCTTTGATTAATCTAGTAAGGGCAAATACTTGCAGCTGTGATGGATGCTAAAATAAACACTTCTACTGATAACATCATCACAGATGAACTCAGCACAGGACTCTCTGGTCCAGCTGGAAAATATAAGCACAGTGGAATCTTGGCACGGGCGTTCATTTTCTGCCCTGTCACTTTTGAGCTGCACAGAGTGGCAAGAGCTAATACAAGTAGATTTGGACAGGGATTCCATAAAATTTTAACCTTCTGTTTAAACTGTGAAAGACTGACCTTCAGAAATGGAATTGACATTTCACTGAAATTAGAGGCAAGCAGATATCATTCCATATTGTCTTCTTCTTGTAATTCTCTTTCACATGATTGAAATTAACGTTTTGTCATGGATTGCCTCCTTTGCAGACAGAGCGGTAAGCATAGAAATGAGACTCAAATGGCTGGACAATGGAGTTACCCAAGTTCCACCTCATTTGGTTGCAGATTGCACTTGTCTGCTTCTATATGTATTCAAGGTTAACTATCAGTCTGGTGCCTGCTGGTCTGATGTCCACAATTACCTGGTTCTTAAGAGGAGACCATACTAAAAATACTGAGATGTAAAGATAGTTACAGAAAAGGGAAGGGATCTTAATAACCAGCTTGGTGATATTGTTGAAACAGCCATTTGATATCATTGCAAAGCTAGGGGCTGACCAATTAAAGAGGCTTGTATGCTTTTAGAAATTTAATATCAACATTCAGTACTCTTCTTGATAGGACAGATGGCACAGTTGCCATGACGACAAACAACAAAGAGAAAACAACCCTCAAAGCCTCAACGCCAGATAAAACTAATGGTCTGTACGGATCACATTTGTGTGGCAGTATATGGTTTGTGTGATCAAAGATAAAAGTATAATTTGCTTGTGAGAAAGGAATGGCAGGAATTTAGCAGTAATGTATTGAATGAAAAAATGAAAGGAGGCCCTTAGGGTGCAGAAAAGTGATCCAAGAAAAGATGGCGAGACGGAGTAGTGATAGGGGCATTGTTGAATTCTCAAGAGCAATTGCATGAAATTTTGTCAACATCTTCATATCAGTGTCAAAACAACACACAAATCCAGGGTACACCTCCAGTTTCTCCAGCTAAGGTTGAAATACCTACAAAACTACACCAAGGATTTCCTCTTTTTTTCCTCTTTCTAACTTCTTCTAGACTTTATGATTTATTCATGTTTTATTTGTATACATGTGGTGTACATCAAAACTAGCTAAACGATGCCAGCATACGTTACACATTTTCTTTTTGATTTAGAACAGGTTTGGATTTAGGCAAGTTCATGTGCAGAGAATGGAAATGAAAACCAGGAATGTAAGAGGATTTGTTTTTTTTTCTAAACCAAATGACGTAACCACAAAAAGCCTGTAAACCACAAAAAAGCCATCAGCAAATCACAGTAACCTCATGGTCATTAATCCTTTCTAAATTCTGATCATAAATCTGAACTGTACCCTTATTATAGATACACTAATTCTAGACTTCATCTATTTAACAACCACACTGCTGATAACCAGAACTGATTACTTAACCTGACATCAAGCCTTTTGTTAAGAGTTAGGGTTGTTACAGATAAAACTAACATAACCTACTAAATGTAAAGAAATGTAATGTAATAAATATAAATAAAAACTTCAAATGCATTGTGTGAATATTCAGAATTTAAATGTTTCTCATAGTGTTTGAGATAAGACATAGAGATAAAATCCCACCAGACTCTATGTCACTCACAGGCCTATGAAAAGATTTCACAATGGAATAATAAATTAAAAAATAAAAGTTTTAATTGAAAAAGTTAAAAAGTTGTAATTAAAATGTACAAAAATACATTATAGACAAATTAACAAATTCACACATTTTTTTTTTGAAATAATATAAAACTAAAAAAATAATAGGAAAGAATGAAGATGCACATTTGCAAATTGTGTTTTACAGATAATCTGATGCCTCTTGTATTTTATGCTGTGAATACATGCCATGAGAAATGTCACATATCTTGGCAACCAAAGCTTGTAGACAGTCTGGTTACTGTAAGCCTGACGGTATTGTAAAAGAGGAAATGAGAGGTGAGTATCAGCTGTGAATCCTACCCCTCTCATATAATGCACATAAAATATTAATTTGCCTTTCTCAGTTATCTGGTGAGAAAACTATGACAGCATGTTTCCCACATTAAGTGCTGATTGTACTGAATATAAATAAATAAATCATTCATGTCCAGGGCGTGGCTGAAGGTGAAAACAGCTTTAAGCCTTTAAATACTAGCTGTAGTACTACTATCTGTATGTGTTTGCTCTAGTTGTAGAATTGTACACAAGCGCTTGTACACCTATATATGTGTGTATATATATATATATATATATATATATATATATATAGTTCCTAGGGACATATCAACATTATAGTATATTCCACCGTGAGATACTGTCTCATCCACTACAGCTGCAGTCATTTGTCTCCCAGGCACCGTCTGCTATGACTCACACTTGATTTATGTTCTAACCCACAGCAGCTGACTGGACACCAGTAAAGAGTTAATGGTCCCATAGATGCATTTATCTTACTGAAGTATAACTCATTCTCTTGTTTAAAATTCAGTGGACTGAATTAATTCTGTTATACTAACATGTAAGGGAAATCAATTACAAATCATGAAATTAGTTCAAATAAGCTGTATATCAAAGTATTAAATATTACAAAAACAGAGCAGGAAGCTGCACCTGTACTTTACCTTTACGTTGTACTACTTGGTTTTTAAAATGATATACAATTCTGACAAGTTGTTTAAAAGATTAAAAACCTACCCTTATTTATGGCTGTTTAGAAGGAAGCTAAAAGGTAAAGAGGTAATTGAAAAAAGCTTTTGCTTGATTTATGAGGTGTCCCTCCTGCAAAGGAAGCCAGGTCATTGAGGCTATCACCATTCCTTTCTATGAAAATAGCTGGAAGACCTGCAACATTAACAGTCCTCTGGCCAGGGTCATGTTGCTTTCATTGTATATACCCCATATAACCTTCATTATACCTTCCTTCAGTTATTGCAGATCATATACAAAAGTCACCCAAGAGAAGTGAGTGACAGCACTTATAGTATAATTGCCATCTTCTTTGTCGTATGACTCACAGAAGCAATTATGAACACTTCTGAACTAGCATCAATGCATGTGGTAGCTTGCAATGTATTATGAAAGGTGGAGGAGTATGAGTAGGAGTACTAGTGCAGTATCAGCATGCAGAAAAAAGAGAGTATGAGACAGAAAGAATAAGATATAAGATTCTACACTTATCAGATACGTCTGGAGACTTGGCTGGCATTTAGGGCCATGAGACTGAGAAAATTCAGGCTGTGATAAGCAGGGCATTTTTGACTCCAACCTAGAATCAGCAACATCAACAGCTGCTTTATGTAAACCTCAGATTGCTCAGTGGAATGTGGCATTTATATAGCAATAACAGAGTATTATAACCACAATAAAAAAAATCCAAATATTTTTGGATGATACATATGACCCTGCTGAGTGAGGAGTGGCATGCTGGTCTAAGTGGTTAAGCACTGGGTTTCCCCTGGGTACTCCAGTTTCTTAAAATTCTAGCCCCAGTGTGAATCTGTTTGACTAGAATATTTATAAGCTTGCTCTGGTCACGAATAGCCACTGATGCTAGTGACATTTTATTAATTCATTATAAAATTAATTCATTTTTATTATTATTATTGTTGTTGTTGTTGTTGTTTTATTATTAATAGTAATGATAACAACAACAACAATAATAATAATAATAATAATAATAATAATAATAGAATACTGCTGAGAGAGTAGCCATAGACACATTTTACTGTGAAATATAAGACAGGTGTAAAATAATAGGAATGTGTTTTATGAACTATATATAATTCTTTTTCTTAATGTTTTTAATTCATTTCTTAATGTACTGGCAGCACTGGCAGCTGGTAGCTGAAGTATGCTAACTGGCTGACAATATAAATCTATAGTTTGTATTTACAACATGGTATTAACATCATGGTATTAAAACGTTTTCAATACAAACTGTATATTTATGTGTCTGTTAGGCTGCATACTGTGAAGTCATATTTATTTACTTACTATTAGTAATTTTGTTCACAGTTATCATTTAACAGATCCAGTGTGCAGAAGTATTCTTATGTTGATATACAGTCAAAGGTCAGGTTTATTTATATACATATCACTTTTTACATTAGAGCATTGTCTCAAAGCAGCTTCACAAATATCTAGGACCACAGCCCCAACAGAGGAAGTCTAGAGCAACAGTGGCAAGGGAAAACTCCCTAAATGTGTTGAGGAAGAATCTTTGGGAGGTCCAACTGGTGCAGGAGTGAGGAATGGAACTGGTGATGGAAGAACAGCTTGGAGAGAATATGTAGGTAGGGATGTAAAGAACAGAGTCTACAAACAGTTATGCCAAGTGTAGCATGAGACTCCTACATTAACTATAACAGGATATCTAGACAGGGGAGATCCAAAATATAAGCCGAGGGGGATCACATGAGACATCAGAAAGCTGCCTCCCCAGCAAGCAACTAACTTGAGTGATCACATGTGAAAGGCAAGAAGACAACAACCCAACTTCCCAGATCACTGAAAAACTCATTTTTTCAGTGGATCCATGGCTCATTCTTTAGTTTAAGGCAAGGATGTGGGACCAGATCAAACATTAATACATTTCCAATAAAGGGTTAATAATATAGGTAAAATAAAATTCTGAATTTTATGGATTTAAAAATGTAAAATAATAAAGTGTGATTACTTATTTTGTTGGCTTGTGGTTGTATTATAATGGATGAATAATTATGATCAATGACAAGGTCTTCAATACTGAGCAAAAATAGTCAAAAATTAATATTTTCTTAATTATCATACAGCTTTAAACACTACCATGCTTTGCTAGTATGCTCTAGAATGATTTCCAAAGTGTGAAAATTTACACATATTGATTTGCCAACTCGACAGAAAGATATGGATTCACTTTCAAATGCTAGCATAAGCCTAAAGTATCTCAGGTCTCCAGCACTCCTGATAATCTGCTCATCAGCTGTGGAATAGTTAATAGTAAGCACAGAGCATGGCAGAGAGACAGGCCACCCTATGGAGGAACAAACAGACCCTGTAGAGTGTACTGTTTTGATAATCTACATGATTAGCTCAGGTGCTGGCCTGTGACCTGGACTGACTACAGTGCTGCTGGGGGCTGGGTGTGTTCCCTTCTCCACCAAGCAGGGAACACACAGCTGCTCATACTGAGCCAGATTCCCTCACACTCAACTGTTTAACCCAGAAGTTACCACTTGTACAGGAAACGCTGAAACAACAGGTTAGCTAAACAAAGGCTTTCTTACTAAATAAAAGAGAAAATAATCATCAGACATAAAGAATCTGATCTTCAAATCATATAAACGTTTCAAACACATATAGAATAGAATGCCTTTCTTGTCACTATATGTATGTACAATGGGATTGAAAGGCACTTCTTACACAGTGCAACACATACAAAATACAACACAAAGAAATGGTGCTGTCACACTCAGGGCAAGGGAGGACAAGGGAGGCGGACGTACATGCAAGTGTGACGGGTTTATTTATAGTGAACATCATAAATAATACTAAAAAACCACACAGACACAAGATAACAACTAAGGCAAGAGTTAACAAGGGACACATACAACAATAGGCTAATACGCTAACAAACATCTACCACATGGGACAAGCTAACACGGCTAACGCTAGCACAGACAATACTACACAAACTAACAAAGCTAAACACCAGACACAGCTAAACCTAGGAGAACTTAACCAATACAAAGAACACCAAGGAAGAGAGAGACTAAGACACAAACGGACAAGACATGGCAAAGTAGACAAACCAGCATAGAGAACCAGGAGACAGGAGCCAAGACAACCACAGTGTGAAGAAGCCAGACAATGAAGTGCACAGGAAGCAGGGTATATATAGAGGACAGACCAGCAGGTGGCTACAGCCCCACCTGCTGGGTGGGAAGCAGAAAGCAGGGGGAGCTAAACAAGATGGATGCATGATCGTTACATAACCCCCCCCCCCCCGCCCCCGCCAAAAGAGGCGCGTCTCCGCAAAGGACAGAACCAGAAAAGCAAGAAAACCAGACAGACCCAGACTAAACCAAGGGAGCAGAGCAAAACACAGACGAGAACAAAGCAGGGGCCAAAACAGAGAAGGTACAGACACAAGACTAAGTAAAACAGGAGACAACATGGAGGAGCAAGAAACAGGGTTCGCAGACCCCACAGGCACAGTTATGGACCACTGGGTAAAATTCCCCACAGGAGTGCTACAGGGCCCTGCACAAACAGAGTTGACAGATCCAGTAGCCCTGGGCCAGAAAGTTCTGCTGGATACAGACAGAACTGCAGGGACCACCTGCAGAGCCGGATACCACCCAAAGGTAGGAGACGGTAATGGCGGCCACCATTACCAGGCTGGTGGTGCTCGGGTCATTGTCGTGCCGCTGGGGATCCGGGCCACCGTAACTGACACGGGTGGGCGGTGGGAGGCCGGAAGGAGGGCACGGACCCGACGAGAAAGCCAGCCCGCCGGCAGCCACAGAAATGAGGTTGCCCTTTCTATGTCCTGGGCCGGGCATTGACCTGACAGTCTTTTGGATGAGCAGCGACTTGACTGATCTTTGGATGGACGCCGACTTGACACACTTACGGAGGGGTGCTGACTTGACACACTTACGGACGGGCGCTGACTTGACAGACTTTGAGGCGAGCGGGGTCGCCGTCGGGCTGCTGGCGAGCGGGGTCGCCGTGGAGTTGCTGGCGAGCGGGGTTGCCATCGAGTTGCTGGCGAGCGGGGTTGCCGTCGAGTTGCTGGCGAGCGGGGTCCTTGTGACGAGCACGGGTGGGTGGTGGGAGGCCGGAAGGAGGGCTCGACACCAGCATGGAAGCAGGTGATGCGCTCAGGACCTCCTCTGGGGCGGACGTGCACTGGACGATCTCCAAGGTGGGAACGCTCAGGACAATATCCGAGGTGGGCGCGCTGTGGACGATCCCCGAGGGGGCTGAAGGGGGGCTGACCCACGATCCAGTAATGGCCAGTCCCTGAGCTACCGCCGCATCGACCGCTCCCAGTACAGCCAATAAGTTAGAAATCAGCCTCGTCGCCTCCGACCCCTCAGCAATCTGCCCCGCGAACTCCATCGCCCTTCTGGCCGTACTCAGGGGTTTCACGACCCCCTGAAGTGCTCGTTGAGCCTCTATCATGGCCATGAAGTCAGGAGTCAGGCAGGCAGTGAGCACTAGTGAGCGCGGACTCCGGCGTCGAAGTGGCAGGCGAAGACTCAGGCATAGTAGTAGTAGCAGGCGTGGGCTCAGGCAGTGGATTAGCGGGCATGGTTCTCCACCTCCGGTGGTGCTTCCTGGCTGTGCGAGAGGGTCCACCGTCCGAGTTATGGAGAGTTACGGCCGGATAGGCAACCTCCAACTCAGAATCCCGACTGAGCTGAGTTAACGAGGGCTGGTACTCCCACTTTAGATAGTCCCCCGGATACTCATCTTCAGAGGACTCAGACCACATGTTTCACAGGACCGGGGAAACACTTGCTACGTCCTTTGTACGGTCTGGCTTTCTGTCATGCTCAGGGCAAGGGAGGACAAGGAAGGCGGACGTACATGCAAGTGTGACAGGTTTATTTACAGTGAACAACATAAATAATACTAAAAAACCACACAGACACAAGATAACAACTAAGGCAAGAGTTAACAAGGGACACATACAACAATAGGCTAATACGCTAACAAACATCTACCACATAGGACAAGCTAACACGGCTAACACTAGCACAGACAATACTACACAAACTAACAAAGCTAAACACCAGACACAGCTAAACCTAGGAGAACTTAACCAATACAAAGAACACCAAGGGAGAGAGAGACTAAGACACAAACGGACAAGGCAAGGCAAGGCAAGGCAAGGCAAGGCAAGGCAAGGCAAGGCAAGGCAAGGCAAGGCAAGGCAAGGCAAGGCAAAGTAGACAAACCAGCATAGAGAACCAGGAGACAGGAGCCAAGACAACCACAGTGTGAAGAAGCCAGACAAGGAAGTGCACAGGAAGCAGAGTATATATAGAGGACAGACCAGCAGGTGGCTACAGCCCCACCTGCTGGGTGGGAAGCAGAAAGCAGGGGGAGCTAAACAAGATGGATGCATGATCGTTACAGGTGCAATGGTGCATAAGATTGCGATAGTAAATAAATAGATAAACTGTTATAATACAGTTGTTATTGCACATTATCCCATATTGCACAATAATGGATATAGGAAAGTGAGAGTAATGTTATTCCACAGTATACAAATGTTGCACAATAGTGGAATCTAACAAGTTGTCAGTAATAGAAAGAAATATTGCACAGTCGATGAGAAGACAGGATTAGACTATGAGATCAGTGAATGTATGAATTTAGGGTGGTTATGGCTTTTGGGAAAAAAGCTGTTTTTGAGTCTGTTTGTATTTTTTCCAACAATTTCAAATTTATTTATTTATTGTAATAATTTCATATTTCAAATCATTGTGAGATCTGACATGAATAATACTAATCATTTATTCACTTTCTTATTCTAGGGGGCAAATCCATCGTAGCGCCCATACACACACTCACACACTAGGGCCACTTCAGAGACACCAATTAATCTAACATGCATGTTTTTCGACTCTGGGAGGAAACCGGAGTACCCGGAGTAAACCCACGCAGACATTGGGAGGACATGCAAACTCCACACAGAGTGCATTGTGTTATCTGGCTAAAACATACATTTATATATGTAGGGGTTGTGTCCTGCTGAGTGTTACACTTTACAAATTTAATTTTTAAAATATTACATTACTCAAGTGTTTTCTCTGTCTCTGATAACATATCATATAGTGTAAACAACACAGAATGAAGAGAATTTTGTTAGTCCTTACATTTTGCCAATACATTTTCCCACTTTGTCAATTGTTTATGACGGGTGGGACAGTGGCAAAAGAGGTTAGCGCAGTCACCTTACAGCCCTGGTTCGATTCTAACCTGTGCAAAGTTTGCATGTCCTCCCCGTGTCCACATGGGTTTACTCTGTGTACTCTGGCTCCCTCTGACATTCCAATGACATGCATTGGGTTAACGGGTTGTTCTAAATGGCCCCAGTGTGAGCGTGTCTAGTATTGAAGTAACCTTGCTCCTGTCGTGAATAGATATCGATGCTGATGCTATGTTAAATAAGCAAATAAAAATCCATTTATTGACATTGAGAGGGGCTATGGATGAGAGAGTACACTTCAATAATTTTAGCAAGAAATAACTTAAGAAATATGTCATTTCTTTTCACAAGATTATGGTAGTTTATTCTGATTCAATAAATTTAGTCACTCAATACACATACTCACATCAAGTAATTAAGTATTTCACTATACTGGGATTATTTCACTATACTGGGAGGCATTATCTTCCAATGTAGTGAGATTGTACTTGATATATGTGGTGATGAAACCTTTGCTGACGCTCTCTCTCTCACCATACAGTTTTGCACACTTATATATATATATATAGGATTGCACTAATAACTGGGATTATTTCATAAGAGAAGAGGAAGAGAGCGTTGAAAATTAGGGAGGACAGAGGGACTGTGAGAATCGAATATTGGAAAAAGCAAGGGGGGGGAACATAATAAGGGAGGAAAAAGAGAGAGCAAAGGTAGCAAAAAGTGAAAAGGAAAGCTGAAGCGGATAAGAGATCCAAACAACAGAAGGGGTAGGCAGGGGAAGCGGGGTACGATGCGGGACAAGAGCACAGGGGGCGGGAGCCAAAGCGGGGGCAGGAAAGAAGCAAGGAAAAGCGCGGGGAGAGAAAGAAGGAAGAAGAGCAAGCCAAGAAGACGAACAAGGAGATAGCTAGCGGAAAAGCATGAAAATAGCAGAAAAAACGAGTGGAGCAGCGTCTCAAGAAAGGAGAGGAAGGTAAGGGAGGCTGAACAGGGGATAAATGAACGGAAAGGAGCAAAAAAAGGAAAATGTGGAGAGAGTAGGAGTAGAGAAGGAAGGTGAAGAAGTTGGGTCAGCGGACGAAGTGGGGGAGAAAGACAGGAAGAGGGGAGGGGGAGAAGGTTCGCAAGGTAATGAAAAAGGGAAGACTAGAAGGAAAGAAGGAAGAACTTCTCGTGCCTTTGCTTCCTATCTTTCCAATGTAGTGGAGATTTGTACTTGAATTATATGTGTATGAACCTTTGCTGAACCGCTCTCCCTCCTCCAAACCAAATACAGTTTTTGCAACACTAATATTTATATAATATATATATATATATATATATATAGATATATATATATATGAGATATATAACGAGTATATATAGATATATATATATATATATATATATATATATATATATAT
Organism: Ancistrus triradiatus; assembly: GCA_025084515.1. Lineage (NCBI taxonomy): Eukaryota > Metazoa > Chordata > Actinopteri > Siluriformes > Loricariidae > Ancistrus > Ancistrus triradiatus. The sequence goes on along the minus strand of JAJAGP010000195.1, from coordinate 450,274 downwards.
ATACGTATATATATATATATATATATATATACGTATATATATATATATACGTATATATTTAGAGATATATACGTATATATATATATATATATATATATACGTATATATATATATATATATATAAAACACTGTACATATGTTGTTTCCAATTTAAAAGGTGGGTTTGTATCCACAGGCCAGCTGTGCAAATCTCTCACTGTCCTCCGCAGATCCTCCTTGGAGACTATTGACTTAGTGCATTTTTAGATACAATGGTATTCCAGCAACATAAGAATGTGCTTCAGGGGATGTAACTGTGGAGAGGGAGCATGCAAATCCTTATTCACCACAGACATATGCTCATAGTCTGCCAAAAATAGATTTTTACAAGCAACAAGGTCATGATATGAGTAGCTGAGAAAGCAAAATCTCATTTAGATTTCCTTTATTCCCTGTCTTTCTTCTTTGTCCCCTATTTTCAGAAAAAAAATCTATATCATATTGATCTGGCAGCAAGCTAACCCAACCCCAATGACCTATTAGGTAGGTAAGATTTAACAAAGCATTCAGCAAACAATACGCATATAGCACTTATAAACATAAGTTGAAATTCATCACAATTCTCAAAATAAGACTAACCAATCCGACAGTGAACAGAACTCATTCAGTGACATGTTCATTGCTGTGATCCATCAGAGAGAGGGGACGTGGTGAAGCCTCCTACCTAATGGAGCTCTGGTGTGAGAGGGACAAATTGAACACTCATTAGCATGGCAAAGGTCTGCTCATTACAGTGCATAATTGGACATAGTCTGACATGAAAGCGTTGCCAGAATCCACAATGACAGGTGTCATTTAAGACATGGTGCTGATCTTTAAGAGCTTTGGCTCATAAGGGTGAGGTCCACTGCAAAGGTACAACACAGACAGAATGAAACACAAATGCACAGACATCTTTCTTCACCCCCAAAGCTGCAAAGTCATTATCAGTTTCCAGGTTTTACTTATGGGGTCCTTGTTCCCAGGGGACAGTGGGGTTGACTGTGGCCAGTGGGGGAGGAGATAAAGCCTAGTGAGGTCCTGCTCTTAAATTAGACCCAGTGAGTGCACACGGTGCTACAGAATGAAGGGAGCTTTGAAGAGATAGAAGGATAACAGCCCTTTGAGGTCTGCCCATGCACTGAGGGTGCTTTGTGTCAGACACTCACTGCAAGAACTGTTCACAGTACCCTTGGACAATGCACAGTTAAACTCACAGAAAGAGGGGTTCATCCAAAAGAATAGGCCAGTGGCCACTATAGAAAGTGAGACAAGGATTTCAGAAAAGAATTAGTCAATAAAGTGCTAATTAAAGCGTTTGTTTCTTGAGGCGTGCACTCGCCGATCAAAGCCTAGCGCATTAAGCCGCCTTGTCACTAATAGTAAGGGTGCTTGAGGGGATCTTCACTAGACTTTACGAGCAGATTAGAACTAAGCACACGTTCACACATTTTAAATGATGGCTGGGAAACACTCATACACATATACACACCAGACGTCTATACAATTTTAATAAGCAAACAAAAGCAAATGAAAAAAAGCAGGCTATTTGCACATAATGAAGTCTTATTGATTGTAGATGTTTGTGTATATGGCAAATCAATACAAAGCAATGGGGACCTGAGTTAAGTACAACTGATCCAGTCTTCTGGCCAGGATTGCAGAGTCTCACTAGAGAGGATATTGCATTTCATGCCAAACATTTGCATTTAGCCCACACAAGACAGCAAAATGAGCATTTAATTATACAATAAGAGGTAGTTTTTCTTCTTTTTCACCACATGGATGCACTCAGTTGTATGAATATTATCTCTTCTCATGCTGAATACAGTGAAAGCTCAGACAGGTCCTGACTCATGCATACACTCAGTGGTTTGTGATGAGAAACATAACAGGGCAAAATGATGTTTGCTTGGAGTGGGAGCAGTACTGTGCTATTGTGAGTGACAGGTTTTCTATAGATGATCTTCATACCTTCCCCTGTGCAGGGCCTGTGTTGATCTCTGTCAACAAACCCCCTGTCACTCTGGCCCTGGCAGAATAATAAGCCTCCAGAAACCATGGCTACGTGTTGCATGGTGCCGTTGATTTAAGTAAGAGGAGGAATTGTTGAATGACTCTTTATTATAATTTCTGTTGTTTAATTTGAAGTTTTAGGGATTAAATTGCAGTTCCACAATTTTTATAAAGAGTTGCTGGATTACATTTTTGTCATGACTGCATTTCCATTTTGTCCATCAGGTATTTGGCTTTTACATATGGTGATGAAACAACTTCTAATAAAAATACTTTTTCATCTCATTTACTCCATCCCATGAGTTGTACCTAAAAGCAGAGCTTTTCCACTATTGTAATACATACATTCACCTGCCACTTTATTAGGTACACTTTGCTAGTATCGGGTTAGACCACCTTTTGCCTTCAGAACTGCCTGAATTTTTCATGAAATAGATTTCACCAAGATGCTGGATTGTGCTTATAAAGGAATGGACATGGTCAACAACAATACTCAGGTAGGCTCTGGCATTTAAATGATGTTCAATTGGTATTAAGGAGCCCAAAGTGACGAGCCAAGAATATATTCCACACCATTACACCACCAGTAGTTGGATCGACGCTTTAATGTAGTTTACAACCAAAATCTTACCCAGCCGAATGTCGCAACAGAAATGTAGACTAATCAGAGCAGGCAATGTTTTCCCAATCTTCTAATGATCAATTTTGGTGAGCCTGTGCCTCAGTTGCTTGATCTTAGCTGACAGAAATGGCACCCAGTGTCATCTTCTTCTGCTGTAGCCCATCTGCTTCAAGATTCAGTATGTTGTGGGTTCAGAGACGCTCTTATGCATACCTTGGTTGTAACGTGTAATTTTCTCTTGTTCAGACCATTTTCTGTAAACACTGGAGATGGTTGTGTGTAAATATCCCAGTAGATCAGCAGTTTCTGAAATACTCAGACCAGTCCATCTAGCATCAACAACCATGACACATTCAAAGCCACTTAAATCACCTTTCTCCCTCATTCTGGTGCTCAGTTTGAACTACAGCAGGTCACCTTGACCATGTCTACATACCTAAATGCATCGTATTTCTGCCATGTGATTCGCTGATTAGGTATTTGCATTAACAAGCAGATAAACATTTTTACATTTTCATTTACATTTACAGCATTTAGCAGACGCCCTTGTCCAGAGCGACTTACAATTGGTACAGTCTTACAATCCAAGCAATTGTGGGTTAAGGGCCTTGCTCAAGGACCCAACAGTGGCAGCTTGGCAGCGATGGGATTTGAACCCTGGACCTTCTGGTCCAAAGTCAAGTACCTTAACCGCTAGGCTACCACAGTCCCATTAAAGTGGCCAGTGAGTGTAATTGATCATATGTTTAATTATCTTAATGTATAACAAACTGCCAACATTTCCACATTATACACAAGATCAGTTGCTCAAAACCACAAATCATACTGTAAATTATCATGTCTCTACCATTCAACACCTTTTTAGCAGTGTTTGCAACTTATGTTCAGTTCTTATCTTTTGTCATTAAACAGGACAGGAATATCCCTGACATGTGAAGGGGCCTGTCAGTGAGAGGGGTTGAGAATGACCAATAAAAAACCCATTTCCCCTTGGCTTTGTGGCACTGAACAGCAGGCCAGGCATAGCTTTTCTCACCCCACAGTCACATCAGACAACAAATAAACAGTCAGAAGCCTTTTATGCTCCTTCCCTTCCACTCTGCATTCAGCACCTCCAACCTTCTCATCCACAAAGTGTTCAGGAAGTCATAGGTGTCAAGACAAATATTATGGCATAGTAGCTTCATTTGCTCAATGTGTCTTCAGTTGAAGACTCTTTTTTTTTCCAAGCCGAGCAGAAGTCGAAGACTAAGCACTGATGTGATGAACACACAGGACACCATCTGTCTATTGGACAGCACCTCCACTGGCTTCTTACTGACTAAAGTGTCAGTGGGATTTAACAAAGGGTTATGGCTTTGCTACATACATTAACTGATATTCTATGAGGTATGGCCTCACTTAAAATGCTAAATATTCAAGTTCATATCTCCTAAATATAAAATATTGTTTTATAATATTGTATAGATGGTTGTTCTTAGCTGTTGACTGTTCCAAATTTGATTAACACATCTGTAATTTATGCAAATACATTTCTATAATTTAATTCACCACAAGGTTTTCAGTTACTTTGAGCACATACGGCCTGAAATTATGCCCAAACTAATTATAAGCACGGCCTCACACAGTTTAATCTGGTATCAGCACTGCAGGGCACTTAATTTTCATGCAAACCTGGTCAGAAAATTGGACCAGAGGTTTTATAATAACTCAGATACACATTAATTCTGTCTCATCTTTCATGCAAGGTTTCTTCCATGGGCCCCCATCTGGCTTTACAAGATTAAACCTGCCATTTAAACCACAGTACAAGTCATTAGGAGCTGGCCAATCAGAACAATTTAAAACAGCAAGACTGTGTGCATGAACTTCTGTTCCCTAGATTTGTTTCTTGGCTTGTAGGTAGATGGAGTAAATTGACTTGGATTAGTTTGAGAAAGTAATAGAATACATTATTAACATGTACAACTAGTCTTGCTTTCGTCTCCATCACCTCTTCTATAGCAATCGCTGGTATTTGGATCTCTCCTACATGCTGTTGCGTGATTTTGTTATGCCAAGTTTCTCTGCTCCTTACATAGTCTTCTCACAGTCTAGGCTTCCATATCTTGGCATGTATTTTAAGATCTTCTGAGTACATTTGATATTGCCATTAACAGACAAAGTTGTATAAGGCATTGGTTTAAACCACTCTACCACAGACAAAAAGATGAAGTCAGAAAAGAAACATGCTGACATAGAATGGTGGTAGCCATGGAGTCTGTGATTCATTTCCAGTGTAGCGCTTCACTATACATGGCCCAGATAATTCTCCAAAGTCCATAAGAACGAAGTTCACCAAACCAAGACTGCACAGGGTTCAAGGTTTCAATGATTATCTGCTAATAACACACCATGCTTGAACTCTCTGAGCCCCTTCCAAATCCCAGAGGTGCAGGAGAGGATGGTAAATCACTTGAATTACTCTAATAGATTTAATTGAAGACTGTTTAGTCTGTCCAGGCAGTGGAGAGCACAGGCTTAACTTGCAGTGATCCATGGCAAAGTGGAAATAGTTTGCTTTTTGCATTGGGATTTGAGTATTAAGGGCCAGATCCCCACCCAGTCAATCTGCTGACCAACCTCAAATCTGCCAGCCAGCCTCCACCCTCTCCTAACAGACTCCAAAAAGAAAAACAGCACATTCAGCGCTGCAGCTAAGACACTAAATCAGCTTAGCTTGTGCAAACCTGAGCATCTTTCAGAGCAGTTATGGATTCCGAACACACACACACACACACACACACGTGTGTATACAACCTATCTATCTGTCTATCTATCTATCTATCTATAGTACTCCTTGCTTCTACCGGGTTGGACCTATTTTGTTTTCAGAACCGCCTTAATTATTCATTACATAGATTCATCATGGTGCTGGAAACATTACTTAGTGATTTATTTTCCATATTAACATGATAGCATCACATAGTTGCTGCAGATTTGCTGGCTGCACATCCATGATGCAAATCTTCAATTGCACCACATCCCAAAGCAGGGTTCTACAGTGCAAGCATTTTGCTTGCATTTGTACTGTTGAAGATTTGTTAGAGACATATGCCTTTGTAACTATGAAAGCCACACATTTTTGCCCCCATATAATTATTTACATCTTATATATTTGTATTTCTAATTGTGGTGATGTCACTCGTTCAGACTAAGTCTCTTTGAGACCTGATTTTGCAGGTGCGTCTCAGCCTAACTGAGAAAGTACAAAATGTTCTTTGGCCTTGAAAGTGTTCACCAGTTTTGCGAAGTGTGGGCATGTGTGTGCCCCTGGACATGGCTGGTAAGCCATGTCAGTACCTTCTTTTAAAGAAAAGCAAACAGAACATTTATTTAGGAGCACTTTAGCGAGACGAGATTTTGACCTGAGTGCGGAAACATTTTTACCGAGTGTTCATCGGGTCTGTCTCAATACTTAGTGAGTGCCCTTGCGGTCTTCTTCCTATGTAGGGCATTCTCTATGTAGATCTTTTCAACTGGCAGTGGAACCCTAAGGCTGATTAATGAGACAGTCTACCGAGTTACTGATTATGTTGCCAATTGTTCAGGGCCTCTGCATGCTGTCAGTGTATAGCAAAGTTTTACAGGTCTGTATTCGAGTATTTGCCTGTTATCAAAATTTTAATCTTACCTTGAGACTTCTTTTTGGAGGACCATTGTATCACACACAAATTGCTGATGAGATAAAATGTACACAGAACAGATCAAATGTACACATAAGCTAATATGAGGACAAACATGAGGGAAAATGTAAGCCCTTCTTTAACTCTAATCTGTGGTTTAGCATATATAACTGGTAACTGGACACAGATTAATTGATTAAATCCAAGAGTCACTGTATTAATACGTGAAATTATTTTTTCCATAAGAATGCTCAGAAACGGTTCCCTCAATGTTCCTTTGTTATACATTAAAGCTACTTGTGACATGCGCAATAAGCAAAGTTGGATCATTTCCTCACCCTGCCCAAAAATGAACTTTAAAATTGTTTGCTGAACAACATTTATATTCATGCCTAATCTGGAGGAATAAGTAAAAAGAGAAATTACACAAAACAAAACAAATGTTAATAACTTTGTGCTTCTGTATTTTTGTGTGCTCCTGTTAATTTCAAAATCTTTGTAGATCCCTGAAAATGTGCTCTATTGGCTTGAGATCTGGTGACTGTGGGGGCCATTTGAATACAGTGAATTCATATATATTTCATATTCAAGAAACAAGTTTGAGATGATTTCAGCTTTGTGACATCATGCATAAAAGATGAGAAACCTGTGGTCATGAAGGGGTGGCCATGGTCAATACTCAGGTATGTTAAGACATTTCAACTGTGCTCAGTTGGTATTATGGTGCCCATAGTGTCTCAAGAAAATATCCTCACAACGATTACCCTACCAGCAGCAGCCAGAACCATTGATACATGGCAGTATGGATCCATGCTTTCAGGTTGTTTACGCCAAATTCTGACCCTACCATCCAAATGTCACAGCAGAAATAAGACTCATCAGACCAGGCAATGTTTTAACAATCCTCTATTGCAGAATTATGGTGAGCCCCAGTTGCCTGTTTTAACTGACAGGAGTGGCACCTGGTGTGGTCTACTGCTGCTGTTGCTCATCTGCTTTAAGGTTTGATGTGATGTACATTCAGAGATGCTCTTCTGCATACCTTGGTTGTAACGAGTGGTCATTTGAATTACTGTTGCCTATTTATCAGCTCAAACCTGTCCGGACATTATTCTCTGACCTCTGGCATCAACAAGGCATTTTCACCCAGAGAACTTCCGCATTGTCTGTAAACCCTAGAGATGGCTGTGTGTGGAAATCAGTAGGCCAGCAGTTTCTGAAATACTTAGACAAGCCCATCTAACTAGATTATACCGCTCTAGGTCACCTTGTCTGTAAAACATATGGGATATTGCTCTGATTGGTGAAGGCTCAGGTATGCTTAATTAGAGCTGGTAGGGGCCATTGCTCTTTCATCAATATGCAGCAGAACATTCAGGGACATGCTGTTGACAAATAAGGTGTCTCACTCCTACTTGCTCAATAGTGAATAACCTTGTGAATCACCAAGTCATGCAATTTCACAGCATGTAAGATCTGTATGATGGAACATTTGATTATTTTTTCCTGCAACTAGGGCAGCAGACCATCACATTATTGATTACTTGAAAATAATCATTTTACCAACTCATGGTACACTATACACATTTTTCATGGACCCTGTCAGTGACTCATTAAAAAAAAATCTTTATAATGTGATGCAACGGATATTTCTATTGTACATCAAGGACATGCTACAGCTTGCCCCCCTCAGCAAAGCAAGCCACGCTTCCCTAATTAACTACCAGACAAGCAAAAATGAAAGTTTCAGGGTGCACTGTGCTGGCAGAGCTACCAGAGCTGGCATCCCAATGAGATAGGAGTAAATTGGCCTGGGCCTGGTTCTGTCCCCTGCTCCTATGAGGGAGCTTGTGCAGACAGGTAGGTCTGTATTACCATCTGGTCTGCTGCAGTTAGCAAGGCCTGTAGGGACCAGGCCTTCCAGTCTTACCTACCACTTCCTTCTAATTTAACACCCTTACAGGGAATGTTCAAGGGAAATAACATTTACTACAAAATCAAGTGATAAAATCTGTACTACCATGCTGTATAATGTAATCGCAGCCCCTCATTAACCACGAGATATTAGAGGTTAATTGTTTGAATGCAAACTGAATTCTCAGCTCAATCAACCCAGATAAACAATTCTCCTTTGGGTTTATTAGGAGAGCACCAACATAAACACAGCAAGGTATAAGCCCATGTTAATAACATGTTCAATAATGCAAACTGGATCAAAAGCTATACATTTTAATAAATATAAATCAATGCATTTATGCCAACATGATGGGATAAGGGAAGGTAAGAAACAGTCAACTGTGTCAATTGCCTCTGCCCTCTTCATGACCCCCATCAGCCCCTAGGAGAGCATTTTGAAAGGAGAGGGTGTGTGCTACTCTCTTTGTATGGCCCGATTATGTTATACTTCAAACCCTGTCAAAAATCAAGAAGTACTATTGTAATGTATATGTAAATGTCTATACAAGCTCAGTTGCTGTTCATGGTCCAGGGAAGCTTGGGTCATTATGCTACCTCATGTAAGGTGTGCTGCATATGCCTTACTTTTAACCAGCAGGAAATGCTGAGTCACCACCTGCTGACAAGAGGGACAGAGTTAGCCCGACTCAAATGGTTCAGACTGCAGCCCAGGTGAACAGATAACCTCTGAGATTAGTACGGAGAAATTGCAGAACCTCTACCGGTGAGAGCTCCTGACCACACTAATGAGCCTTTATCTCCTCATCCCCAGACACCCAGAGGCAATGAGCTAGCCAGAGCCCATGGCTGTAAAAGGGGATTTGTTGCAACCATTTCACGGTGCACTGAAAAATTGAATTCTGCTGATGTTAAAATCCTTCCTCAGTCACGAGACCAAACGTAAGCCTGATACCTTGGAGCAGTATGAGCCTTAAATATACTAGGTTGAGGGTTAAAGACATGTCACCCTGAGAATTCAGCAAGATTTCATTTCTGAGGATAGGATAGCCTTCCATGTGGCATGGATTCTTCAATGAAAGTGATAATATGAACTTTAGCTCTTAATCCTGTAATTAAGTTAGCTCTCTGGTAGTACACACAGGGTTCCAACAATGAGATTATTCTTTAATAAGGACATAAATTCATGCCATAACATTGTAGCGTTGATTTCCAGAAATAGCGTTTTATAAGATATTACTATATGTACTAACTTTATATTATTAAGCAGATTCCCTTGTCCAGAGCGACTTTCAATCAATACAATTTAAGCAATTGTGGGTCCTGAGTCAAGGACCCAACAGTGGCAGGTTGACAGAGGTGAGATTTGAATGTCATTTAGCAGATGCCCATATCCAGGGTGGCTTACAAGTGATACAGTCTTACAGACCAAGCAATTGTAGGTTAAGGATCCTTCTCAAGAAACCAACAGTGGCAGCTTGGCAGAGGTGGAATTTGAACCCAGGACCGTCAGGACCACTAAGCCACCATTCTTATGTATGAATATATAAGATTGATGAAATGTACTTGTAATCAAAGTCAGTAATAGCAATAAACATCAACAATCCATCTAATCATGCACTTATACACCAATTACATGATTGTCCAGATTGGTACATATAGTCAGAAACAGACACATCAGCAGTGTTGCAGCGTTTAAATTCTTATTATTGTTTTTTCCAGATTTTTTTTTCTTTCAGTTCTGAAAACTTAAGTATGTTAATACTGACACGTCCAAAATAAAATGGGTTTTCCGTAACTACAGGAAAAAGAAGTTGGAGCCAAGCTTGAAGTATTATTCCAGACTTTTGTTTCTTCAGATCTCTTATAGTTGTAATAAAACTGTAAAGCATGGGGTGCCTCCAATTTCAGCAGCCACTTCTTTTAAGAGTAGCCAAAATTTTTACATAAAGTGCGGGTTGCACCGCATTTCAACAGCCACATCTTTAAAGATTGGCCAAAATTGTTACCAACCACATTAAAGTCTCCGTATCTTTCTTTTTGACTTTGTATTCATATTCACTTCAGCCCACAAAGTATCCTTCTTATTATAACTGTAGCCCTGGTTCAGTCATAACTTTCAAAAGTCTCACAGCTACTGGTGGGCCTCAGACGGACAGAGTTTAATCCGTTTCCCATCCATACAGCCTTGGTCATAAGCAATTACTATCATGCAGCACATCGGGTACAGTCTGACTAAATGGAGTGTTAGTCTAGATAAATGTGAGTACTCAGAGGTTTGCCTAAGGTTAATGTTTTACAGAATTTGAAACTGACTTTCAAAGCATTACAGACTTTGGCCTCACTCGACTAATATATACTATAAAAAATAAGTTCTTTATAGTGTTCACTAAAGTTAAAGCCTGAAAAAGTGTTTTCCCCCTTGCAGTGAATTCTTTTTTTAGGAAAACTAATATGCATTCATTCATTGTCTTATCCACTTAATCCTTGGTCAGGGTAGTGGGAAAGCCAGTGCCTAGTCTGCGGCACAGGGCGCAAGGCAGGAACAACCCTAAAGAGCGTGCCAATCCATTGTAGGGCACACACACTAACATACTCATACATACACAATAAGGGCACTTTAGAAACACCAATTAACCGCACATGTTTTTGTACTTTGAGAGGGAACTGGAGCACCTGGAATAAACCCACATGGACACGGGAAGGACATGCAGACTCCACACAGGCAGTGTCTGAGGGATCAAACCTGGGACATTGGAGCTGTCAGGCGATTGCGCTAACTGCTGTGCCACTGTGCCACCCCAGGAAAACTGATATTAAACCTGGAATTCTATGAGTTTGTCATGCTAACAAAGCAAAGCATCCTATTTTCACCTGCTTGTCCTGGTCTGGAGCCTAACACTGAATTCACCGGGTTCAGTGGTGCACAGAAGCCCCCTAGAAAGTGCATCAGTCCATTCCAGTGTCCTGCAAATGCACCACCTGACCTTCACATTGCAAGATCTTCCAGCACTGAAATGTGAATGGAAGAAATCAAGGTTATGGTAGGCTAAAGAGAAGCCATCATGAATCCCAAATCTACATTGGGATTCATGATTGTGCTGAAGATGATGCTGAAACTTTTGTCTGGTGCTGTTTTAATGAAATATGTTATAGAGATGACTTCTTGTAAAAACAGTCAAACCTCCCTCTCATTTATCATATGGGATAACCTGTTAGGTAAAGGACCCAGGGAAAGGCAAGCATAACCTCAACAGTCATTGCACAGCTGTCCACTGAAATTCTGGACATTGTCATTTTTAGGACGATAATGCATCTTGCCAAAGAGCAGAGTGTTAAAGCTTTTCTGCAGAAAAGGCACATCAACTCAATGACATGGCCAGCAAACAGTCTGAAAATTTATGGTGGAAATAAAAAAAAGGAAAATGACTTTGATCTGTCAACTTCTATTTGGGAAAGTTGGAACCAGCTTGCTGTTGAATGTTGTTTTTCATTAGTGAAGTCCATGCCTCAAAGAATTCAGGCTGTCATAAAAGCCTTAGGAGGATCAATCAAGTACTAATTGTGATGTTTTAGTTGATGACTCCATATTTTTTTCCTTAACAATGAGTGATTTCAGTTTTTCCTCTACTTCATATGGAAAAAAATATGACATTAATTAATATAATTTTATTTGATTTGTTTGAGGTATGCTTTACAAAGCCAGAATATTCAGTTATTAGCAAATATTATTTTGTGACATATCTGTGATTTATTTGATAAAATAAATGTATTGGATATGTACTGACCTAAAAGCAATGACTTCATTGAGATTAAAGTTTTTTTTTAAAGCCTAAAGAAATTTTCTTCTTTATTTGTACGATCAATATTTTCCTTTTACCTTGATACAGAAAGTTATTTTCGAGAGTACTAGAAGGTCACTGCTAGCTGTCTTTCAGGACTCTTGTTCTTGAGGCTGCTGAAATGGCCCAATGTTTGAATAGGCTGCGCACTACTGCTTTGTGTTTGGTACATTGGCAAGTGCTTGTAAAGTAATTCCTTTCATTTTCAGGGTTCTTGAAAAACCTTGAGTGCCTGCTCAGGTACGCAGACAGCAATCATGTCCTTTTCTGAGCTCATCGAAATAGTTACCTGGAGACCATTTATAGTAGTATGGATGCAGTCTGAATGACCCATAGATTGTATGTAATCACAGCAGCTTTTCACAAAAACATGTAAGTTATTGAAAATCTGTCTCATAAGGTGTAGGTCAGTGTCTGGTTAGATGGAATCTTTTTATCATCCAGTGATAACTTGTGTACATGTGCTTTTTTCAAATCCTGCCTTTTTAGTTGACATGCTCTTGTGGCCATTCAAAACAGTCAAACTTTTGTGGGGTATTCAGTGAAAAAGTATTTGCACAGAACCAGATTTAAAAGTTTGTTTTCATTTAACAACAAACGTAATGCAATAATTGGAAAATTGCACGATAAAAGATGATAAACATGTTTTATTGTGGTTATAATTCACAAAGTGCAATCTCTTTGGATGTTTGATCCATACTTCTGAGGCGAGACAAGCTCATTACTTTTGTTCTTACAAGTAATGAGTCATAACATGTTTGTCTTATACAAACCTATTACACTGATACTCACATTTTCCCCTGTAAACAGCTATTTGGTTGAAAAAAAAAGAAACCAAGGCATTCTGTACACTTGAAACTCAGCCCCCAAGTTATGTTTAAAGCCATTTACAGAAGGTGTTTATTATGTAAATGTATGAGAGTAGGGGAGATTGAAACTGCAAGAAGTATTCACTGGAAAGTCTCAGCCCCAACACTCCATTTGAGTTTTTGGGGAACTTCCCAAACACTGAATTATATGGCCTAGACTATTTTACTCTTCAACCCTCCAGGTACTCCAGCACAGAGCAAACACATTACAATAGAAATGCCCCTTTTATTGGAATGCATGATGGAAAAATGTTATAAGGACTGCTGATGGCAAGAACACCTTCTGGAAATACCTGTGATTATAATCCTGCTAAGTATCACAGTGATTTATGATTTAAGAAATACCCTGAAATACCCTGTTATCTGGTAGGGGTAGTAGACAGAATGTGACGTTCGTAAATCAGCATCACTTGATAGCTTTATAGTGCTGTTGTGCCTTAGTGGTTAAGGTACATGATTGTGTGCCAGAATGTCCAGGGTTCAAATCCCACCTATGCTAAGTTGCTACGGTTAGGTCCTTGAGCAAGGCCTGTAATCCACAACTGCTGTCAGCAGTAAAGGTGTCGGCTAGATATACATGTATGTAGATGTTTATCCAATTCAGCATGTTTTAGTTTGCCATTCTGCATTTAAACAGGGTATTTACACATGCTAATGCAGAATGCGAGCAAAATGCAGCAAATACAATAGTCTTTCTCTGAGACAGTCAAATGGCGATTACTGCACACTCTACAAAAACTAGAAAAACCAGATGGAATTTTCCATATGTGGCCACATTCTGTGCTGGTGAGCCAAGTTCTGGTAGGGTCTCAGATGCTGCCATTTGATGCTGAGATGCTTGATATCTCTTGGCCTAATACCACTGTGTCTAGGTGTCATGTGTCTAGGTGAATACGCTACCTGGCTTTGGGGTTGGGGGAGCGTAACTCCTTTATCCTGATGGTACAGAGCCTACCTTCAAAATACTGGACTTAATGCAGACACAAACCCTGCCCAAGGCATTGGTGAGTTGCAGGGTGATATACAGTAGTGATTCCTACCGGCGTGTCTGTGAGTTGAAACCCAGCTGGACATGGGGGAAACGTGGAAAACTTCAGAAAGACGAAATCAGCTTGGAACCACCAGGTTATGGTTCAAAAAATGAATAAGACTTTTTAGTGAGGCTGTACTTGGCGCATTTCATTTGCTTTCAAAAATATAATGTGCATCAAAAGCAGAGCCAGAGGACTGACCAGAGTACCACCGCAAACTTTCTTTCATGTAGACTCTACTGGCCAATTAAAATGCCTCCACCCATGCACCTGAAAGAAAATAAGTCAACATATTTTGTATTTGTGGACTGCCTAAAATGAACATGGCTACCAAAACACCCAGATAACCACCTCACTTAAAATGGAATTGGAAATCCTACACTGTTAGTAGTTTGGATTCATATCTAACATGCAAAGCTCCTGTTTTATGCAAAGTATAATACTAACATAGCTTTTTTTAACAGGGAAAAATGACAACACATAAAAAGTCAATTCCCTAAAAATCTCATACTGTATAAGTAATGTCGAGGAATATCAAAAACAGCTTGTGTAGTTACACCTTGTGTAATTGCACAAAATGAAATTAAAGGATTTTCCACTTTGACCCCACTTATCCTGGGAGTTCACAGGGAGTGTAATTCATTTATTGTAGTGCTATCTGAATGGGATTCTGGGAGCCATACCTGTACCACCTGACACATTACAAGCCCAGCCTGGGGTTCAAACCCAGGATACACGGTCTGATAAACCTGATTAGTATGTATGTGTGCATGTAAAAGGGAGAGAGTGAAAGAATGGGAATTAATTTGCGTGAGTGCATATGTTGTCCCTACAGCAAACTTCACATACTCATAAACTCCCAGACTCCAGGCCTGTACATTTTAACTGTGAGATAAACTGAATATTCTGTACCCATGTGAGAGACAATGTGTTTGGTATTTAACTATCTATTTCATGAGTCCTCACAAACGGTCTGGTACTCTCTCTAAGATTTGCAGCAAGGTACTGTGCACTAAAGGAGAAATGTCAGTTCAACCAAACCTCCTCATTCTTCCCCATCAGGAACATTCTGTTGGGTTAGCTCTGACTGACTCTCACAGCTCAGCTTATTATATTCCCCATGAATAACATCACTTGATCTGACTTTTGAATAAAACTAGATTAATAAGAAATCGAGCACCGTGTAACCATTGGGCTTTTCTTGTTAAAAACAAACAGGTATGTATGTTCAACAGCTCCGCTAACTAGTTGTTTTCAAAACCAATACTCTTAAGTGGTTATGACTCATAATGATAGCTTTTCTTTAAGCCACTGAGTCTCAAACAGCCTTATTCCCACACCCAGACATGTCTAAAGACACTAATTACTCTCTTCGGTCTTATCAAAAAAAGACATCAGTGCTGTTTTAAATGTCCTGAGGTGCTCTTAAGAAGCACTCTTCAGAACAAGTTAAGCCAGATACCAAGATACTGTTATGTTGCAAATATTTAAAAGAGAAGACAACAGAAAGGTTGCTGGCCGTTGCAACAGGGTGTGTAACTGATGGATGAACAAGGGTTTAATTACTATGTTTTAATATGAAACCAGTTTCTTTTTCTGTGGGTGTTTTAACGAACAATTAAAAATGGCAAAATCATCTGAAATTAAAGAAGACCACTGAATGGTTGGCTGTGAGAATTTCAGAATATGCAAAGCTGTGGTGATAAACCACATAAAATCGGTTTCATCATATAGTTATTATTTACTGAAAACCAATATTGTGATCTCCAATCATTATTTGACCACATTTTACTAAAATGTTTCCATATGATAAATAAATTGTCACATACCAGAGAATTTTACACAGCTATAATAATGACCTATTTCTCACTGTTTCAGCTTGACTTCATGTGTCAGACTCTTTCTTCAATATTCATTATTATAACCTAATTATGCTATCAATATCCCCCTGTCTGCCCATTCTGCACTTAAAGTTAACATCAAATACAGCCATGCTTGTTTTCTACTCGCTCAAGCTTGTTTTCTGTAGCCCTGATTACATGTAAATGAAATGAAGGGTCCTGTTGAGACCACCAGCTTCTCTGTCCTTCCCCTCCTCACAGGCTCCAGTGACCTCTCAGAGGCCCTCTCCCCCACCTCCAGGGTGCAGACGACACCCCTTCTCTGCCCCTCGGCCGGCCGGCCGCACCAGGACAACGGCTCTGATGACACACCAGGGACAAGCTAAGGGGAAAAAAAGTCTATTAAGAAGACAATGCATTTCACAATAATCACCTGATCTGCTTCCCTTCCCCCACACTCCAAACAAGCTTCCTCTAGCCTGCCATCCTGCTGCGCTCTCGCAGAGGTCAGGCAGGGAGCTCATTTAAATATAGATGCAATTACCTATTTGGTAGAGTTATGGCCTGTCAGATTGGGGCACTGCTGTTGGACACATCGCTTTCTGCTGGTCCCCAATATTCCTGACAGTTTGGAATTATAGCTTGTTATTGATCTCTGAGGAGGAGAGCAGCCATGTGCCTGAGGATACAGAATAATGATGGCACAACGTCCTGCATACAACATTAGATGTGAACATGTGTATTTTTATGTGGGTTCCAAATTGTTTTGTGAACAGTTTAGACCTCCAGACGAAACCTTAGACATCAACCTTAACTCCTTTATCAATGTGTAGATCTGATTCTGCATGGCAGAAGTGTAGACAGGTTACATTTTGAAATGGGCGACTGTCTGGGTCTGCTTCCTTTTGATTTACAAACCCAATTTCTCTGTATCTTTTGTCAATTTCCTCTCATTAAGTTTATGACTCCTGGTATCTTGTTTGAAGATCAATGAAAGACCACAGACTTCTGGAGGGAGATGGGAGACAAAACCCCTCCTATACGTCTCTTTCTCTCTCTTTTTCTGTCTGCCTCTCATACACACAAACCATCAGAACCGTCAGTCGTTTCTCTGAGGAGGGCTGTTGTGAACTGAGCATGGCTTTTAAGGGATGCTGAGAAAGCAAAAGGTTGTAATGGCAGGTGAGCACCAGAAGTCATGTGAGAAATGATGAGGCAAGCCACAACGAGGCAGATTCAACAGGGTAGTGATACACAGAAGTTATCCCAAAATCGTTTGGCATCCACATTACTTATTTTGGTAATGGAAAAAACTGGAAGGCAAAGTACGACATTATTACTGATCCATTTATTTAAGTGATATATATTATATATGAGTATCCTTTGACCTGATCACTAGAAAGTAGCACTGTTATTTATTATAAGACACAGCAAAAGAAATTACACATTTCAGTTTCAAAGTATACAAAACAGCAGAATGCACTTTTCGGGGACCTCTTGAAGTAATCCACAGACATTATGCCTGTGGCAGACCAGAACTACCCTGGCTGGGCAGTGTTAATAATATCACGTAATGATATGTCAGTGGATAGACGGCATGGATAGTCCATTGTCTCCATTTTTATTGACTTACTGGGAAGCATGTTCCTAGGAAAATAAATGGAGTGTGTATAATTTATGTCACTGTCTGCCCAAAGGTTCATTATCTCATAGACTGCCATGAAACCACAGGATGTGAGTATTTTCAGCTAACTCACCAGTACACCTAAATTGCATTTAGTCATTTGGTAGATGCTCTTATCACTATCCACTTAAAGGCACCCAATTACCTGTTTTGAAATTTGGAAGGTGGAGGAAAGGAATGAAAAGTAAAGTTGAGTTTCATCTGCATGAGAAGCCATGGAATCTAATCGCTGAGCTCAATGATTTAATGTACAGGGAGAACAGTAGTGGACCAAGAATGGATCCCTGTGGAACTCCTGTATTAATCCTATTAGGTGATGAAATTAAGCCTCATCATGCTACCTGGTGAGACTAATCTTGTAAATAAGAGATGGCACTCGATCCAGTGGGCAGGTCATCCAACGATTTGTGGACATTAGTGTCACCACTTCATCCTCAGTAAGCAGTTCGAATGAAAAGAAAGTCAGAAGGTGAGCATGGGTTTGCTCCACTGTAGCTGAATTACAGAATGACTGAATGTTAGTCATCTATTGTGCAAAATGACTCATCATCCTCAGCTGTAAGCGAAGGCTGAGAACAATTTCCTTGGGTTAGAGATGAACGAGTTTGGAGTGAAACAAAGCCATTTTGCCTGCATTAACAGAAGACGAGAAAGATGCAAGCAGTGTTCGATACTTAGCCATCTCTGCCAGCAAGTTGGTTTTTCTCCATTTTCTCTCAGCACTGTGAAGGTTTGATCTATGAGATGAAATAATGTCAGTTAGACAGGGACTTGATGATACTGGTATTACTGGCATGCAAATGAGAGGACAGAGGGAGTTCAGATGGGTTTTATAGAGAGTGTCAGCAGCAGTGTCAGCAGGACATGTTGAGAAGGTGTCTGAAGATGGCAAAGATGAGCGAACAGTTGAGGAGAAAGAGGAATGAAGGAGAGTTTCCATGTTTCTTCTGATTGTAGATGGAGTGGACATGGTTTTAAGAAGCAGTGGAAGGGAAAATGATACAAACAGTGATCTGAAACGTGAAGAGGATTTAACCGTAAGACTGGAGTTTTTTGGTGAAGATGACATAAAAAGTGATGCCTGGTCTGTACGTTGGTGCTGATGATGTGCAAGTCAGGTCAAATGAGCCAGGATGGTGGATGACCATGGGCATGATGGGGATCAGTTTGGAGGTTGATGCCAACAGTAGAATCAGAAGACTCCCATCCTCTAGAAGTAAAATTTTACTCCATTACATTAAGTAGAATATGTTGTTCCTTTTGGCTTATGTGTGAATACAATCTTCACATATGAAAACGGAAGAAGCGAGTATCCAATCACACCCATCAGGCTACGGCACAGACTTCATTTTGAACTTGTTTTGACCTGTTGGACTAATTAATGACATACTGTTAAAAGATTTGTGAACCAACAGTCTTTTCACCTAAAAAAAAGGCTCCAAAACAAATCCTGGGATTTTTCAATACTTCAATACTTCAAGACATTCAATACTTAAGTACATTTCATTTGAAGGCAAATACTTAAGTCCTTCTACTCAAGTGGAGCTCTTCTACTTTTGCTGGAGTAATATTTTACCATAAGTATCTCTACTTTAATTCAATTAGATGGTTTGTGTACTTGTGTACTTCCACTGTCAATACAGTTGATCAGGGGGTCAGTAAATCATGATGAAGTTAAGCTTGCAAGGCTTTAGCTCAGCACATGTATGAAGTTCAAAAGAGTAAATGTGAAGTTCTGGCACTGAGGAAGGAATACATTTCCAGGTTGAGCAGACCTGTTCCCCCATGCTGAACGGAAGTTCTAAGAGTATGAGAGAATCAAAACGCTGAAGAGAGTGCAGCAGGTGTTGCAGTGTTTGAAGTAATCCAAGTCTCAGTGAAAGACAAGAAGTGAAGGGATAGGCTAGTAGCATAGGCAGAGATGAAGCTTTGTGTACAGCTGACTGACAGTTCCAGAGACTTCCACCTACAAGCAGTTCCACAGCAGCAGACCTAGGTGGTCAGACAAGCTAGGTAAGGACATAATGAGCCATTAGCAGTTGCTAGCAATACTAGCCACTATGATTGCCCAGTAGTGAACCAAATTTTAGAGTAAACACAAGCCTTAGAATTCTTTCAAATGACACCAATAACATGAAAAGCAACCACAACAACAACAAGTCCTAAAACTGTATACCAATGTCCAAATCTGTATTCCAAGGTCATATAGGACTGAAATGCTCTCAGTACGATAAGAAACACACAAATTATTTCTGATGATTAAATAAGTCACACTTGACTGTGAGCAAATAGATCACCTTTTAAATGCTGGACTAAGTCAAAAATCCATGATGAAAGACAAATATGATATTTACCTAACCTATCCATTCTAGTGGCAGGTCTTTAATCACTATTCACCAAGACACAGGCATTCCCTGATCAATACAAAACAAAAGCTTTTAAATCAAGCCTAGACTGGAGGAAAGTGAGTGACCTTTCCCAGCTGGCTAAAAAAAATGAATGCTTTATGCATGTGACAGACCTCAATGCTAAAGGCCCCTAGATAATCATCTCATCACCTACACACGTGCGCTCAGATCAAATCGCTCCGGAAGAATTTACTGCCTGGAAAAAGAGAATAAGAGAAGAAAGATAGGTAGATAAAGAAGAAGGAGATGAGGGATATGGTCTGTTATGGTTCCAGATTAGTACAGCCTATACAAAAGTGTTTATGGGGGTTAATCACCAGTAGTGTAGTAATCAGGACACATAGAGACCTATGACAAACTGGTTCAAGGTGGAATCTAGACATCATGTCTTAAGAGTTGTACTGCCTTGGAGCACAGCACAGGAGTTTGGCTAATTCACCCTCTCAAAGCCGGCTCTCTATATGCATCCACCCAGTGCTGTTTTGGTAGAGTGCACTGACCTTGGACACCATTTCGACCAGTCCTGCACTCAGCACAAGTGTAAACCATGACGCTGTGCTGACAGCAAGTACATAGAGGCACTGAGTTCTTTGCCCACCACATTCCCCTTCACCACACAGCAGTCAGTTCAGTGTTCAGCACGATCCAAACATTTAAATCTCTTAGCTTCACAGTTACAAAATAGCATACTTAAAAAACAGAACAAGAGAATGTTACCTATATGGTTCATATATTATTAGGTTGTCTAATATGTTATGTAATCATTTTATTAAAAAGTGCTCGATTACTCCTCAAAGAAGGTCTGAATGAATTCTTGATGTTCAGCAGTTCTGTGCTTGTTACTGTAGAAACATGTAATAAGAGAGCAATTACGGTTGAAACCACAAAATAAAAAGCACTGTTGGCTAAACATTTAATGATGCTTGTACTACCCCTGAACTTTATGAAGAAAATGTAAAATGGGACTTATTTCTAATTACACAACACTGCAGAAGCTTCCCTTTTACAGTGTACTTTGAGTAATACCAGATAATTCAGCTTTATACTTTAGACTTCTTTATGGCAACAATAAATCTGACAAATGACTCTTAATAAGGTAATTGTCTTTCTATGCTGGCGGTCAGAAGAACTGCTAAATGCCTTTTTTGTCACAATGAGTAATACATAAAAACTATGCAAATATAAAAAGAATTAAACTGCATTAGTGATCGGTGGCTTCTCAGTATTTTGTAAATATACTTCCTCTGCCAAAACAAATTTCTAGGCTTACTCTTGCTCAACATGATACCACAAATCAGTTTTTATAACACTCCTTTATTGATACCTCATTTTGGACTCGGGAATGAGCTGCAAATAATAATTATGATATCACTGATTTATGACTATGTATAATAACTATGAAACCCATGGACAGTGGTGACGGCACTGCACTGGACTATTAATCAGATGGTAAAGAGGGTTTGAAATATCCTCTCTTTTAATGATGCAGAAAAACTTGTTCATGCGTTTATAACCTCAAGGTTGGATTACTGTAACGCCTTACTTACTGGATGCTCTAGTAAATCTATAAATAAACTTCAGTTAGTTCAGAATGCAGCTGCCCGAGTGCTAACTCGAACTAGAAAATTTGATCATATCACTCCTGTTCTATCATCACTGCACTGGTACCAGTCAAATTCCGCATTGATTTACAAATACTTCTTATAACTTATAAAGCTCTACATGGCCTGGCCCCACATTATCTGAGTGACCTCTTAGAGTTTTACAATCCAACTCGTCTACTTCGTTCGCAGGGTGCAGGACTTCTTTTAGTTCCTAGAATTAAAAAAGTCACAGCCGGGGGAAAGGCTTTCTCATACATGGTCCCCCAACTATGGAATAAACTTCCCACTTTTGTTCGAGATTCAGACACCCTCCAAAGTTTTTAAGTCTAGGCTAAAGACATACTTATTTACACAGGCTTTTGACTAGATTTAGACCAGGTTGCATGGCTTGGGTCACTGGGGCCGGAGTCTGGAGTCATGTTTGGCCTGCCTGCCCTGTCTGCTAGCCGGGAGTGTCGAGTGGGCGGTCTGGCTGAACTGGGCTTCGGTCCTCGTGATCTTGACTCATGCATCCTTGCTTTAGAATAAGGGCAGAGCTGGGGGTTCATAGTCAAAGAGTCCTTTTTGGTGATCAGGGACGTTGGGTTGCTGTCTTCTGCCTCCCGTGGGGTTGCCAATGTCTCATGTGATCCCTCTTGGCTGTGTTACCTACCAGTTCTCCTCTTTCTAGCTATGCTGCTATAGCTAATGCTGCCGGGGTCTCATGCTACACTTGGCATCAGTGATTGTTAATAAACACTGTGCTCTTAATCAAAAACTAATTACATTTCTGTTTTCTCTCCGAGCTGTGTTTCGGCAGTTCCAGCCCCACACATGATGTTCATCTGCTGGAGCTCCACTCAAGCTGCTTCCGTCATCAGCTCCAGCCTCATCATACCCAGGCCACTTAATGTCTATGTGCAAAACTTCACATTTTATTATAACTTTGACTCCATGACTTTAGTTTCACTCTTAGATTTATCATCATCATACCCGGGGACCACTTAATGCCGATGTGCATACTTCACATTTTATTTGAACCTTGACTCCATGACTTTAGTTTCGCTCTTAGATTTATCATCTACGCCACCCAAGGAGGTTGGGTCCCTTTTTGAGTCTTGGTCCTCCCAAGGTTTCTTCCTAGCACTAGGGAGTTTTTCCTTGCCACTGTCGCCCTAGGCTTGCTCAGTTTGGGATTGGACGTAGTTATTAGGAGATAATCTAAACTTGTAAAGTTGCTTTGAGACAATGCTCCATTGTAAAAAGCGCTATATAAATAAATCTGACTTGACTTGACTTGTTTGAATCTCAGCACTATCAAGCTGCCACTGTTGGGCCTTAAGGAATCCCCTTAACCCTCGCTTGCTTGGATTGCATCTTGTAAGATTGTTTCAGTTGTAAGTTGCTCTAGATGAGGGTGTCTGCTAAATGACATGCACGTAAAATCTATACTACCCACACTAACAGAGGGTATACTGCACATACAACTTGAAAAGTGGGCTAAAAGCAGAATATGATGTGCATCTGAGCAGGTCATTTTGATTGCTAGTGTATATTTGATGATGCCCCTATTAAAGCAAGTGGAACTGTATGAACTGTCTTACTGTTTAGTTCTGCTTGCAGTTCCCTTTGACATGCAAACTGTTACTGAGTGTTTTAAATAAACCCTGTCGTAGGTCACATTCTGTCAACTGAGATTTTGTAGTCTGCACAGGAGACATTAGTCTGGTTGAAATGCTTGTGACTAGGCTGGAACATGCCAAGCCATAAACATGCCAAGTGTTGAGAAGAGACAATTCCTGCTCTTTTTCCCAGCTGCTGTAATTCAAACAGACAATCTCCTCTTTAGAAATCCAGACACTTTCCAGAGCAGCACTGCTCCAGTCAGAAGAAAGAAGGAAAATTCCTCATCAAGCATGTCTGTTACAGAACTTAGGCAATGAGAGAAATTCATATAATAACACTCATGAGCACAACACATTTTCTAGTCAGTGTATGGTTTGTTGGTGTATGTGTATGAGTCTTAGTACCTGTGTCTGTTACCCCTGCCCTTATTTAGAAAGCTTTCTTTAATAGACACCCATGTAGTCAGCCAGAATAATTTGGATTACAGTTGTTGGTCTCCTTTATCTCCACCCTCAGTGAAGGTCATATGATGTGACTCAAAATGTACGAAGACATTTATCAGTTCACAAACACCTAATCACTTCAACTGTTAGAGCTTCAGGAATTCTCACTATTGGTTTAAGAGATAAATATAAAGCTTCATTAACTACTACAAGATTTATTCTGTTTTAATGCTTATCAGTCAAATCACAACTTGTATTTAAAAATGAAATTAGGGAAAGAAGGAGTTGTCATAAAAAAGCATTTAATAAAGCATAAAGAGAAAA
Source organism: Ancistrus triradiatus (assembly GCA_025084515.1). Lineage (NCBI taxonomy): Eukaryota > Metazoa > Chordata > Actinopteri > Siluriformes > Loricariidae > Ancistrus > Ancistrus triradiatus. Next base: position 426,388 of record JAJAGP010000195.1, on the reverse strand, counting down.
GACACCAAAAATGAACATTTTCATTGTATTTACAAAATTTGCAATTAACATACAATAGGCATCAAACACAGAGTAACGTAATTTGTTGGGAACATAACAAAAGCCTTGTTAACAGGTGGCCTTGTCTACAGATCATTACATTTTGCAGACAGACTTGGTCTATCCTCCTTTCATTTCATTCCTTTTTTGTGCATCTGCTCTGTCATAATCCCTACTCTATTTCACAAAGGACTAACCAAATATATTATGTTTTAAATATTTTATTTAAAAAATTAACAGTCTATTGATCAAATATACACAGCCCTTGTCCTGTACATGCATCAAAGAAAAAAAAAAGATTTTAAAATAAATATGGCTAGAGAAAATTAAACAATTGGATGACTCACTTGCTTCTCAGTATTTTTAAGCTATGTTTTAAGGGACTCGGAAAGTGCAGGCTGGTGAGATTACTCCACTCCTAGTGAAATAACTCACACATTTTAAGCAGTGTCACTGGATTTTGCTTAGGCACTTAAATGGGTGAGCTCAGAGAGCAGCCAATTTGATTGCCTGCATCCCAATTCAAACACCAGTCCCCTGAGTCTCTCAAACTGTGGTCATTAGTTTTAGAGAACCCGACCGAAAGCGTAGGATTTTCTTCTTTAAGTTGTGAGAGGCTTTAATTTTGACAAAGGCCTTGGCCTGGGCTGAAGAAACTTCATGGGATGTCTGACTGAACTGGGGCCAGTTGACCCCACTGCTGCTTTCAGAGTCACTGCTAGTGCTGCTTTCTGCCACATAGTCCGCCTCACTTGCACTTGATTCGCTGTCCCCAAAACAATTGGTGGTGTAGTTACTACGCTCATCTTCACTTGTGTCTAAGACAGTGGAGTGGAAGAGAGAAGCACACTCAGCAGAGTATTCCGAGTCACTGCCCACATATGCATAAGGACTGGTCATGTGCGTTTTGGAAGGGAGGTACATGGTTGATATGTGGCCCAGCATCTCCCTTTTATGCCTGCGGTGAACGCGCCTGAAGGCCTCTTCATAAGGCACCTCTGGTATGCCCCGCAGCCTACGGTGGTAGTCATTGCGCTTGTACTTGGGTTTGGCCAGCACTGCCTCATGATGCCTGTGATGGCCATGGTGTCTTTGTGAAGAAGGCATGCCTGCTGAGTTGGTTTGTTTCTCCAGTATTTGCCCTTCGGGGATTGAGGCTGGGATCCTTTTGCCTTTACACGATGTCCTTTTGGAGGCTTTGTGAGAGTGAGCCACATCTTCCACTGGCTTGGATCTCCTGGATCCTGACCGATGCCTATTGCGACTGCTTTCTGAAACATGCTCAGTAGAATGGGCCCTATGTCTTGTGCTGCTGCCATGCTTCATCTTCACAATCTTGACATGCTTGCTACCACCCTTGCGAAGTCTGACATTCTGCTCTTTGGCTGGTATGTACTGTGCGCTGACCATCTGGCCCCCCTCGTCCTGACTGTGAGATGACGAGCCCAGGCTATGCAGCTCTTGTTGCTCTTGTTTAGCAGAGCACACAACTGTAGGCTGGATCTTGAGACTTCTCTTATGAGTGCCTGTGTTCACTGTCAGGGCTGATTTACTGTCCTCAATGCTAGGGTAATAAGGATGCTTTCTAAGTTTTGGGGAAGATACTGCATTAGGGCTGCCCAAGTCTTGGCATTCCTTAGCAGCAACAAATAATGGCTGCCCTGTATTGGCCCCAGACACTTTCTTCTTCAAAAGGCTATTAGCATTAAAGTCATTTTTCATTACGTATCCATTAAGGGGCTGATTTTGAGGGTAGACTGCTTCATTCTCTAAGTACTCTCCTTTGGGCTCAATAGACCACTGCCTTTGAGGTGATGCTGTGCTGGGGTCAGTACTAGGAGCTGCTGCTGCAGGCAAACAATTCTGCCAGTTGGGATTGAGTTCTGGAGCCCATGGCTGGGTTTGTCCTGCAGTCACGGGCCTCACACAGAGGCTGGCCTGTCGTAAGACACTTTTGGAGGGATCTGTGTTTATGCTTGTTCTAGGCTTATTGGTCCTCATTGGCTGTGCTCGTCGCTGCAGCAGTCCAAAGATATAATTCTCCAGCCGTTTGTTGAGATGAGCTTGAGAGGCAGACCAAGAGGCATTATGGGATACAGGGGATTGCTCGGGTTTTTGACCATCACCTTGGCTTTCTCCAGACTTGAACACACCACTGTCCTCCTTTAGATGGCTGGCCATAGACTGGAAGAAAATGGGGCTTTGTACAGCAACTGCATGAAGGGGGCTTGGGTAGCGATAAACATCACTTCCATTCTTTCCTATAAGGTCACAGTGGTACTTGGACAAGCTGTCATAGGTCCCATCTGGGGAAGGAGGGTAGGGAGCAGACAGAGATCGACGGACTGTTCCAGAACTAGAGTCCTCACACTGATCTTCACATTCTGCACAGAAACCCAGTTCATCTGCAGAGAGGACCAGAGACAATAAACAACACAGAACGCGAAAAGTACAGTTCTCAATAGAATAATTTAAAGCAGTAGAAATGCAGAAGTGTATTCGTGACACAACGATGTCCTAAGTCCTTCATTTCAAACCCAATATTAACTTCTATATCCAAATTCTGGGTTTATGTGGTTGTTTCTATGGGTGCAGTCTGAACTTTGGGTAAACTGTTGAGCTAAGTGGGTGGTTGATTAGCTTTGACATGCAAATCATCCTTTTGTCTCTTCTGGCTTATCAGAGGTGTGGCATTTGCAGAGCTGTGAAACTGTTTCTATCTCTCTTGTTTGAGCCTTCAATTACCCAGTCCTCTATTTGCCATGTACCAGATTTAAACTGTTTGAAGGACTTTCAGCTAATGATAAAAACACAAGCAACCGAGATTAAGACCTGATGCTGGAATGAAGGCTTCCTCTTCATGATAACACAGCTTAGGGCATGGGCAGGGTTAGTCATTAAAATGTTGTGCATGTTTACAAAGCCATTGTAGAACACATTCCATTAGTTAAGCACCGTCTCCAAAATGAAACCCTTACTAAAGTGGGGTCTCACCTGCAGACTTGAGCCTTCCCTCAGAGGCGCAAAGAGAGGTGTCAAGGGGGGCACACAGGCAGGAGGTGGAGCGACAGCTGGACAAACACTCGCTGAAGACAGAGTTGGAGGAATTAGAGAGGGAGCCAGAAGTACCATCACTTAACTCGTAAAATCCTAAGAGAGAAAAGAGACAGAAACGGAATTCAACAGTCAGCCAAAGTCTGAAAGCAGTCTTCATCATTTCAATGTTTTTTATTGAGAGAAAACTGATTTGTTCTATCACATAAATGTGGCCTTACACTGTGGCTTCAACAGTCCCAGAGGTAACTGACATACAAGCCGAAAGCTACTTTGTAAAATAAAGCAGCTAATGCTGAATTAAGGGCATGAGTAATCTCCCTAGCTATTAGGTGCACAACCTTTCAAACAATAGTGACATTCAGCGAGAAGCATGCACATGTGCAATCAATTTCTGCTTTATATACACATCTTGCAACAAAAGTGTTGCAAAAGCTCCGGCACTAAAATGACCTCTTGTATTTGGAATGTAAACCAGCTCAGCTGGGTAGGTGGCTAACATAGGGTGCAGATTGTTCATATTACCGAATTAGTGCTTAAACACGGTGGCTAAGCAGTCTCCAGCTGAGATTAGGCCTGGCAGGCACACGTGTAACTACTGACAATTTGTGTTCTCAAAGCAGATTTTCACTAAATTATACTTATTAAAACGTCTGTTTTCGGTCTTCTGGGACAATGGGAAATAAGAACAGGAAACCAAAGAAACTTCAGCCTGGATCTCGGTGTTCAGTGTAACATTATACCCTTATCCTCTTCTATGTAGAAGCCATTTCTATAACCCCAAAACCTTCAACCTTTTCTGGGTGAGCACCCACCTGAACTGGGCCGACTGTCACTCTCCAGGTGTTCATGCAAGGTGTCCGTATCCAGTCTCAAGTCACTGATCTGTCTGTCCAGCTCCTGGAGCTGACTGATCAAACCAGCATCTCGGCGTCGCAGGCAATTCTGGAGGAAAAGAACAATGCCGTGAGGTTAAGGCCAAATCTACGTTGCTGCATTTAATCAATACAAGTATATCTGGTAATCTGTAATTGTTTAAGGTGCTCAGACTAATGTTGCTTGTGTCTCACTAGTCTGGAATTCATGTCTGTTTCCCATAGCCATCTGAGTGCTGGCAGCCGGGAGGTACAGATCCGACAAGTGTAATAGACTAAATTAGAGTCATGCTGGGTGGGGGAGAACCGTCCGGCTCAAGCATGCCACTTATGTGGAATTGGCTATATCTGACAACACTCGGGTCATATCCTGCATTCCAAATTAAGTGTGGTGAAACAGCAGACCAAGGGAAAGAAATCCATTAAAGCAGAAAAAACATTACTTCAAATGGCCCATAATCAGTGGTTTGTTATCTGCTGCACATTCAAACTGCTTTGTGCTGACAGGGGCAGAAGATTCCTGTGCTATATGGAGCAGAGGAATGGAACAGTGGTTGAGGAGGCAGTAAAAACCTGTGCTCCTGACAAGCAGGCTCGCTGTGATTTATGGGCTCTGGGTGCTCAGAATGTGGGGCTGTGGAGACCATTTTTACACAGAGCACCATTTGCAGGGTTGGACAACAGTTATTTTAAAATGGCACTATATTAACCCCAAGTCAGGTTGATAGGCAGAGTCCCATGGATGCATTGGTGTCTATTCTCTGTTTTTGGTATAGTAATTATTTCCTTGGTTATGTGAAACTGTCAGTGTCTTGGTTTTGCTGTTTAAACTGAAACATGATAGACAAGTGCACTCCATTAGTAATGCACCAGGAAATGTACATATACATGACGTTCCTCGTGTATTGTGCTTTCCCGTTGTAAAGTCGGTCCTTTAGAAAGCCGTGAATATTTTATTGTAAGGAGATGATGTGTGTAAGAGCGCCGACAGTGAACTTTAATCTGGAGCAGCTCGTTCTGCTTTAAGCTCAGCAGGGGTCTGCAGGCTGCTGCTCTCCAAAACTTCATTTCTGTAGCTTGGTCCATTGTAACTAATCAGAGGACCTCATTGAAGCATCTGGACCCCCTTGAAGAAAGGAGCAGTAGACTTACAGCATTCAGGAAGTTCCATTTAAATAACACAGCGTCGCTTTAAATCTCCATCATGTCATTCTAATGATCGCTTGCGGGAGTATGTCGGACTGAGTACAATGTCCGGCCATTTCCGAATAGGATAATATAGATTAACATTTGTAAACCAAACGGATACGTATTATGCTTAAACCGATATGTGCAGACATAAAGTAAGGATCAGTCTTTGTACTGGACGGTAGTTATTCCAGCTTGTCCACAGACCTCATTTTGCAAAGAATGCAACCAGTGAATGAGTGAAAACCAGGCTGAAATTAATAATAGTCCTAACAGCAGTAGCAATAAGTGAAGATTTAAAATACATTTAAAATGCATGCACGCACATGGACAGAATGACATAGGTTAAACCACTTACCAGCTGTTTTCTGAGCAGCAGAATGTTCTCCTCTAAAAGTTTCTCCTCATGGTTCAGGTAATTATCCTCCCCAACCGAACAGGGCTGGTTATCTTCTTCTCCACTGGTACTGCCATTGTCCTGATAGTTGAGAGCGTTTCGCACCAGCAACTTCTGTCTCTGTCTAAGATAGTCCAGCTCTGCCAGCCCCGCCAGTGTGGCCTCCAGTCTGTCCCGGGCTCGGAGGCGCTCCAGCTCCGCGTCCCCCCGCTCTCTGTCCCTGGAGCGGCTCTCATAATCCCTCCTGTCCCGCGAAATAAACAGCTCTGCGAGCGCGGCTGTGGTCTGCTTCATCTCCAAACCTCTGAGCTACAGCATGCAGAGACCTGCAAACCTGCGACGCTCAAACTAAACGCAAGCGACTTGTGGTATTTTAAAATAATAACAAATACTCACATTGTCGCATCAATTGCACTGAAAGTGAAAAAAGTATCCCAGCAGTTCTGCGTATACGAGGAAAAAGATCCAGAAATGTTAAATCATTTATCGATGCTATGGAAACGCTTTTAAAGTGTTCCAAAACGCAGAAATATCAATATCCAAAGGCAGAGCGAGCGCGCGCTCGGCGTGAATGTGAGCGTGTGCGCTTCGGTATAACGGAGCAGCGCACTGTAGTGGAGAATCAGCGCCCTGCGCGCTCCGAGATACGGGAGGTCCTAGTGCCCGCCACTTAGTGCTCCAACCCATTCGCCCTCATTCCACCTTGTTCCTCTTAACATAAAGCAACAATGGAATAAAAATTCATTGTTGCCTTTTATACGCATCGAAATCGTTATTTTGAAAAACACAAAACTAACCTTTCATTAAAATAAGTAACCTCATGAAATTCAGAAATAATATTCCAAATCTGCAATCCTTTTTATCAATTCAATTCAATTTTTACTTTTATAACAAAAGACATTGTCATGATCGTATGTAGAAACTTTATCATATTTAAAGAGTAAACATAGGAAGGAATCTAGGTACTCTAGACCATTCAAAATCCTCCACATGCAATAATGATTAAACAAAAAATGAGAAGCTGGGTGTGTCTCAGTGAAAAATGTATTACAAAAAAAGTAGATTGATACTGACCATTCGACATCCACCTTGCCACATACTAGATTATACAAAATAACAAAGATAACGTGGGTGTACCACAATTTAAAATGCATGGAGAAAATATTTTCTTTATTTATTCAGTACATTGAAAAAGGCTTGGTGTAAATGAAGACAAGAGGGAATGTCTGCCCTCTACTGTTCTGTCAATCATGGAACTGTTCTTCCCCAGCCTCTGCAGCAACCACATCAAAAAGTATAAGCCAGATAGATGAATGCACGGATTTCAAGTAAGTGTCCATGGATGTGTGCATTTCTTTACATTCGATGGATATTCCCCTTTCATATTTAAAACAAGTCTTTAATCGAGAGGGGAAAACACATGGAAAGCATGTTTAGCATTCACTCTGAAGCTGGATTTAAAAACCATATGCATGTCTGTGCTGGCACATTGATAACACAGCTGCCCTTAATACTACTACCACATGGAGGAGAGCCTGGAGAAGCATGGAGTATCTCAAGCAGATAATTAGACAAAGAAAAAAGAAAACTCGAAACAGACAGCAGTGCCACTGTAAGCTAGTTACTCTCTTCTGTGAAATCGATTATACAGTGTTGTAAAGCATCGTTTGTGGTGTTAATGGCTTTGGTCACTTCAAGACAATATCAGGGTTTTGTATGACACAGTGGAAAGTATTAAAAGAGAGACAAGATTCAGTCACTGATTGAGATCATATAGACAGTCTGTGAATGATCTTATTCAATCTTCTGCATAATTTCTCTGGATTATATGAAACACTGTACTGACCACAATAGAAGTACATGTACCAACATGCAGTCATGGACATGGCACATAGACTACTACTCTTTCATTCGTTGAATTAGAATTAATTAAGAAACTGATTAATTAAATTAAATAAATCATATTTCAATGTGCTGCTCCCAAATGAGCCAAATCCATCAACTGTTGTAATATTGTAAAGCTGAAACATATATACTTCAATTTGACTTTAAGTGGTGATCTTAATTGTAATTTCACACTAACAGTCACTTCTTGGTCTAGAGGAAAGCAGGAATTCACAAAGATGAATGCAAATTATGTGGAAAAAGGCCTCAGGCTACTCTGGTTCTGTGTCTCTGATTGGAATCATTTAGATGCTTAAAATCAGTGAAGGAAGGCCCATGCAGCATGGTGACTAATTAAAACCAGCCGCAGCTCTAAAGCCTCCGTCCATCATATCCAGCAAATGGCACTATTAGCTCTGTTTGATTTGCAGCTAGGCGTGCAGCAGAAAGATGTCTGAGAGAGGAGGGGCAATGTGAGGCAGGCAAAAAGCTAATCTCACTCTCTAAACATGACAGGGATTTAGGAAATTGGATCTTTGGGCAGTTCCATGAGGAACAGATGTTTGCAAAACAGCTGCCCTTCACAAACATCCTTAAATGAAACATTAGCCTGGCCTGATAGTAACACACACACACACACTGGTGAGGGCACATGCACTGACACCAGCAATATATTGTGGCAGTCATGGCAGTCGTGTGCCCTCAGGCAGGGTCTCTGACATTTGGAACAGGAAGTGACCTGTGGTAAACATACACTATAATTGGATCAAAGCATGGGCTCTTAATCAAATCTCTCAAACAAACAGGATCTGCAAGTTCCGCTTTGGCCTCAGAGCAGAAGTGTCAGGTCTCTAACCTAACACAAGAACATAAGGGGTGTTAACACAACTGAGCCTAATAATCGTGTCTGCACAACAGAATACAACAACACAAATCCTCGGATGCATCAATCACAAACTTTCCATTGTTGACGATTCCAATATCACAAGTCCTAGTTATCAGACAACACCCGATTCTGTCCCAATACTGAGATGCTCACAGCATCAGTTCTCTCTACACAGTTCTGTTGCCAGGTAATGTCAAATGCTACAGGTATGATAATAGCAGGAGTGGTTTTGCCTATGTCAACAAACGTCCAACAGATTCTTAATATTCAGGTGGATTAGTGGACTGGATGCTATATACACAGTGGTGCTTGAAGGTTGTTGAAGCCTTTAGAATTTTCTATATTTTTACATAATGCATCCCAAAACGTCCTAAAACTAGATAAAGAGAACCCAGGCTAACAAAAGAAACAAAAATATAATACTTGGTCATTTACTTATTGAGGAACATGATCCAATATTTCATATCTGTGAGTGACAAAAGTGTGTGGTCCTCTAGGATTAGCAGTTAATATGAAGGTGAAATGAGAGTCAGATGTTTTCAATCAATAGAATGATAATCAGTTGTGAGTGCCATGTTTCTTTAAAGAGCAGAGATCTATAAAAGTCCGATCTTCACAACACATGTTTATGGAAGTGTATCATGGCATAAACAAAAGTGATGTCTTGCAATCAGGATGGCTTTGTGTAACAATGAATACTGAATTATATCAGTAAAGTCTAAATTAAAATGTCAGGTGATTGGCCCGTGAGCTGAACAAAATGAAAGAGAACATAGGTCATACAGAAAGACAATGGGCATAAGCACACAATTTCTTCTGCCATATTATGTGCATAGAAGATCAAGTTTAACATTTTGGAAAGACCAATTCAAAGTCCTGACCTTAATCTGAGAGAAATGTTGTGGAGGGACCTGAAGCGAGCAGTTCATGTGAGGAAACCCACCAACATCCCAGAGCTGAAGCTGTTCTGTACGGAGGAATGGGCTAAAATCATCAGATACTGAAAGCAAAAGTTCACATATTTTTGCCAGTCACAGACATACAATTTTGGATCCTTCTCCTCAATAAATAAATGACTAAGTGTAATAGTGTTTTGTTATTTGTTTAATTTTGGGTCTCTTTATCTACTTAGAGGACTTGTGTGAAAATCTGATGATGATTTTAGTCATATTTACACAGAAAAATGACTTAAAGGGTTCACAGTCTTTCAAGCACCACTCTAAATATTTCAAATGTAATCCATTACTAACGCAGCTTTTCTGGCTAGTTTTGACTGTGACATCAATTGTTAGTGTCAGATATATTTGATTCATCTATCATTTGGATAGAAGCCTCGGCTTTTGCTCACATATCTGGTTTCTACTCTAGTCCCTAACCAGCTTGAGTTGGGTATGTTTTAGATGCATTGTTTTAATTTCTAAGGTATGCCAAATTAAAATTTGATAAGCCCAATAAAGATTTATAACCATTTATAATGACTTAACAATGAATTAAAAATAAAGACAGTCTCTCCCCCAGCTTTCCCCCCATAGCCACACCCCAAAACACATGCATGCAAGCGCTCTAGCCTAAAATACATCAGAGGATTAGCTTTCTGAACTGAGAGTCAGCAAGCAGAGACACACCCTTGTCTTGATTGGTTGACTACTTCATTCAACGTTTTTCTGCCAATTACAGAACCTGTGAGCCGAACTTCACCAGATATTAACATTACAGGTGCAGCCTTAAAGGCTGATAGTTCTACCGCATGCACTGACATACATTACTGTGCAAAAGTCTTAGGCCAGCATTGGATTAGATATATCATTGTCTTAACAATGATATATTGAGAAATAATTATATATATGGTCATTATCTTTATTACAGTACTACCAGAATATGCAGGAACGATTTTATGCAGTACCGAAAAAAAAGAAAAAGAAAAACAGCTTCTGTAGGCTACAGTGGCAAGTGCTCAGTGTGATGTCCCCTTCCACTGGAGCAATAGCAGCATCTGGCAACTTCATTGGGGTGCCTGTTGACCCTTCAACAGTCTGAATACGCTTGCTCAGGAAAGATCTTTTTTGGAAGGGTAGCAGCCAAAAAACAATTTTCAGAAGGGTAACAGGGTGAATTATATGGGTGTATATGGTCAGTACACCATTGCTAAAACAACAAATCGAATAGTGGCCTAAGACTTTTGTACAGTACTGTATATTATTGGGCTATGTTAAAAACTTTCTTTACTAGACATCTAATGTGTTCAAAGTAGCCATTAGCCAAGTACTCGTAAATCCCTGTGTAAATCCCTGTATCATTTTCCCATTATGCCTGGCTGTGTTTTGCTCGAAATTGAATGACTGATATTAGAGTGACGAGAGGTCAGTAAAGATTACCGTATTTTCCGGACCATAAAGCGCACCGGATTATAAGACGCAATATCAACGATCGGCTGCTAACGGGTATATTTTCATACATAAAGCGTCTTCTTGCTTCCTCCACTTCCGTACCATTGATTCGTTAATGTTGAATTCTCTCCCAGCTGCTCTATGTCCATGTTGTACTGACTAGCGTGACTGATAGCGTTGAGTTTGAAATCCGCTTCGAAAATAAATGAATGGATGCACGTACCCCTAATGCTGAAGCACATACCGTATTACTCTACTCCGCGATGCTGCGCACTACCGTTGCCATAAGCTTCGTAACTTACCAAGGCCGTGCTAAAACATTTGGACAGATTTTATGAGCGCCGTGTACCATCTACAATCGGTTCTAGGTCATAAAGCACAACCAGAATTAATTCATACATCAGATGCACCGCATTTTAAGGCGCACTGTCGATTTTTGAGAAAGTTAAAGGATTTTAAGTGCGCCTTATGGTCCGAAAAATACGGTAGCAATTATTAAGGGCTATTAAACAAAGCCACATCCCCAATAAGAGATGCTGAAAAGCAAAAATAATCGACATATGAATACGTTACTTACTTAGATTCAGCTGGACTAAACATGATTACCAAGGTTTCTTTATCAAGGTCTCAATTAAGAACGTTTTCCTTGGAAGAGTCTACACACATAGGATTTATAATGCTTATTAATTATAGAAAAAAAATCACATACTGTTAAGTTTAATGGTGTATTTTTACATAATAAAAACATGTCTTTGTGTTTGGAACTGAACTCAGTCCCACATTGTGTGTTCAGTGCAGAGATTCGCACAGTGGGTGTGAAGGCTGAATCAATCTCAGCTTTGTGATTGTAATGTGAAAGGCATGGTGATTCTTTTCAGCACACTGTGAGAAAGGCAGCTCTGTGTGCTCTCACCAGCAGCCAGAGCAGCCCAAACAGAATACAAGGCCAGACCTGTGCTCTTGACTTTTACACCCCTTAACAAGAATGTATGAACATGCATCCAACATGTGCAAAATTATTTTGGTGTTTTTGCTGGGAGAGGGCTGAGACAACACTGTGCACTGAATACCACTCCTCAAAGCATGAAAAATCTCAAGGAATGTTTCCATGAGACAGTATCATATATGTAACATACCAATATCTTCATTGCTATGTATAAACCATTTAATATAGGTCATCTAGACCTATGGAATTGTTTACTTTTCTTCACTTCCCCCCCCCTCAAGTTCCCCTAATTACAAGGCCATGGAAAATGTGTGGGCGAAAACTCAGTAACAGAAGCATTCAGACACAGTTCTTCCTTCTAATTAACAATTCTCTCATGGCTCATGCTGGAAAATCTAACCAACTGGGTATTACTGGCTTTACCTTGGTGGTCATTTCTGGTGTGCTCCAACCAGTATTTATAAGATTACACCACGATTGCATCTCCTTTCTACTCACAACAGGTGATGAGTTTTGTTTGATGGACTCCTACACCTTAAGAAGCAATGTTAGCTGTAAGCAATAAACGAATGCGCATGTGTGCCCCATTGTCTCTGTAATGAAATAAAACAAAATATGGGGTAATAAACTAACAGCACTGCAGCATTATGGGACCCAAATATTTATATAATGATAAACAGAAAAGACATGTGACGGGAATAAATCAAGGCAATGCACTGATGTGTCATGACCCAAGTTTGTAAACTCATATAAACAGTAGCACAGAGCACAATGGTTGTGTATACAATATCCATGCAGGAGTATACAGCGAGGAGATCCTGAGCCAAGCTGCTTGTGGTTACAGACTAATCAAACTCCCTTTATACCAGGGATTTAGACTTAAGCACTCAAACAGCCTCTTACCACACAAAATCATAACACCACCCTATGAAAGCCAATGAGCTGTGCCGTGCCACTTTACTGTTGGTCGTTACATCAAAAAGCTTCTTCAAATCAGATGAAAGTGCAGAAAAACTGAGCCGTAATTCCAAAGGAGCTTTCAGAAAAGGAAGAGGCTACGCATGAGCTAATAAGAAGTAAAGTGCAGCGGAGGCCCCATTATTTTTTAAACATACAGTCAGACCGTTCTCGCCTGCCTGACTTTCAGCCATTAAGAGTATTGATGTTTGTTTGATGTGAGCCTGCGCAATCCAGCTGCCTCCCGCTTCACAGCCACTTCTCAAAAGCCTTTTCATTCACATTCAGCTAATTGCCTGCGTTCAGAAGGAGAGACATATAAGCATCTATTCCCATATACACCTTGAGCCAAATTTGCCACACATATACATGGCCATAAGCAGCATCCAGATTTCAGAATGACAGTGTCATGTACTGATCCTATTTCAGGTCTTAAAACTGCACTTCAAGACACAACGAAATAACACCAGGCCATATTTATTTTAGACTGTATTTCACTATGGATTACAGAATAAATGCCCTTAAGTGTAATTTGTAATTGATTCCATTATATTACTAGTGAGTAATAGTGCGTAGTAAGTAATTCACCCAATACTGGTACCTAAAGTAGACTGAGCCCAGGAGTCACTGTAATAAAATTCTCTCCGAGCTGTGTTCAGGTGCCAGTTCCAGGCCCACACATGATGTTCATCCTCTTCAGCTCCACTCAAGTTGTTTCCGTCATCAGTTCCAGCCCCATCATACCCGGGCCACTTAATGCCGATGTGCATACTTCACATTTTATTCGAACTTTGACTGCATGACTTTAATTTCGCTCTTCGCACCCAAGGAGGTTGGGTCCCTTTTTGAGTCTTGGTCCTCCCAAGGTTTCTTCCTATACCACTCAGGGAGTTTTTCCTTGCCTCTGTCGCCCTAGGCTTGCTCAATTTGGGAATGGACGTAGATATTAGGAGATAATCTAAACTTGTAAAGTTGCTTTGAGACAATGCTCCATTGTAAAAAGTGCTATATAAATAGATCTGACTTGACTTGACTTGATAATTTGCTGGAGAGATTTACATTTACAGCATTTAGCAGACGCCCTTATCCAGAGCGACTTACAGCTGAGACAGTCTTACAGTCCAAGCAATTGTGGGTTAAGGGTCTTGCTCAAAGACCCAGCAGTGGCAGCTTGGCAGAGGTGAACCCTGGACCTTCTGGTCCATAGTCCAGTACCTTAACCGCTAGGCTACCACAGTCCCACAGTACCACAGAGATGCAAGTTAAATAAACACACCAAAGCAGTGTGATGCCTTGTCTGGTAAAATAGCATGAAGACCCAATTTTTCCTTGATCTTCCTTTTATTGTCCACAGCACCAGATTAAGAGTGAAAAATGTGGTGGCATAGCGGTTAAGGTACTGGACTCTGGACCAGAAGGTCCAGGGTTCAAATCCCACTTCTGCCAGGCTGCCACTGTTGGGCCCTTAACCCACAATTGCTTGGATTGTAAAACTGTACCAATTGTAAGTCGCTCTGGATAAGGGCGTCTGCTAAATGCTGTAAAAGTAAAAAAGTAAAAGTAAAAAGAAAACAGAAACATGGACGAAAATATAAACTGTGAATTTACAGTTCCATAGAATGTTTTGTTTTAATTTAAAATAAAAACGGAACAAGAAATGAAAGTTTTTACCTTGCTACGTAGGCAATTTGAGCAGCAAGCGTTCAATTTTAGCTACACAAAAATAAATCTTACCTCAAAGTGTTTCTTCAAGTTAGAAGAGGACACTGAATGAGGAATGCAGCTTTTTTTTCCTGGCAAGCACAGCTTGCACTGCACAATAATATCGTGGTCTCCTTTGCCTTCTATGAATGTGAAATGATCCTTAAATTTCCAGGACAGAAATGCATTCCTGCCCTGGTTGTGCGTCAGCTCCATCCTCTCATGTCGTGTGTGGACAGGTAGGCTACACTGCAGGCATGACCTACTATGGTGCTTTGTTTCATTTCAGGAGCTTAGGGGAAATCAGTGATGCCTTTTAAATTTAAAGTGAAATATGCAGACTAATCATAATCCATTCATTCATTCACTTTCTTATCAACTTGATCCTGGACAGGGTCGAGGGAGAGCCAGTGCCTAGCCGGCAGCACAGGGCACAAGACAGGAACAAGCATAGACCGAGCGCAAATCTGTTGCAGGGCAGAACGTAATCCCTTGAAGTAATTTATTGATTTGAAGGATTCTGGTGGTATTGTGATTGCCACCTATTTAAACTGTACAGTTGCTCATATATTGTATTCTAAATGTGTGACACTGTTATATGCATTCCGTTACTACCAACACTCGTATCAGTGCTAGCCCTACCAGACAAAGTCTCTCAATTCAAAGCTAACAAAGATTCAATTTGGTCTACATTACACTGATAACAGTCTATCACTTAAGTCTTTGTAAATCCTTACAGAGGTCATTACAGAGAATTCTCAGCCTTGTGCAAATGTGCAAAAATCTGTGTCTTCTATTTTCATTTGTTAAAAATGCAGACTTTTTGTACACCCCTTTTAAAGACCTGTACTTTTTTGGGTCATGGTGTTCACTTGATGATAGTTATGGGTAGGAAATGAGGGAGGTAAAATTGCGATAATCAAGTTAAATTCATTTGATCAGAAACTCTTCTTCCACAGATCAATAGGCTAAAGCCCACAGGGTAGACAAAACGCTTCCTCAACAGAGGTTACAATCTACTAATAATATAAAAAGTACCCCCATTAAACCACTCTAACTAGTATATTTTAAAATTGCACCTAAAAATTCCGGTCGTGACAGATTTACCTCAAAAAGCCGTTAAGTTCATGGCTAGAGAAAATCATAGCATTAATATTACAGACCTTGGGACACATTTACTTCAAACCAATGTGATCGAACTACTCACCATGTAACCATAATGAACAGAAGTGCAGGCTCAAAAGAGAGGGGGGTGAAATATCATACTGATATTAAAATAAACATCACGTCATGTAAGTATATCCACACCATGCACGATGACATGGAAAAAGCAAATTATTGCATCTTGATGAGTCTTACACTATTACCACGAACATCAACTAACAAGCTAAAGCTATCCTAATTTTGATTTACTGACTTTATTGATGCAATACCAGTATTACCGATCTCTGAATATCAGCCAATAACAATACTGTTGTGAACCTGACACCCTCTCACTAACTCAAATCAAATACAATACTGACAAATCCATGACTGTCAAATCCAATCCAATACTGACACTGGTACTTGGTGCTGGGTTGGTGCATCTCTAGTCATTTTTAATTTTCAGTGTAGTTACTCCTATTGTAGACAACTGCTCCAAGTTACTAATGTTCATAATTTAGGTAAGCTTTCAAATGTTGCAACCAAGCCCAGATAGCAGGTTTGCATACACAGACACGCAGGATAGCAATCAAAGGCTAATGTTAAAATGGGGAAGCGCATGAGATACTGGGTTTCATGCCTGGACAGATTCAAATTTTCACACTTTGCAGATCATTAGCAGTTTCAGTGCTCCACCCCTGTAAATGTGTGAAACCTGGACACTGGCTCTGGAAGCTCAGACACTGAATCCCACTGAACAATGTCCAGTCCCCTGTCTCTTACCAGAGCTGTTGCCTGGCAACCAGAGCGTAACAGCTTGGCCTCGGCGGGCGGGGCCTCCGCTCATTGCTGCTCCCTGGGGACAAATAGCTGGAAAATTAAGATGTCTCTAGATGTTTTTGAGACAACAACTGGTGGTTTCACTCGCCTCTCACTGGAAAACAAGTCCTTTGTGTATAAACACATTTCCACAGCCTAAAGAAGCATTGAGATTTCTCCTGGCCCCTTGCAAAGTCACATTTCCTTCCACATCTGATGACTAAGCAGCTCAAAATTTCTAGTTCAGCCCTCAACGTTCTATGGTGGAAAACCAACCTCAATTATCTTTATGAAGCAAAATGTAGACTAATACATTTCACTACACCACAGACTGCAATACCAGAGCAATGAAACCAATCTGGGTGCACAATTACTACCATGGTAATAGTAGGCTATAAATGGAACCGAACAATTTGTTCTCTGGGATAACGCTTAAGTTCAATTCATTTAATCAGAAACTCCGCTACCACAGACCAGTAGGCTAGGACATACCGGATAGAGTGGCCAAAAAGCTTCCTCAAAAGAGGCTATGATCTACTAGTAATATTAAAAGTAGAGCCATTAAACCATTCTAAAAATGAATTGAATTAAAACAGTTCTCTAAGTAAATGTACTAAAGTTAATGTATATTCTCTTAATTTTACCAAATGTTCCGGTAGTGACATTTTAGCTCATTTTCAGTATACCTAAAAAAGCCATTAAGTACAGTTCATGGCTAGCAAACACAGCTTTGAACAGTTACACATATAATCATAGCATATGTATTCGGCAGTAACAATTGTAATGATACACCCTTTTGGAACACATTTACTTCAAAACAATGGGCTCTAACTGCTCATCATGTAACCATTGTGAACAGAGGTGCAGGCTCATTTTCTGGTCTAAAATACAAGGGGTGTGTGTAAAATAAGATTAAACTTAAGCTTTATGGACTACAACGCTACATGTTTAGGTAGTGACATGAAAATATGCCTTAGAACAAAGTGTTATGATAAAAAAAAATCTCAACATAAATCAAAATCAGGATAAATTTGAAAAAAGATGTGTTATTTTCACAAAATAAAAGTTTGGACAGCCAAACATACTACTTAACTCCATAGAAAATGGAGTAAAGAAGTAAACAAACCCTAAATGATTTTGCAATCCCACTTAATCATCATCATGCATCCTTGCCTTAGAATAAGGGCAGAGCTGGGGGTTCATAGTCAAAGAGTCTTATGGTGATCAGAGACGTTGGGTTGCTGTCTTCTGCCTCTCGTGGGGTTGCCAATGTCTCATGTGATCCCTCTTGGCTGTGTTTCCTACCAGTTCTCCTCTTTCTAGCTATGCTGCTATAGCTAATGCTGCCGGGGTCTCATGCTACACATGGCCTCAGTGACTGACATGGGCATCAGTGATTGTTAATAAACACAGTGCTCTTAATCAATAACTAATTACATTTTCTGTTTTCTCTCCGAGCTGTGTTCCGGCAGTTCCGGCCCCACACACTGATGTTCATCTGCTGGAGCTTCACTCAAGCTGCTTCCGTCATCAGCTCCAGCCCCCATCATAGCCGGGCCACTTAATGTCGATGTGCATACTTCACATTTTATTATAACTTGACTCCATGACCTTTAGTTTCACTCTTAGATTTATCATCCACACCACCCAAGGAGGTTGGGTCCCTTTTTGAGTCTTGGTCCTCCCAAGGTTTCTTCCTAGAACTAGGGAGTTTTTCCTTGCCACTGTCGCCCTAGGCTTGCTCAATTTGGGATTGGACATAGTTATTAGGAGATAATCTAAACTTGTAAAGTTGCTTTGAGACAATGCTCCATTGTAAAAAGCGCTATATAAATAAATCTGACTTGACTTGACTTGACTTAAAATTGCTAGAAAAAAAAATCTACCAAATGCACGTTAAGTGTCACATATTTAAGTCAGTCACATCCTTCCTCCTGCTACCTATATGTTTATTAACTTGTTTTGGTATATTTTCATATATTTGTCTTCTATTAGACACATTGCTAATATTATAATGACATAAATCCAAAGACTGATTCTGAAACTTGTCATGTAAGTATACTCCTGGTTCTGTATTAAGTGTAAATATGTAAATATATCCCTATAGATCATTTTTATCACACTGTATATCCAAAGTGGAGTCATTTGACTTTCAGACACTTTTAAATCCCAGGTATTTAGGGATGCTGCTGTTATGGCAACACCTTAATTGTCTGTAGTCCTGCCCACACGGTCTGAGCTATTCAGCCCTGTCATTTGTTTGTAATTAAATACCTTCTATCCATAATGGGTTTTTGGACTGTGGTTGGCTCTGGAGTTTTCTAGTGCATTGTGCACTGCTGTATTTGCATCGTAGGCTAGCTGTGACTAAATGAAGAGCGGGAAATGTATAATTTACTGGGGAAGCCTACGGGGCATGATTTCAGAGCTGTTAAAGAAAAAACAGTTGTAGACTCTGGCAGTGATCCAGCAATATTAAACCAAATTTTTTTGTAACTGTTAGTAGAACAACACATTAACCAGTGTATTTTCACAGGCTATATGCAAACAGTAATTTGTCACTGCACAAATCTGATGTAGGCTACATTTGGCTGTATTGTTGTAGCAGTCTATATACTGCACCAGCTAACTGGCACTGGTTTATGATTAATAGCAGTTGCCTCACACAGTGTAATTGTACTCTTGTAAGCTCTACTTAATTACATTCTCATGACAGATTGATGAATAAAACATTAAACCTCAACGTTTAGATCTGAGTAACAGTTCCTATATCAAAGGAATAGATCAAATTATATTCATAAGGTGAAACATAAGCCTCACAAGCCAGGCATATGAATGTCTAAATTTCTTCTGTTTTGCTTTTTTAAATTGCAAATTGCAAATGACTGTGATACTGTGATAGGGACTGTGGTAGCCTAGCGGTTAAGATACTGGACTATGGACCAGAAGGTCCAGGGTTCAAATCCCACCTCTGCCAAGCTGCCACTGTTGGGTCCTTAACCCACAATTGCTTGGATTGTAAGACTGTACCAATTGTAAGTCGCTCTGGATAAGGGCGTCTGGATAAATGCTGTAAATGTAAATGAGAGAAGGCTGGTCTGCACTTTTAGCACTTCATTAGTAATGCTTAACTAGGTTTATTCAGTGTGAAGTTTCCTGTCACCATTTCATCACTCACCCCCCTCAAATAGCAAATTATTCCCACCACCTTCCCTTGCTTTGCTAGGATCCCTTAATCGCCTTAATTAAATGGCGATACAGCTCCAAAGATAATTCCAACGTTCTGCCAATCTCTGGGGCAGATCAAACAAACATCTGCAAAGCGAGTGTGTGTGTGCGTTATGGCTGAGCACCAGCGTTAGCTCAAACACAGGCCTCTAAATGTAACCGAGAGTAAAAGATGGGCTCCATTAGGGCTTAAATGTTTAAAGTTAGGCAAACTAAACAGTTTTTCTGCTTCTCTCACCCTGCCCACATTAGCACTAACATGAGGCTTAGCTACAGCTGTGGCTTGGTCTGCAGCCTCTTCACCGATGCTCGTCTGTTTTCATGATTTCCACTGTGCATCATTTGGTAATACGAGCCAGAAAACCTCTTTCTTCCTTTTTGACCATTGCTTTCAGACAGCTATAATTAAATAATGTATACCTAACTATATTTCACATAAATTGGGTATGGTGAAGCACTAATCAGCACAGGATGACAGTATGGTGATTTTGGTCTGTTATTAAGATACAGCCCACTCTTTCCACCAGTACTCCAATTTAATGAGGAGTGAGAGACGAAATAGTTATAGAGCCATTCATGATAACAAATGTATTTTTAAGTAGACCATTTCCCATAGATAGCTTCAGGGGCAGAGTCTGGCTCTTCAGGTTTATCCAGCTGGTCCTACTGACTGAAGCCATAAATTTATTACGTTGGTAAGACAGCATATTTTTCCATGAACTTCTCCTGATTATCTTATTCAGGTTTCTTCATTCAACTGATTTTATGGTTGGTTTAATGGCACTTTATTTGATAGTGAATGGAAGTTTGGAATATTTGGGAGCATACAGTCTTTTTGTTGATTTTGTGCATAAAATGACAAATTAGTTACAGATTTATCTTGGGGTGTGTGGAGTGGATCTTAAACTTCAAATCAACATACCGTATTTTTCGGACCATAAGGCGCACTTAAAATCCTTTAACGTTCTCAAAAATCGACAGTGCGCCTTAAAATGCGGTGCGTCTAATGTATGAATTCATTCTGGTTGTGCTTTCTGACCTAGAACCGATTGTAGATGGTACACGGCGCTCATAAATCTGTCAAAATGTTTTAGCACGGCCTTGGTAAGTTACGAAGCTTATGGCAACCGTAGTGCGCAGCATCGCGGAGTAATACGGTATGTGCTTCAGCATTAGGGTAACGTGCATTCATTCATTCATTTTCGAAGCGGATTTCAAACCCAACGCTATCAGTCACGCAGTACAACATGGTCCATAGAGCAGCTGTGAGAGAATTCAGCATTAACGAATCAATGGTACCGAAGTGGAGGAAGCAAAAAGACGCCCTGCGCCAGGTAAAGACCAAACTGAGCTTCTGAGGGAACTTAAGAGTTTTGTTTCATTTCATGCATCTTATAACCCGGTGTGCTTTATGTATGAACATAGATCCGTTAGCAGTCGATCACTGATATCGCGCCTTATAATCCGGTGCGCTTTATAGCCCAAAAAATACGGTATTAGAAATACACTATATAGACAAAAGTTTCTGGACACACAAAAAAAGTTGCGCTCCTATTCGCTGCTACAACAGTATTCACCCATCTGAGAATTATTTCCACTAGAATGTAGAACATTACTTTAAGGTCAACCAACGAGTTTGGACAATAAGCCCTGACTCACACTTGCTGTTCCAATTAATCTGATGGAATTAAAGTCAAAGCTCAGCGCAAATATGCCAAGTTCTCCAAGCTTTTTGAACTTGAGAACAGGACAGAAAGTTGTTGAACTGACTTCTTGGGGAGGTGGAAACACATTACAATGCCATACTTTTCAGGTTGTCAGTATAACCCATTCTGTTACCAGTGTTTTTCTATGCAGATTCCATGCTAGCATGCTTCATATTATCAACCTGATAGCAGTGAGGGTGGCAAACTTGAAATTATGCAACAGTCTGGTATTGAGATGATTTAGACAATTTTCCTCAATTAAACCATTAAACATTATTCAAACTAACAAGGCAGACTTACTACCGTGTATGTGTAAAATGTAGTAATTTAGTATAGTAGAGTATTGATATATGTTGAGACATAGTTACACACATAATGTACACAGTAATACAAGACTTTCTTATACTGCTTTGCTCATTACTGTGTGACAGAAGATTCTGTCATAACCTCTTGAGACGTCATTACCCTAATCGGAGCTCTGAGTTTTTATGTATAAACACTGAGCACCATCTTTAAACAGGAGGTATTTTTGTTTTTGTGAAATGCTCAAGAGTCTCTACAAATGAAGACTGAGTTAAGCAGAATGAAGTATAAAGTGTAGCAGATCCAAAACATCATGTCCTCATGTGGGAATGCGAGTTCTCAGGAGGATAAGCATGGTTTACATGCCTGGAACACAAGATAACAGCTTGCATGTGTTGTTTCTCATAAAAGTAAATAATGAAATTAATATAGATGTTTTATATCTATAAAAAAGAGATCGTTCTGGTAATCACTGTGGTGTGTTTTGAATTTCTAACAATATTACAAAGTAATAAATGCATTCTGTTGAAGCTTATATTGTCCACTCCAGTAGCTATGTAGTGCTTTTTAAAGAAGATGCTATTACAAATCCAATTCCATAAAAGTTGGAACTGTAACTAAAATACAATTAAAACCTAAAGCAACGATTCGTAAATTGTCCTTTTAGATATATTTAATCGAAAATAGTACAAACAAAAGATATTTAATGTTTTATCATATGAAGTAGTAAATACACATTCATTCCAAAATTGATTATTTTTTAACTAGGTTTCAAAACTGTTGTCAGCTGCTTACCTGTCCAGGGTCTCTGTTTTCGTAATTATGCTTCATAATATGCCAAAAGCCTTTAACTGGAGACAGTTTTGGACATCACACAAACCATGCTAGCACTCTCACTCCATGAATATGAAGTCACACTGCTATTAAACAAGCAGAATGTGAATTTCTCTTGTTTTGCTGACACAAGCAAGGATTTCCCTGAACAGATGTCTCCAACAGCAGCATATGTTCCTTCAAAACTCTTTTGCACCCTTCATTTACAGCATTTAGCAGACACCCTTATGCAGAGTGACTTACAACTGATACAGTCTTACAATCCAAGCAATTGTGGGTTAAGGGCCTTGCTCAAGGACACAACAGTGGCAGCTTGGCAGAGGTGGGATTTGAACCCTGGACCTTCTGGTCCATAGTCCAGTACCTTAACCTTTAGGCTACCACAGTCCCACAGTCTTCTGCATTAATGGCACCATCACAGAAGTTCAAGTTACCCAAGCCACTAATGCACTTTCATACCATGACAGACACCAATTTACAGGTATGCGCCATTTAACGACCATTTGATTCATGTCCATTTGCATTAACAGATGAGGTCTTAAGGATTATAATAGGAAATAAAAATCCGTCTTAAATCAATCTTATTCATGTCTTAAAAACAGAATTTGTCAACACCCACTGACAGAAGAGAGAATCTTGAAAGGAAGAAAACATGATAGCATGGTAATACTAAAGAACAGTAAAATGGGTTCTGAACTGTAAAACAGTTCTTCAACAAGAGCTACATATCTCTGAGAAGTGCGCATAATTTAACGCTTTTATATTAAAACCACACGGTTCAGAACCAATATTCAAAAGTCCTTCTCGAAACATCATGAATGCTGGAAGCCTGTAAGATTCCCATGTTTAGAGGGCATGATAGAGCCACTACATATATCATGAAGGTTTTAAGACTTTACTCTCAGCACAGGTTTTTCAACCATTAATCAAACAGCCCAAAATAGCACAAGCGTTGTCCTCAAGAGAGGTTTGGAAGGAAGGTGGGAGATTGAAAAAATGTTTCAGATGCAATTAGAGAACATAGAACAGTAGACATTTATTCTACTTTGGCCAGTCATCAAAGCAAAGCAAACCTGCGTGGAATATATAGTCATTCAACTGTAGAGCAGTATAGCTGAGCGAAAAGACTCTTTGTCCTCAGTCGATACTCAATACCACACACGGCACTATGTTAGAATCTGCACGGGACATTTGATTTTTAGAGACGCCATCTAATGGAATCAGCATCAACTGGGAGCACGTGTCAGAATGGTTTTGTCCTGAGAACATTTGCAACACCAACACATCATTCATTCATCATATATAACTTTCCATACCTCTCAGACCCAACCAGCAGCACAGGACACAAGGAAGAAACCAACCCCAGTGACTTCAGAGAGTCCCCCCCCCCCACAGTCACTTTAGAGAGTAACACTTTACTATAAGGGTACATGAAATAGCATTAATTCATGCAGTATTTCCTGCGTGAGTAATCATTAATTCATACATGTAATACATAATGAGTCACCATGATCATGTATAAAGTGAGCATGTCTCATGCATGCCTTAATGCTGTAGTAATATACGAATTCACGTTAGAACATGAATGTTAATCATTACTAAAGCATTACTTCTTAATGAGTTCATGATGTTTGTACCCCTCAAAGTGTTACCCTTTTGAGAGACCATTTGACCTAACATGTCTTTGTAATGTTGGAGGAAGCTGGAACGTCCAGAGAAAACTCACATGGATATGCAGGCAGAGTCCACACCAGGGATCTCTGGGTCTGTGAGGTGATTCCACCAACCACTTGTGCCACCCTGCAGCCCTACCAATATGTCAGTAGATATGACACAGAACCAAGCAATTAAAAACTATAAGACCACAAGCAAATTGGATGCAGTTTCCTTGATCCTGACTGTCACAAGCAGACAATTTAATCCCTTAGATTAAATCCCTTTGAGAAGTCCTGTACCTGAATTTCTCATTTTGGCCAACAACTGAAGACTGGAGAATACACTTTTTAAAAGAAGTTAGCTTGTTTTCCCCCTTGCTACAATATCCCCCATTCACTGTACAAAAGCTAATTTGCCTGCGTAAATTGTAAGCAAGGAAAACAATGTAAGATAATTAGCATAAAGCATTCGCAGTCCGAGCCCTGTGGCGATTTTGACGTTTTGCCCAGACAGATACAGAGCCCGCAGCAAAGCTTAATGACGTCTGGATCAGACCACTAGTAGAAAAACATTCAAAATGCCTTCTCTTTATCTGTTCCCCTCTATTTAAGGCTTATTTGAACAGTGTCTCTAGGCTTTGTGTGTGAGTGTAGCGTGTCTCATCACTTAGCTTTAGTCCTGACATTACCCTCACCCCACCTGTGAGCAACTCTGAATACGCAGCAGATAACTAATACATCCATAACACAGAGAGAATGTGACTGATATACAGGAATGTACTATATCTTACTATTCTACTGTATATGGAACAATCACTTATTTCACAAGGTCATATTTTTTGCAAGCCAGCAATAGCACTAAACACTACAATTCTGGTTAGATGATTAGATGTAGATTAGATGGTTGGAAGGGAGTGGTGCACTCCCAAAAACTCGAGATTGTTCCAAAGAAAAGTCTTCAGCAGTGCTATTCCAAACAGGTGCTCACCACTGGGATAACCTGGGTTCAAGTCTCAGTCTCAACAGTGCCTTCCGGTTGGGCTCAACATCACACAGGTATGGCTGGCCATGTCCAGGAGAAGGAAGGCTGGACAGAGGGATCATCCCTCAGTGTCTGCAACTCTTTCCAGCCCTGCAATGGCCTGTTTGAGGGTTAAAGCTCATCTGTGCCCAGGGCATTTTGGGATTGGTTCTGGATCACTGCCCCCCACCAATCCTGACCAGGATAAGCAGGGTTGCAACCAAATTCAATTAATTAACTATCAACTCACTAACTATACAAGTAAGTCTGCTTCTCCTCTGCTTTCATTGCATATTGTGCTGGCTCCAGCCTCTGTACACATCTCTCAGCTCTCACTACCAATGTTAGACTATTTGAACTGGTCGCACACAATTTATTAGAAATACCAATTCTAAAGAACTCTAAGGGGTTACATATCATTTCCAGTAAATTCTAACTGGTCATGTGTCATTTCTACACACTTGTTGAGTTGTTGGAATCAAATGAAACTTTATATGTGTGAATGTAATGATGATATATGTAAGTGATTACAATATTAGAGCAGGTAAACTACACAACTGAAATGCTCTAGTACCCTGTTGGGCTGTCTCTAGCCTGGATACAATATGAGATACAGTTGGACATGGATTCAAAAAGAGTCCATATCATATCCTGTGGCACATTTTCCCACGGATGATGCAGCTGGGCCTGTAGATCCTGCACAATAGTAGGTTGCCAAAGCTGCCATCCCAGCTGGTCCCATAAATGCACGATTGGCGATAAATCTGATAAGGAAGTGTTGCAATCTGGTGGAGACATTCCTGGGAAACCCTTGCTGTGCTTGTGTGAGAATTATTCTGCTGAAAATTGCCAGTTGGAAGCCGTGCCATAAGAAGCAACACGTGTGGCTGCAGGATGTCTCACACATACCATTGAGTTGCTAGTGTCCCTTGTATCACTACTAAGGGTGAACTGTCACATGTGATGGCTTCCCAGATCATCACACCAGCAGTTGGGGTAGCGTGTTGCTCCACAGCAAAGGCAGGATTGAAGGATTAAAGGCCTCCATGCTCAAACCTTAATGTCATCGAAAACCTGGATTTCACCACTGCAAACAAAGGTGACAGTGGCTGGCTGTCAATGACAGGGCATGTAATGGCTGCTGTGACAAGAAAAAAAGGTCCCGGCAAAGACAGAGGTGTGTAGTGAAGATGCCACCTGTGTCTGGATGGTGGACAACAAAACTGTTGGAGCTGCTCGTGCTTGTTGGCGGATCAAATGATCCTTTCTACTGCTGGTCTGTCTAGGCCATCCAGAGCCTGTTTGCCATGTGTGCTTGACCTCACTGAACCACTGCTCCCAACACCTCCTAACAGCTACATCAGAACAGCCCAGATGGTGGGCAATTTGTCAAAACAACCATCCTACTTCTCTCAGTCCAATGATGCGCCCCCTCTCAAAAAAGTCTGACAACTGGGCAAAATGTCTTTGAGTGTATCAAAGAGGCATGTCTAGCAATCAATGACCTCTCACTAAGAGGTGCACTACCCAAAAGTAGCCTCTAAGTAGCCTTTTTATAGGGCAATGGTGGAAGCACTTTTATGTTCTCTTGTGTCAAGACTCGGTGTCTAATCAGACCACACCTGTAATCATTTACATATCTACCTGAGACATAACTGCATGCTGAGTTTTGCAGCAATCTGACATTTCTGTCAGAGTCAACTGTATATGTTTAAATAGCATTTCTAATCCATTTTATGTGGTTAAATACCATTTATAATCCATTCTAAGTGGCTACATAGTATTTCTAGTGAATTGTAAGTGGTTACATACTATGTTTAGCCACATCCCACCACGTTACAGCCATTTCCGGGCGGCATGGTGGCGCAGCGGTCAGTGCCACCTCACAGTTCCAGCATCCCCAGTGCGAGCCCACCTGAGTGGAGTTTGCATGTCCTCCCATGTCCGTGTGAGTTTAGTCTGGGTACTCCGGTTTACTCCCACAGTTTAAACACATGCTAGTGACATTTAGTGCCAATAGATTAATTGATTACACTAAATTGGACCAATCTAAGTATGTATGACTAGTTTTGAAATAACCTTGTGTATCAATATTACTTTGTGTCTGTCGTAAATAGCCATTCATGCTGAAAGCAACGTTAAATAAGCCAAATAAGCAGACATAAAATCTGCCATTCCTTGTGAATACTCTCTTTCTACATACCTACTTATCCTAAGCCATTTTCAGTCAATTCTAACTGGTCCCATACCATTACTGCCTAATTATCCATTATGATATTCACCTTAATCACTCTACTGCATGACAAAAGCAGCCATATTCAGCTAGCAACCGAATACAATTTACACCTTAAATACATAGTAACATACCATTTCTGTTCTGTTTAAACTGCTTACATGTTAATTTCTAATAAATTGTGTTAACAGAAATATTGAAACCACTTTTACATTGTAACATGAACATGTTAGATGAAAAAGTCGAACATGAAGTGCCATATAAAGATAACAAAAGCGATTACCACCAATACTTACATTTAGCTAAAAACATAAACAATTGTGAGAAATAGTTAGCTCATTGTAAGCAAGACCAAATATGCTTGTGCTTCAGCGTAAAGGGCATGTCTGGCATTATGACTTTTCTTTCCTGTGCAGACCCCTTCCATTAGCTCCAGACTTGGGGCGATAGTTAACTTCAGGCTCTGACACATATAAAGGGTCATTGTGTGACTGGAAGCCATGTCCAGCACCCTCTCACAATGTCCAGCTGCTGAAACAGCTGTGTGTCTGTACTGGTGTGGAGAGGGAGAGAATAAAAACTGTTTTACTTCCTCTCCTCTCAGCATGTCTTCCTTTCTGAGTCTTACTCAGACGAGCTTGTTGATGTTAGCTGACTTCACTCAAAATAGACATCTGGAGACAGCTGCGCCCTCTTTCCATTTCCCCCTGCTTTGGTCTACCTATGCCAGTAAAAAGAAATATTGAAAAGCTTGAAGTGCTATTGCTACATGAAATAAAATGTACTGTTAGTGTAACAATTGCAGTTTTTTTAAACATTTGACTGCCAATAACTCCTGACTTCCATCCTGAGTTTTCAGTAAACAGCTTTCTGTTTAACTGAACAGCACGTTCTATTTCAAGAAGAAGTATGTTGAAGTGCTAATTTGCGGTAGTCACGTATACACTACAGATATGTGGACTGAAATGGTTTAAAACGTTTGTAGCATTCTTTAAAAGAAATACGCAAAAAATAGTGGACTACGAAATGTGACCTTCCCTGGGTGTGGAGGCATTCAGTATCTCTGCAAATGATTATATTTATGTCATCAATCTGACTCTGAAAAAGACTAAACAATTGTCCAGCTCATTGACTGTTGCATTCATTGTTTTGGTCACTGTTTGCAAATCAGTTGACCCTGAGAGTCCTAATAATTTGCATCTCCAGCTGGAGCTCATTTGGATGTTGAAACCGGACGCTTCTAAGCCACTGGTGACTTTGACAAGGCAGATTGGATGCATGCTATTATGGCAAGGTCATCTGCATTAAAAGAACACCCATCCCGGTCCCACTTGCCACTCTCTGGCCTAATCTTATATACTCTGTGCTATCTCTAAGGTCATGTCCATAACACAAATGTCTACTGTAAAATGTCTCGCCCTCATTCCATTCCACATAGCGTGAGACTCCCTTTTGGAGCCACGATAGTCTCGATCAGTGTTCATCCATCAACCCAGAGTCTAACCTATAAAAACATCCAGACAACCTAAGTGTCTGCCGCCAAGCCCTACACACTTCATATTTAATGACACATCAAAGACAGAACGGCAAGTGCTGTTTGCTTACTTGGATGCATGGGGCTAGCAGTACACAAACAAGATTGTCTGTCTTCTTAGAAGAGAGCGACTCGTTGACATCCTCGACATGTGGGAGCCTTGGTGTGGAACGCAGTACTGAAAGCGACTGGCTCTTGGCCAGAGTTCCTCCTCCCCTGCTGCTCCATCCCCAGAGAGCCTCCATTAAAACACCGAGGCAGA
Organism: Ancistrus triradiatus; assembly: GCA_025084515.1. Classification (NCBI taxonomy): domain Eukaryota; kingdom Metazoa; phylum Chordata; class Actinopteri; order Siluriformes; family Loricariidae; genus Ancistrus; species Ancistrus triradiatus. Next base: position 397,336 of record JAJAGP010000195.1, on the reverse strand, counting down.
TAATCAGAAACCTCCCAAACACCAATTAACAAGCGTTCAGCCCAAAACCTCACTGCCCAAGCATAGCAATCAAATATGCTACATGTCTAAACAAACTAACACCCAACTCTGGAACTTTCTCTGGAAGTCTCCTTAAGTGAGATGTGCTCATATTTCCAAAAGCAACCGGGACTCATCTAGGTCTCACACAGAAATGTGTCAACATTTAATGTCTTTACTTATTAAAGATGCCTTTATATACATGTTATTGGGGAGTAAATGCTTTGGGGATGGACTGTAGTGTGAGAAACGTGACACTGAAACACTAATTGTGTGAATAGAAATGATTGTGATGCCCTGCTATTGACTGGTGCCACGTCAAGGGTGTATTCCTGCCTGTGTTTCCAGGGTGAGCTCTACACATACAGTACAGTGCAAAAGTCTTAGGCCACTGTTATATTAGACACCATTGTTTTAGCAATGGTAAGATGATGATATATAATTATTTCTCAGCCACTTTATTACAGTACAAAAAGATACAGGAAATTGGCATGCAGTATTAAAACAATAAGAAAAAGCAGCTTCTATATACCACAGTGGCAAGTATTTAGTGTGACCTCCCCTTACATAGTTTTCAAATACATTCATTATACCATTGATAAAACAACAAATCTAATGGTGGCCTAAGATTTTTGCACATTACTGTATTTCAGCCCTCATGAATTATTATTGTGAGTAATACAGTAATTTGTACTACTGGCTACCTACGCAATGCATAACCACGATGTTTCCCTGACAATGTTTTCCCTGATAACAGGTTCCACCTCTGAAATATTTACTCATTATTGAATTTAGGTTTCATTTATAAATACCGTATTTTTCGGACCATAAGGCGCACTTAAAATCCTTTAACTTTCTCAAAAATCGACAGTGCGCCTTAAAATGCGGTGCCTCTAATATATGAATTAATTCTGGTTGTGCTTTCTGACCTAGAACCGATTGTAGATGGTACACACGGCGCCATAAAATCTGTCAAAATGTTTTAGCATGGCCTTGGTAAGTTACGAAGCTTACGGCCACCGTAGTGCGCAGCATCGCGGAGTAATACGGTATGTGCTTCAGCATTAGGGTACGTGCATTCATTCATTCATTCATTTTCGAAGCGGATTTCAAACACAACGCTATCAGTCACGCAGTACAACACGGACATAGAGCAGCTGTGAGAGAATTCAACATTAACGAATCAATGGTACGGAAGTGGAGGAAGCAAGAAGACGCCCTGCGCCAGGTAAAGACCAAACTGAATTTCCGACGGAACTTAAGAGTTTTGTTTCATTTAATGCGCCTTATAACCCGTGTCGCTTTATGTATGAACATATACCCGTTAGCAGCCGATCGTTGATATTGTGTCTTATAATCCTGTGCGCTTTATGGTCCGAAAAATACGGTATTGTGAACAGATTTTTGCATGGGAGTTAATCCATTGCGGTAGTGATGCATGTCTTACTGTCTTGCTCTGAAGAATTAATGAAAACGTTAAACACATTGCAACTGTTATGCTACAGATGTGGTGGACAAAGATTATGCTGCATTATTTCCTTATAGAGCATCTGTTCTCCATTCATCACTGATATGTGTCAAAAGCACTCATTTATCAGAGCTTTGGTACCCATTATCACCTACAGGGAGCCTGGAATCGAGTCAACGGCATCAGCACTGCCTCAGAACTGTTCCAAAACCTTTAATGAAAGCTATTTGTCTTTTGTCACTCCTAGACTGAGGTGACAGAGATGCTGCTCTTTATCTCCAGTCCATGCATCATTATTCTAATTGCGTCACTATGTTGTGATATCTTACCAGCTGTATGTGAGTAAATGCCTTAACCGATGCTTTCTGCATGTCACAGTTGGGGAAAGTGGTGTGTATATATTGGTAACTGGAAGGTTTTGCCCAGTACCCTAGTGGTGTGGTGTAACCCTATTGGGAACATCTCAGCATCTGTGCTAATGGTGTATTTATTCATGAATTTGTGATGCTAACATCATAAATATGAATGAATAACAGGTGCTTCAGAATTTCCAATTAAATATTCAATCTGCACAGAATGAAACACACGCAGACAGACACAGACACACTTACCTGCATTCCATTCAAAGGGTCTTCATTTATTTTTCAAAATTCAATCATGGGCATTAGCATATTGGCAAAATATCATAGTCAGCGCTCAGTGCAAACCTGAATCTGTAATGTATTCAGTAGGGGGCTAGCTTACTCATTAATTTGATGCTTCGCTCCAGTTTTCATAAAAAAAAGTAACTGCCAAGATTTATACAGAAACCCTTTAAGCATTATTCAATATACCTATTTTTGATTAAATGCAAATATGACTACATCTACTACATCTCTCCAGTAAGAAAATGTTACAGATGAAGGACCTTATCCTCTGGCATTCATTTGAATCAGAGCTCACCCTATACCCCCTGTATAATTTGGAATAAAATGCGATGGCTGCTGTGATGCATGTCAACCCTCCAGTGTTTAAGGGGCCAAACTATTTGATACAAACATAGAGGTGGGAGAAGAGAGGAAGTCTTTTTCTGGTGTCTACCCAGTGTTTCACTGTACCTCACACAGAACAGAGTGGTCAATGTCATGCTCGATTTCTGACAGCTTCCTGCCTGACACATCTGGCTTTGATAAACAGCTGGCTAACTGGAACTGAAAGGCTCTTTTTAGGTGGAGCTATAGGAGAAGGGATGGATATGAACCGCCTACACTCTTTGGTTATAACCTAGTCTTTATAAAACATTTAAGAACACGTGTATGTAATATCAGGCTAACATTGTGCTCTTTTAAAGTGGTTCACCTGGTCCACCCCTCTGCTCCACCAAGTACTCACTATAATTAAATCAAACACAGCAAGTCACCTGAGTGCAAACTCATTCCCCAACCTCAAGTAGGCCCTGTATATACACTCAGCAGCCAATTTTTAGGTACACCTTGCTAGTACTGTGTTGGACTCCTTTTTGCCTTACTTCTTCATGACATAGATTCAACAAGGTGCTGGAAGCAGTCCTCAGAGATATTGGTCCATATTGACAATGATAGCATCACACTTGCTGCAGATTTGTCAGCTGCACATCTATGGTGTGAGTCTTCCGATCCACCACATCCAAAAGGTGCTCTACTGGATTGAGATCTGGTGACCATGGAGTCCATTTGATCTAATTGAAGTCATGTTCAAGAAAGCAGTTTGAGATGATATGAGCTTTGTGACATGCTGCATTAGCCTACTGGAAATAGGCATCAGAAGATAGGTACACTGTCATAAAGGGATGGCCATGGTCAGCAACAACACTCAGGTAGGCTGTGGCATTTAAATAATGCTCAATTGGTACTGTGGGGCCCAAAGTGTGCCAAGAAAATATTCCCCACTCAATTGCACCACCACCTGCCTGACCTGTTGATACAAGGCATGATGGATAAATGCTTTCATGTTGTTTATGCCAATTTCTGACCCTGCCATCCGACTGGGGTAGCCTAGCGGTAAAGCTACTGGCCTATGGCCCAGAAGATCCAGGGTTCAAATCCCACTACTGCTAAGCTGCCACTTGAGCAAGACCCTTAACCTACAATTGCTTGGATTGAGAGATGTATCAATTGTAAGTCGCTCTGGATAAGTGCGTCTGCTAAATTTACAAAAATGTTCATGTAAACTGAAGCGGCAGAAGCAGCACCTTGTGTGGTCTTCTCCTTCAAGTCCTGTCAGGTTTTGCCTTTCTATCAGCTCAATCCAGTCTGGCCATTCTCCACTGACATCAGACAACTGCCGCTCACTGGATATTTTCTTTTTTTTAGGACCATTCTCTGTAAACCCTAGGGATGGCTGTGCATAAAAATTTAAGTCACTTAAACCACCTTTCTTTCCCATTCTGATGCTCGGTGTGAAATTCACTAGTTCCCCTTGGCCATGTGCCTATATGCATTAAGTTTATAAACTAAGCTATAATATTAAACTATTCCATGCACTATGGTGGGTTATGGTCACAGTCACTTTGCTCCATTTGTCATCTCACCTCCAGACCTGTTCTGTTTCACTTTATCATGTCCTCTTATCTAACCAATAGTTGCTGTGCAGCTATAAAACACTAACCCATTCAGGGTCTCTCAGTATACACATATGTAGCGATTTATAACTCTCTTCCTTCTGGAAAACCTCACCTTTTATGGTGCTTATGTTTCTATATGGAAATGTTCTCCATACCTTGTGAGAGAATGTTTGTACTCCATAGTTCTATACTTCATAGTTCTATTGCACCAGACATTCATCGGCAACCCTGTTGCTCAGCATGGTGGTGGAGACTTGAGGCTCTCTTTATCTTGGCTGAGCTGATGGAAAGTAAACAGGATGCTCATTACACCGGCATCATCACTGCAGTAGATTGCAAAGCAACATCAGATTGTACTGTTTTTTTTCTGGAGGAACAGTGGTCTGGTACTAATGATGTGAAACCCAAACACATTAAATAATGTTCTGAACTGCTATTACCATGACAGGGTACAATGCCATGCCGGCATGTGTACAACTGCCAACACAAACCTTTGTTCATCACAATGGCCTTAATATGACAAAAAAAATCCAAGCCATCTGTAGGAAACAAATGTATTGAAATAAACAATTTATTAATGTAAAAGTGCAAAATCATCTAAGACAACACCAATAATGCTTATTAGGGCATTACATTCATTAACAGCTCGTTAGCAGTGGATTGCAAAAGTACTACCAGTAAGATCTCATGATCAGGTACAAGTCAAGTGTGTTGAATTTAAGGCACAACCACTAAGCAAAATACAATCGTATTACCCTCTAGACACATTTCAGTCATTCACAAGCTACTGTTAAATAATTCACCTCACTCCACAGCCCTTCCCAGATGAGATCTCTCAGGCCCTTCCACTGAGATCTGCAGGATACAAGCCACAGCACCACAAGCATTAGAAAACATCACTGATTGAGTCTGAATCTCCTTCTATAGCACTGATAGTAGGAGACTGGTCATCGTTTTGGACAGATTGCAGTTGGACTGACATCTGCCCCAGGCCTCCTCCTCCTCCTCCTCCTGCTGTTCGCAAAGGAACTTCAACTCCTGTGGGATAAACAGGAAGAAGTTAATTAACAAAGTTAAATGGCCGTTTGAGGAACATAATACCAGGCCCCATCATGTGGTGACAAGTTCCTAAATATTTGCATTATGATATCGCATTTGCAATGCTGTACCCTTTGTTTCACTGCACAGCCTGGTTATTTATGGCACCTGCTCTAACATTTTTACACCTCTGCTATGTAAGCTGTACAATGACCCTTTTGAGTGGCTAAACAAACAGACATCAGTGGGTGTCTGGTTATGGGAAGAGGCAGAGGCCATGTAGGCAGTCTGATCAATGGAGCGTACAGGAGCAGGAGGGTGCATCCTGCATGAAGACTAACTGACTGATATCAGCTGTGGCAGCTCAGCTTGTGGTAGTGAATGGGTCACTCTGTGATAACTACTAAGCCGGGAACATTCTGTACAGGATCGCTTCAGTGTTTTTAAGGAATCTACACTTATACTACACAAACTTCCAAGCACTTTATTATGACCACCACCTTGTTTCTACAATCATTATCCATTTCATCAATTCCACTTACCATTTAGAAGCACTTTGTAGTTGTACAATTACAGACTGTAGTCAATCGGTTTCTACATACTCAGTACCCTTAGTTAGTACATATATTAGTACCCTTTACTCTGTTCTCTAAAGGGCAGGATTCCAACAGGACCATCACAGATCAGGTACTATGTTGCAGTGGATCATTCTCAGCACTGCAGTGACAATGATGTGGTGGTGGTGATGTTAGTGTGTGTTGTGCTGGTATGAGTGGATCAGTCCCAGCAGTGCTGTTGGGGTTTTTAAACACCTCAGTGTCACTGCTAGACTGAAAATATTCCACCAACCCAAAAATGTCCAGCCACCAGCATCCTATGGGCAGTGTCCTGTGAGTACTGATACAGGATTAGAGGATGACTAACACAAACTGTGCAACAACAGATGTGCTACTCTCTCTGACTTTCCTCTACAAAGTGGAGCAATAAGCTAGATATGCATAAAAGAGTGGACAATGAGTGAACACAGTGTTTAAAAACTCCAGCATCACTGCTGTGTCTGATGCACGAATACCAGTACAACACACACTAACACACCACCACCACATCATTGTCACTGCAGTGCTGAGGATGATCCACCACCCAAACATTACCTGGTCTACGGTGGTCCTGACCATTATAGAAGAGAGTAAAGAGGACTGACAAAGTATGTGGAGAAACAGATGGACTACAGTCTGTAATTGTAGAACTACAAAGTGTTTCTATATGGTAATTGGACCTGATGAAATGGACAGAGTGTAGAAACAAGGAGGTAGTCATAATAAAGTGATTGGACAGTGTATATACTCTAAGCAAGAAAAGCTGGGTTTACCTTCAAACATTTGGTAAATTTTAAGCAAATGTCTTTAGAGGTAAATAACTTACTTTGAATAAACTGACTTTTGTTATACGAATATTAAATAACATGATCAGGGGCGAATGACTAAAAGACAATCGACATCCATTACCTTTGATAGCCTCGTTGCTACAGTACAATGGTAAACAAAGCAAAGTTTGGACACCAAACATGCTTCAAAAAACACTTTGGAGAAATTGTGCAGATTTTTGGCTAAATTATAGAGTCTCCTTTAAGGGCCTTAAACTCAGACAACCAAAGAACTGTACTGAAGTTTGAGAATTGCAATAAACTCCACAGCGATCCCCTGGTGGAGTAAAATCCTTTAAAATTAAGTAAAGGTATTCTCTGTTATTAATAGTTGTCATCTTACCACATATTCTGGAACAACATATAAAGACTTCTGATTTATGCTGCTTTACACAGCCTGATTTCTTCTGACAGAATGAAATATTCCCCTGACTAGTACGAAGTGCTGTTCAACGTAAAACTAAGATGAGAAGAAAACATATTTTAAGGCGAGATGATAAAACTTGAGAACTGATATGAAAAGACACGTCTTACTGCATGACGAAATTAAAAAGGTAGAAACAAACCATATCCAGACAACATGGCCACACTCAGCAAAACTGGTACCTATGCAATTCCAGACTCTGGTCTTCAGATAGGACTCTAGAGCTATAGATTTGCAAGGAGGGAGTAGTGAAATGGTACTGACAGGCGTTTCATAAGATAGCAGGACCTCTGTGACCCACTCGCCCACCTCCGTGTATGTTTTTGCAGCAAAACAGCCAAGAGCTGCACATAGCAAAGCCCATTTATGTTCAGCAAATGGACAAAGTTCAGGATGTCTGCTGCGTGAGAACCTTGAGGCCTAAAAACACTCCAGTCTGACTACAGCACCTCAGGGTGTAAGAGAAAATGAGAAGATAAAAGTAAACATAAAAAGGGTGTTTGTGTGTAGAGGTACTGGAGTGAGAGTTGGACTGGTGGAAAAAAAATTGTTTTTTTAAACCTTCAAATACATAGAAACGTCCCTCAGCTATTCAGACCTAAATGGGCTTGGTACTGGTGGTGAGCAACACTAAACAGAATCAATAAAACCGCTATATATATGTTTCAAAAGAAACTTTTATAGACTCCAGAAGAGAATGGGATATGTATGGAATGAAAGAGGCAATCAGTGAGGGAGACTGTCTGAAAAGATTTCCCAGTATCACTGCTTCAAAGAGGCATCTCTTCTCAGGCAGCTGCTCGTTTCTTCTGCTAACTCTGGCCTTTCTGCTGCTTCTCTTGAGACCGCCATGACGTTCAGTGGCCTGCCAAGTGTTTGAAGTCTGACTGCACAGGCAATGATTTCATTTTCTATGTGGGCCTTAGAAAAAAAATCACAGCTGTGCAACAGCATCCAAACTGAACGGCCAAAACATGCAAAAAGAGAAGGCAACACTATTGCTGGGCATCCACAGTTGAGAAGGAAACCAAACACCTTAATGATATTATGATAGGCCGGTTTCTTTTCCATTTGGACTGCGTTAATAGTGTGTTGAAGAAGTCATGATCTTAAAATTGAGAGTAGCACATATTTTATTTCAAATTTCCCTGGCTTTAACCAGAACAATACTAGACTTTTAAAACTGATGACCTTATACTGTATACACTTATATTTGGAATGACAGCATCAAGATTTCACTTGCCTTAGAATAAGGGCAGAGCTGGGGGTTCATAGTCAAAGAGTCTTATGGTGATCAGAGACGTTGGGTTGCTGTCTTCTGCCTCCCGTGGGGTTGCCGATGTCTCATGTGATCCCTCTTGGCTGTGTTACCTACCAGTTCTCCTCTTTCTAGCTATGCTGCTTATAAGCTAATGCTGCCGGGGTCTCATGCTACACTTGGCATCAGTGATTGTTAATAGACACTGTGCTCTTAATTCAATAACTAATTACATTTTCTGTTTTCTCTCCGAGCTGTGTTCCGGCAGTTCCAGCCCCACACATGATGTTCATCTGCTGTAGCTCCACCCAAGCTGCTTCCGTCATCAGCTCCAGCCCCATCATACCCGGGCCACTTATTGCCGATGTGCATACTTCACATTTTATTCGAACTTTGACTCCATGACTTTAGTTTTGCTCTTAGATTTATCATCTATGCCGCCCAAGGAGGTTGGGTCCCTTTTTGAGTCTTGGTCCTCTCAAGGTTTCTTCCTCATAACACTTAGGGAGTTTTTCCTTGCCACTGTCGCCCTAGGCTTGCTCAATTTGGGATTGGACGTAGTTATTAGGAAATAATCTAAACTTGTAAAGTTGCTTTGAGACAATGCTCCATTGTAAAAAGCGCTATATAAATAAATCTGACTTGACTTGACTTGGATCGACAAAATGCCAGTAATGGCGCTGATCTTAAACTCTTCTGCACTTTCCATAGACTGTTTCAGACATCAAAATCAATTCCAACAACAAAATGCATTGGGTCTTGTATGAATCCAAGAAAGAGTTAAAATATTGGCTTGGGGAGGGTATCATTTCATGAAAATAACTTTGGAACTTTTACAAATTCCATTCAAAACATTATCATGATTAACCCTCATCTGAGCATTCTTCACTATCTTCATATTCGGGTAATATAAAGCAGCAGAACCATTTATGACTTTTAGAAAAAAAAGTGGTGCATGTCTATGAATTTAGCAGGATCTAAGGTAAAGGAATCTGTCTATAACAACACTACTAATTCATTGCAAAAAACAAAAAAAATCTACATTTTTAGACACATTAACCCACAAAATGGTAAATCTCGTACAACAACTTGTGTAAGGTAAAATATCACTTCTGGATTATTAGAACTATTGGACATTTGTCCAACATGGCTTATACATGTTTGCAACAAAATGTCTATGCCCAATGATACTGGATGATCCATTTGAGAATTAGTATTTAATCTGACCTCTGGAAATACGCCATGACACCTCATTCACAACTTTCCGGTGGGGGAACCAGAAAGAAACATCTGTTTCTGCCAAAAGCAGTAAACTAAATAAACGAAATGTCCACTGAAGAGCTACATACTCACGTAGTTAGCTAGAAAAAAAGAAATCCTCTCAAACTGTAACACTAAGCTTATGCTCTGTTCAGACACTGATCAATATGAATGTGGAAGGTAAAAGAAGTGAAACCTGAAAAAATGGCAAAGTGGCAAACTGACTAAATAAAGATATCTAAGTAACTGTTCCCAAATTAGAACATATTCTCCAACTCAAACAGAGATAAGGCTTTCATTCCTAAAACAAGTCTTTTGAAATCCAAAAGAACATAACCACAAAACTATCCTCTCTAAACAAAGAGCAAAAACTTGTGTGTACGATTAGGATCTTGCAAATCTTAACATTTAAATAATATTAGAATTTAAACCCATGTCATTTAGCCCTAAACAGATACTTGCTACCCTTACTCTTTATGAACTAATGACAGATAAGAGTGAAGATTCATCTAGCTAATGTAGGTAAGAGAAGACGTGGTGGTGACACCAGCTTCCTTTCTCACTTATCAAGATAAGCTTCTGTCTATAGATGAGAAGTTTCTCTTCAGGAAATGCATGACAGGCACAATGTTAAATGTGTTCCCATCCCCTTATGGCTGCAAGAACACTTTGAAGTGGCAGTCCAAAACAGTCCAGTAAGCACTGACACTCCATTTAGAATTATGTAACAGCCAGTTCAAAGATATGAGATGATCATATCAACAACATACAGGTATTTACCAATCACGCAAGGTCAGTGTTGCATGTCTTTGATCAAACACCACTGTCAGTTAGTATTGCTAATTAAAAATACCAAATGATCGACATTCCATAAAAGGTTATCCCATGAATAACCTGATCCAATAGCACCTAGAACAGACCTACCTAGATTTTACAGGTCATGTCATTCTGACCTCTCTCGCCGAACATATGCCAGATGACATAAAAATTAGCCCACTACTTTTACTGCAGCCTTCCCAAAGGTATTCTTGAACCTGGACCTAACTCCACACCTTCTCTTGTCACCAAGTCTACATAAAGAGAATGAAATATGCTAAAGAAGACAGGAGAGATGGAACCCAGTTTTTACACAGAAAACCAGGTGCTGAGGGAATTTCTTGTCTTTCAGCATAACTTTTAAATGTCACGCTTCAGACATAGATAAGCAAGGTCAAAGAGTAGAACTACTGGATGACCTGGAGGTGAGAGAAGCCAGGTGCAGCAGCGTATAAACACAAAGCATAAGACTGATTAACAAATATCGGAAACAGCTGGACATGCTCCAAAGCGGCAGAGTGTAGGGAAGACCTGAGTGAGGTTTGCAAGTGTGTTCAATACAATCCAAAATCAGAAAAATGTTTGGAAAAATACTAATAAAAAATAAACACTGTGTTTCTTGCATTCACTTTGACTTTCATGTCATTGCAGACAGTATGAACCCAAGTTATTTCATGTTTTGTCTGGTCAACGTCATTTTATTTGTTAATAAACATCCAATGCTGCAATTTATGCCTGCAACACAATCCAAAAAAGGTGGAAGGGTAAACACTTTGTAATGTTTCTACTCCTTCTCACAACACTCACATTTTGGCACCAAGGATACCAAACGATGAAGTGTTTCAGCTGCTATTATGTCCCATTCTTCCTGCAAACACATACGGGGTCGTCGTTGTCAAATTTTTCATTTCAAAACTCTTCACACATTCTCTACTGGGGACAGGTAAGGACTGCACTACGGCCAGTACTCGTAACCTCTTCTTGGACATTGTTAACATAAGGCTTCTTTTTGGCAGAGTACAGTTTTAAGTGGCATTTCAAAGAAATTCTCTCCCACATTTGTTCACAAATTGGAAATTCTCTGCCCAACATTGCTGCTCAAAGACTTAGCCTTTCGTGGAGGCTGCTTTTGTACCAACTCATGATTACAATTTACATTTACATTTACATTTATAGCATTTAGCAGACGCCCTTATCCAGAGCGACTTACAATTGGTACAGTCTTACAATCCAAGCAATTGTGGGTTAAGGGTCTTGCTCAAGGACCCAACAGTGGCAGCTTGGCAGGGGTGGGATTTGAACCCTGGACCTTCTGGTCCATAGTCCAGTACCTTAACCGCTACAGTTCTGTTGATCAAATAACACCATTTTTTTGCGGCATTACTAGCCCTAAAACGCTCATGTCCCAACTTATCTTGGAATTTGTTGTAGGTCCAAAAACCAGGAATGGATGTATACTATGAAAGTAAGTGAAGTTGACCAGAAAAAAAATACGAAATACCTTGGGTTCAAGAAAATGCAAGAGACACTGCATTTTTTTTTTATTTGAAGTTGTATCTGTGTGAGAGAGTGAGTGAGTGAGTGAGTGAGAGAGAGAGAGAGAGAGAGAGAGAGAGAGAGAGAGAGAGAGAGTTAATAAGGTGAGAGATAGTGTGGATAGAGAGAGAGTGAGCGAGTGGGAATCAGCGTAGATAAGTGGCTCGAGATAGAAATGAGAGCTATAGCGCGAGTAAGAGCGAGAGAGAGTGGATATACTCTCTATACTATCCCCCCTATCTATCATACTAGGTATACACCACTACGCTGAGAGACATATTTCTCTCTCTCTCTCTACCTCTATCTCTCTCTCCATCTCTCGCGCTCTTTTTTTTTTTTTTTTTTTCTCTCTCTCTCTTTTCTCTCTCTCTCTCCCCACCTCTCTCTCGCTCTCTCTCTCTTCTTCCTCCTCTCTCTCTCTCTCTCTCTTTGTCTCTTCTCTCTTTTTCTCCTCTCCTCTCTCTCTTCTCTCTCTCTCTTCTCTCTCTCTCCCTCTCGCCCTCTCTCTCTCTCCCTCCTCTCTCCTCTCTTTTCTCGCTCTCTCTCTCTCCCTCTCTCTCTCTCGAGAGAGAGAGAGAGAGAGAGAGAGAGAGAGAGAGAGAGAGAGAGAGAGAGAGAGAGAGAGAGAGTAAAGCCTTGTATAGTCCACTCTGCCAGGACACCTGCAAACACTTAAGAACCTTCTTCACCCTATCCAAGCTTTCAAAGCTGACAGATGAGCCCCTCTCATTCTCACTATCCCCCAGCTACTCTGCCTCCTTCCTCTCCCTCTTTCTTTTCCAGATCCCAGGATGGGACTGTATATGTGTAGAGACTGTATAGTACTTTTCTTAAGGTCTATGGAAAGTTCTTCATTAGATGGCATTTGATGGACCTTTTTACCAGTGCCCAGAGCTGACAGAATAGTTCAATGACGACAGGCGCTGAGCTACACTGAAACAATAAAATGAGGGTGAACTCACTGCCAGAATAACCTCTGGTGGAAAAACATGTGAAACCAATCAATGCATACCAAACTATTTACAGAATACCTTTATTCGTGTCCTCAAAGAAGGAATCCATGTCATTTGAGCTCCTTCTTTGGTGCAGGAATTCTGGAGAGATAATAAAAAAAACAAAGAGGAAACATGCTAACCTGTTGATGCAGTTGCAACATTTATAATAAGTATCCTATGACGATAAACATTTTCCATCTGTCAATTCATAAACACATTTAGAGGCTTACTATTCAGGAATTAAATAAAGTGGAGTCGTTTCACAATGGAATGTTACAGACAAATCGCAGTGAGCACCTGTAGGTTTGTGCACACCCTGCAACCCTTCATTAGAATGTTGCATTACATACAGAATCCTCTTACACATCTTAAGTTATTTTCACTCACCGGCCACTTTATTAGGTTCACGTTCAACTGCTTGTGAACGCAAATCTCTAAATAGCCAATCAAATGGCAACATCTCAAAGCATTTACGCATGTAGACATAGTTAAGATGAGCTGCTGAAGATGTGGAAAAAAAGGTGATTTAAGTGACTTTGAACTTGGCATAGTTGTTGGTCATAGACAGGCTGGTGTGAGTATTTCAGAAACTATTGATCTATTGGAATTTTCATGCACAGACATCTCTAGAGTTGACAGAGAATGGTCCAAAAAAAAGAGTCTCCTATAACTATCCAGTCTCCTATCCTTGATGCCAGAGGTCAGAGGATAATGGCCAAACTAGTTCAAGCTGTTAGAGAGGCAACATCAAATAACCACTATTTACTATTTACCACTATTTACTCTAACCACTATGTACAACCAATGTATGCAGAACAGCATCTCTGACCACACAGCACATCAAACCTTGAAGCAGATGAGCTACAGCAGCGGAAGACTACACCAGGTGCCACTCCTGTTAGCTAAGAACAGGCAACTGAGGTTATAAATCACACTAGCTCACCAAAGGTGGATAATAGAAGACTGGAAAAATTGTTTCCTGGTCTGATGAGTCTCAATGTCTGCTGTGGCATTCAGATGGTAGGGTCAGAACTTGGCATGAAAAACATGAAAGCATGGATCCATCCCATCTTATATTAACGGTTCAGGCTGGTGGTAGTGTAATGGTGCTTGGCACAATTTGGGACCCTTAATATCAACTAAATGCCACAGCCTTCCTGAGAAATGTTGCTGACCATGTCCCTCCCTTCATGACCACAGTGTACCATCTTCTGATGGCTAGTTCCAGCAGCATAATGGCAAAGCTCATAATCACAGAGCTCCAATCATCTCAAACTGGTTTCTTGAACATGACAATGAGTACCCAAATGGCCTCCACAATCAACAGATCTCTATCCAATAGAGCACCTATAGGATGTGGTGGAGCAAAAGATTGGCATCATGAATGTGCAGCCAACAAATCTGCAGCAAGTGTGACACTATCATGTCATGGATCAGAAACTCTGAGGAATGTTTCCATCATCTTGTTGAAACCATGCCATGAAGAACTGATTCAGTTCTCAAGGCAAAAAGATTTCAATAAAATTTACCTAACAAAATGGCCAGTGAGTGCAGGTTGATGGTACATGCATCTTGAGAAAAACCAAAACAATAACAACCCCCCCCCCCAAAAAAAATCTAATTATTAAGCTAAAAGCAAAGCAAAGAATGATTTAATTTAAAGTTATGCTGATACGAGATATGCTGTTGTTGTATTACTCATTTTAAATCTGCGGGTCTTTCACTACGATTTCTCAGCTCACACACAAACAACTGCTTTAAAACTCTCCTCAGAAAACATCAGTCCTAAGAGTCATCTGAAAAATGAAAGGCTAATATCTACAGGGAGGTCCTCATCATTTTCCTTTGGTATTAGGCAAAATATAAAGACCGCAGCTGATCCCAGCTTGGCACAGATACAGGTACAAGACATGTGCACAAATACACACTGAAACAAATGCTCACTATTTCACCTCCACTATATTCTCTAGAAAAAAACTCTCACCGTGACATTCTCACTGCTGCAAGCCAATCCACCATCCCCACCCCCACCCCCACCAACCTAAATGGAGCTAATGTGGGTGGACAGCAGAGTGCAGAATAAGTAGTGAGAATTTTTTTTCCCTTGAGGATTTACAACAATGTACAAGCTCGAAACACTTCCCGAATGTAGACCGATGAATAGCTGATTGTCTGCGCTTCCCAACAATATGTTAATCAAGTCTATGAACCAATCACATGCAGAAATTCCATACAAAATGGGGTAAATGAAAACCATGTCTACTTATAGTGGAAGTAGTTCCATCATATAGAACATCAACAAGCTCTAAACACCTGTTATTCAGCACTGTAAATGGCACAAGCCAACACATCCTGACAATTCTCTTGTCATGCCCTTGGTCATGTGCAGTATATTTTATATTTTTGTTTTATTTCAACAGAGAATCCAGCAGTTAACCTACTAATGTACACCACAGGTGTGTGTGCCTTTAATGTGCATTGATTATGTAAACTGCAAAATAAACTAAGAAGGCAAAATACATGCTGTTTCTAACCCCAAAGCAGACTACAGGCAGCAAACAATAGCGTAGCAGTCTTCACAGATTCCGAATAGTCCTACAGAGCAGCCTGTTCTCAGCCCAGCTGGCAGCATTACAAATGAAGGATTTAGGTATTCTGCAGGAAATGACTGCTCAAGCTGTCAGGACGATTTTGAGCTGGATCAAATGCTTTTAGCAGTCCTTTGGCTTGGTGTATTGATGTTTTATGTTCTATTTCGTGCATATAGTGTTAAAACATGCAGCAAATGGACGTGATTGTTTGACTGCTTCATGGAAACAATGAAGCATAACTTAATATTGTTGTCATTTGAATATCAGTGTTGTTATACGTATTATCATCTGAACGTTTCGACATATTGCTTTTCTTCAGAGCAACAGTACTCGAAATCAGAAAGAGTAGCTCTGGCGAGAGAGGAATAGTGGCAGTGAAAGAAAAGCATTGAAAACCCATCAAACTTCCTATCCCCTAAAGACAGATTAAGTCAATCAAAGACATCAATGGCTCTCTTAACTAATCCTTTTCTTCTTGCTTGTTTACACCACTGATGGGCAAAACTGTATGAACTGCTTATTGTGGCATTGTGTTGCAAAGTAACCACCCCCTCTGCTTTTTAACCAGGTCCAACCTCTGAAACTAGAGGGGGTACAATACCAAGAGTGCTAATTGAAAGTCAGGGGTTGTGACCTATGGATGTAGGACTACATGACCCCACCCAGCTCCCCGGAGTGGTGAGAGGGTACACCAAGGCTAACTGAGAGGGGTTTGGTTCAACTTTGAGCCAGAATTAGGTGGAAAGTCCCTTCTGTCCTGCAGAGCTCCCACTGATAGAGGATTGGGGGGAGTGGAAAAGCCCAGCATCATGAGGAAGGGGGATTTGCATTTAAGCAAAGAGAGCTTTCATCTACCGCTTCTCTTCTATCAAACCCAAGTCTTGCCCATCCATGGTGGGCTAAGAAGGGGTGGGGTAAAAAGGATGGGATACTGTCCCTCAATGCTCCTTTTCTCTGGAGGAGTGTGTGTTTATAGGGTTGGCCTCAGAGAAATTGCAAGCGGTGCATGAAAGAACAGGACAAGCATGTCGAGGACTCCGCGGCTGAGGCCATGCCCTCGTTAAATGAGGTCAAGGAGTGAAGAGGGGAGAGGGTCAGCCAGGCCATTGCTCAGGGTCAGAGACAGTTAAGGTAGAGATCCTATCCATCTTCATCGGGGGAAAGCCAATAAAGACTATTTAAAAAGAGTCTCTCTGTAAGACTATCACCGATGTAAAGTTGGTCCCGTCTCATTTCAGCCACTCTACTTCTGAAAAGAACAAGAAGTATTTCAGTGTAATCTCTGTGGGTTGGAGATTGGACCCCACTACAATGTGTCATGCATGTTCTGCCAACTGTAAAGGGATAATGCTGCATCAATCAAAATCAAATCAGCCTAAGCCGTGGGGTTAAAATGAGGCAACACAATTCTGCTGTAACATGCATATGCCTACTTGGCTCACAGACGGAAAACCAATCGGTATTTTAGCTATAATGTATATTTGGGCTATGGAGTGCAAAATAAAGCTTAAAAATAAAACTACAAGTCTTAATTTCGAACATGCTTTTAATTAGACAGGTTGATGAAATTAATACAGGTAAAGCTAATCGGAGTTAAGATAAGCACAGCAAAATAGGGCCACTCACTGCATGCTAATGTGACCTACTGCTTTGGACTATTTTTAGAGAAGTAGGTTTTTTGTCCCAGGAGGACCTGAGAATGGATGGAGAGAAAATAAGAATACACATGGACCACTTTCACTAAGGTCAAACACACAGCTGAAATGATTGAATGAGACGATTTTTCTTGGAATGTGGCACAAAGCGACTTTTACCATATATTCTTTAAAGAAGATATTTCCATGTTAATGTGAACCTTTAACTAAAGGCCACAGTCTGTTTTGGGAATAGAAGGCTACATACAAGGACCAAAGCACCAGATCTGTAGCATGTTCTAAACTGTTCATGGTTTAGACTAAAATCTTTGGTGTGTTTATTTACATTATGACATTATTCTATAAATCTTTCTATAAAGAGAAAGTGAAAAAGCTGTTTGAGAGTGATGGGATCAAAAGCTGGGCGACATGACAAATGCACCATATGAGCATACTTATGACCAGACCACACAGAAGCTTGGCTGATCTGCCTAAACTGCACTAAAATCTCACACAAATCTCATTTCAGATTTATCAGTTCTTTGGCCAAAGCCCCACATGGGACCTTTGGTGCACATGCACAATAACTTAGTAATATTCCTAATCTAAAAGCAAGCGACTGATTTTCAAATAGAAAGCTTTGGGACAATCAAACCAGGAATGCCAAATGGAGCAAAAATGTAATACACATATGTAATTACATATGTGTCCCTGGCACTGTTCTGAGGGCACCCACTGGCTCTCAACTGCCAGGGATTATGCACTAAAACAATGACAGACGATGAAACAATTTAATATACAGATATACCCAAAGTAATAACTTTACCACTGTAATATGCAGCTTTAAACAACTTTAGACGCCCTCTCTAGTATTCAACAGTTGCCCTGTAATAAACGTAGCTCAGGTATGAGGGGATGAGGTCCTGCTGGGAGTGTGTGTGAGAGCTGTAATTAGGGTAGAGAGTAGTGGAAAGAAGGGCAGGAAGGACTTGTGGGCAAGCTGCCCAGCATCTCAACCATCTGTGAACAGGAGTGCATCTGTCACTGGGCTCTAATTATCATCAATAAGGAGGAGCAGGAGGGAGAGAAATCTAAGATTAACACTTATCGCGAAGCAATATTCAAAGGATCTGCTCCTGACTTTGGTGTATCTTTTCTAAGCAGTTATTAGTATACAAATGGTGCTGCACATTAAGCTACCGTATTTTTCGGACCATAAGGCGCACTTAAAATCCTTTAACTTTCTCAAAAATCGACAGTGCGCCTTTAAATGCGGTGCGTCTAATGTATGAATTAATTCTGGTTGTGCTTTCTGACCTAGAACCGATTGTAGATGGTACACGGCGCTCATAAATCTGTCAAAATGTTTTAACACAACGGTCTTGGTAAGTTACGAAGCTTACGGCCACCGTAGTGCGCAGCATCGCGGAGTAATACGGTATGTGCTTCAGCATTAGGGTACGTGCATCCATTCATTCATTTTCGAAGCGGATTTCAAAACCACAACGCTATCAGTCACGCAGTAACAACATGGACATAGAGCAGCTGGGAGAGAATTCAACATTAACGAATCAATGGTACGGAAGTGGAGGAAGCAAGAAGACGCCCTGCACCAGGTAAAGACCAAACTGAGCTTCTGACGGAACTTAAGAGTTTTGTTTCATTTCATGCGTCTTATAACCCGGTGCGCTTTATGTATGAAAATATACCTGTTAGCAGCCGATCGTTGATATTGCGCCTTATTATATGATATTGATATATATGATATTATATGATATATATGATATTGCGCTTATGGTCCGAAAAATACGGTAGATACTGTGTAGAATCCATTTGTTTAGAAAAGAAACTGTTAACATCCAGAGATAGCAAAGCATCAACAGAACAGACACACACTGAAAGTCTCCAATCTCTCAAAATTTACTTTAGCGTGGGTAATCAGTAGCCATAGTAAATACATAAACATGACTAACAGTCTATGAAAACACAGTACTGACAAACACAGCATTCACACACACTTACATTCAAAGTCTGGAGCTCTCAAGTATTAAAAAATGTGAGAAGCAACATATCATGACATGATTTTGCTAGATACATTACAAAGTACTGAAGCAGAACTATTAAAGTACACTTGATCAAATGTTTATATACATTCATTTCATGTCATCTCTTGTAATCAGCTAATTTGAGTTAGAAGATAAACACTACATTTCATGTTCTAAGACTTAGAAAACACTGTGGACTTGGCACTCCAAGGTATTTCACTGTCCATGATCAAATCTCACCAATATCCATCCATTCCCTCTTAGATGGAATATATTAAGATGTTGAGAAAGGGTGAGTAGTCTAACTGAACTAAAATGTAATTAGTGGTAATTAATAGGCATGACTAGATGATGTGAAGCACTGTAAGGAGGAAAATCCAGACAACTGCAGTGCAAAAAGAGAGACTGACATTAGATAGACAGCGCCTAGAAAGAAGTGAAGGTTCTGGGGATATGTTTCCATACAACTGTTTTGCAAATGTTAAATGAAAGTTGGCAAAGGAACTGGATTATGTGCATCCATCAACTACTGCTATGGAAATATTTCTGGAAAGGGACCAGTAACCTCACATGATTAAAACTGCATCAGCCAAATACAGTTTGTCACGGTAGAAGTGGAATGCACACCTACGTCATCATGTATTTTGAAAAAAAGGAAAAAAAAAATCTTTAAGCGTTTTTGCATATATCACTGTATTTATATCAAGGCTTTTTTTAAGCAGAGGTTTTAAATTGTCATAAGGCTTGATGATGGAAATGCCATAGAGACCATCTGAGATTCAGGGAAATCCGAGAGCAACGTGAGCAAAAAGCCAAGAGCAATGTGAAGAAGGACAGCGATGGTAGTGAGGGGGGGGTTCCTCAGGCCATGTTGGAGAGCTGGGCATGTGTGACTACACTGTTGGATTCAAGGCACTAATGGAAGCTGTTTAGGAATAGACAAGAGCCAGGGCATTGACAGGGTGCTGTTCCACACTATGATGAAGAGGGTAAGAGTGAGAATATTGTGCGGGGCGAGAGAGAAAGAAAATATATGTGTGTGCTAGATAGAGAGAGCAGGAGAAAGAGGAGTGATGGGGAAGGTTGGTTGGCGGTGAGATCAGTTCTGATGGAAACCAGATGAGGAGGGGGAGAAATGAGAGAAACAGAGCTGTTTGGGACAAAAGAAAAACACAGCACTAGTTTAACCAAACATGGACCCAAGTCTCTCATTCCCTCAGTCCTCATCCACACCTCTTTAGTATGCTACAAACTTTTAAGCATTAACTCCAGTCTGCTAGACTATATGGAGAAAAATAGGAACAAACCACTTAGACCAGCATATGGCAGAGACATATGCTTATTACACACAATCTAGGGGGTCAGGGGTAATAATCTCCCCCTTCTGCTATGCATTAAATTCATATTATTGGGAGCTTTTTTTCCAAAAGCACCTATTCTTATTAGATTATTTTAATTACATTTGTTTTACTTAGGTTATAACATTTATCATCTATAATAGTCTTTTAAGATATATATTTTTTGTATGCATTTTAGTTTCTGTTTGAATCAATTTGAAGATTAATTAGTTTGGATCGTTAGTGAAGAATGGACGAAAACACACTGCATATTTAGTCATTAATGTACATGTGCTTTTCAGTTAGTTTCAGAGACAATTTATCTATCATTAAATGTTACTATATTAGTTTATTTAAATGTGTTGTGGACTATTAGATTAAATTGTCTAAAACAGTTCTAATGGGGGTGAATTTGAGTATAGGTAGTCCCCTTTTTAGAATAGGGATACATTCTGACAAATCCGAATGCATCGTAAACCATATAATGTATATATATATATATATATATATATATATATATATATAGAGAGAGAGATAGAGAGAGAGACAAAAAAAAAGAGAAATACATAAGATAGATATAGGATAGATACAAACACAAGATACATACATAAAGAAACACTACAAACATACATATATATATATATATACATAGATACATACATACATCATATATATAGATAGATATATATATATATATATATCTATATATATATATAGATAGATAGATATATCTCCCTATCTATATATATCTATATATATAGATATATATATAGATCATAGATAGACACACAATAAAGATACAGATATATATATATATATATATAGAATATACATACACACACACATATAACATACATATATACAAAAGACAATACATACATATATATATATATATATACATATACATACATACATAAAGATATATATATAATATATATATATATATATATATATATATATATATACACACATATACATATACATATATATATATATATATATATATATATATACACACACATATACATACATATATATATATATATATATATATATATATACACACACACATATACATACATATATAATATATATATATATATATATATATATATATATATATATATATATATATCATAGCATAGCCTACCTTAAATATGCTTAAAAAACACTTGCATTAACCTACAACTGGGCAGCATCATTAACACAAAGCTTATATTGTAATAAAGTGTTGAATATCTTATGTCATTCATTGAATAATTAATTGAAAATGAACAACAAAAAAACAAAATGGTTACTCTCATGACCACAGATTTTCCTCAATCCATTTTCCCAGCGCTCATCACTCCCCCACATCACTTCCTACATCTCGCACTCCTGACTTCCTCAGAATTTAGCATGGGAGAGTGCAGGAGAGTATTGTACTGCATATCGTTTGCAGAAAAAATCGAAAAGTTTGCTATGTATTATCTGATTCCAGTCGTAAAGTTGAAAAATCGTAAACCAGACCATCATAACATGAGGTCCACCTGTACTGGACAAGCGAGTCTGGATGCACCAGAGTTCAAGGGTTCCTGGTCTATCCTGAGCATCAGTTATTGGCTGTTCTGAGTTTGGCATTTTCTCCACATCAACAAATGGATATCCTCCACTGTGTTCCTCCCGAGATTCAGACACTATCCAAAGTCTACTCTAAAGACATTACCTATTTACGCAGGCTTTTGACTAGATTTAGACCAGGATGCATGGCTTGGGTCCACTGGGGCCGGAGTCTGGAGTCATGTCTGGCCTGCCTGCCTTGTCCGCTAGCCGGGAGTGTCGAGTGGGCGGTCTGGCTGAACTAGGCTTCGGTCCTCGTGATCTTGACTCATGCATCCTTGCCTTAGAATAAGGGCAGAGCTGGGGGTTCATAGTCAAAGAGTCTTATGGTGATCAGAGACGTTGGGTTGCTGTCTTCTTCTGCCTCCCGTGGGGTTGCCAATGTCTCATGTGATCCCTCTTGGCTGTGTTTCCTACCAGTTCTCCTCTTTCTAGCTATGCTGCTATAGCTAATGCTGCCACACTTGGCATCAGTGATTGTTAATAGACACTGTGCTCTTAATCAATAACTAATTACATTTTCCCTGTTTTCTCTCTGAGCTGTGTTCCGGTACCACACATGATGTTCATCTGCTGCAGCTCCACTCAAGCTGCTTCCGTCATCAGCTCCAGCCCCACCATACCCGGGCCACTTAATGTCAATGTGCATACTTCACATTTTTATTCGAACTTTGACTCCATGACTTTAGTTTCGCTCTTAGATTTATCATCTACGCCGCCCAAGGAGGTTGGGTCCCTTTTTGAGTCTTGGTCCTCCCAAGGTTTCTTCCTAGAACTAGGGAGTTTTTTCCTTGCCACTGTCGCCCTAGGCTTGCTCAATTTGGGATTGGACGTAGTTATTAGGAGATAATCTAAACTTGTAAAGTTGCTTTGAGACAATGCTCCATTGTAAAAAGCGCTATATAAATAAATCTGACTTGACTTGACTTGACCACTTTAGAGCTAAAAACATTCCAGTAGGTGGACTGTCTCTCCTAAGTGTGTGTGAATGAATGTGTGAATGTGCGATTCCCTTTGAAGGACTGTATCCCTGGCTCCCCGTGTTCTCAGGATAAGCTATGATCCTACCACGGCCCTGAACAGTATGAATAAATAAATACAAGAATAAATGAATGAATGCTAGTAAAGTCAGAACAGTAGCAGAAAGCAAAAGGGCATTTAGCTGCTTCTTATATTTCTGTTTTTGCTCTTTACCGACTAAGCCCCAAGCTTAGAGCCCACACTGTGCTGTCATGAAAGCATGATGCACATCTGTCAACATTAAGTAGGCAGAAGGATTCTAGTCTCAAAGCAGCTCAACTTCAAACATGGCTCAGAGTGCAACTTCTCCAACCGTGGCCTGACTGTAACAGGAGATCTTCCATTAATGCTGCACTTCTCCACCTGGGAAAGCAGAGCCAGGACCTTCTGGCGTGTGGCTTAGAATGGCAGTTTGGATCTGAAGATCAAAGCCTGCTGCTCTCTGGATGATTCTCACTCCCTTTTACTGGGTGAAGAGGTGAATCTCTCCAAGCGCACACGCACACCCCAAACACAGCTCAGTTTGAGAGGATGCCCTTCTATCTGCCCTTTTTCCATATGTCATATGTGTAGATAGGCTAATCTGTACAGCTAACACAAGACAGGATGAGAGATATAGAGACAGAACGTTTTTCAACAGCAAACATAACAAATATCATGCTGATTGGTGTAATACTGTACAGTCAAAGTGTTGATCCTTCAAATCCAAGTATAGATTCATAAGTAAGCATAAGAACACAAAAGCTCATGAAGACCGTTACTCCACCAGAAAAACAACACAACAGCAACGAGCTGTTAAGGTGTGAAAAGGGGAAGAGTAAAAACTCTTAGCAATTCAAAAGAGGTGCTATGAATGTATCACAACATAATACAGTGGTTGTGCTTAAGCCATTAAACCGTGTGGTCCCTCCTGACTAGTTGGTGCGGCTGCCATTTGCCTCACAGAGGACCGAGTGTATAAACTTCAAAAGTGCAGAATTCCTTACGGACACAACAAAATGATATACAGGGTCTGGAAGAGTGATGTTAAATGCCTGATGCATGAGCGTCTCCGTGCTCTCGCTTCACTGCAGCTGTTCTGAAATAGACAGGGCAGTACAGCTGGGTAGGCTGACATTGGCTTCTCACGGATCCTCATTTTACAACAGATGACTGCACTCGGGTCATTAAAATCAGCACAACTGAAAACAGCATTAGCTGTTAAACACAAATGTTTAAATATAATCCATGAACATTAATAAGGGATAGACACAACACTGCCTTCCTAACATTACACGCTTGTGTGCTAAAATCGTGAACTGAATGACTTTGGAACTGCTGCCATCACATCCGACTGCACTTGTTCTTGCTAAACCCGACCTAGAATTCACACAGCTAACAAATATCTTAACCGCTACGATACATTTCTCCATTAAAAGCAATTGCATTATTAAGAATGTAAGCCAAAGACTTTTTGCATTTGCATTTATGTTTTTAGTTGTATGTACTAAGTGAGCCAAGAGGTGTAGTCAAGCTGTTCTAATACAGTGGTACCTTGATTTTGGACCGCCTCAGAACTCGGTTTGGTTCTCGATGCATTTTGACTAGGAAAATTTGTCTTAGTTCTCGTCGTTTGCTCGGTGCTCGGCACACTACTATTAAACTCGTATGAGTCGAGCTGCATGATTCATTTCATCCAAAACTTGATTCACGTGATACACAGTGATTCAGGTTCACAATAGCCCTTGATCAGAGAAAATCTGCACTGTGTTTAGCATGTTTCTCTTTATTTTTACATCTATAGTATTGTATTCTTAGTGCAAATAAGTCTCCACGGGTCCTACAAAGGTTAGTTTATAAGAGCCAACCGAAAGCAAAACAAGAACTGAATGCTCTAGTACAGGCATAGCAGCTATGCTAGCACCCAATAGAGTTCACCAATAGAGTAAGGGTTTTGCTTTTACTTGTCACTTTCAATCCATTACTCACTAAATTACATGAGATTTTTCAACACTTTATTTTACAATAAGCTTTGTGTCAGTGATTTTGACCAACTGTAGGTTAATGTAAGTGTTTTAAGCATGAACTTACTTATCATTATTTATCATACTCTCTGCTATGATACAGTACAGACCGCTCTACCAAACACTCATTAACTCCTCAGTTCATGATACATTTAACTTATGATGGATTTGTAGGAACATATCCCCTTCGTAAATCAGAGAGCACCTGTATAATACAACTCCATTAATGTATATAATGCGTTATACCAGTGTTTCTCAATCCTGGTCCTGGCGCCCCACTGCTCCGCATGTTTTAGTGTTTTCCTGCTCCCAACACACCTGATCCAACTACTCAGCTCATTAACAAGCCCGTTATGGAATTAAAGTGGGTGTGTTTAAACAGGAGAAGCAGTAAACTGTGCAGAGCGGTGAGGCTTTAGGACCAGGATTGAGAAACACTGCCTTATACAGTGTGGATTTTCTGAGAAGCTGGAGTGGATTAAATTCAATTTACATTATTCCTTATGGGAAAAATTTGCCCAGTATTCGTCGTTTTTCGGTTCTTCTTGAACGAATTAACATCGAGAACCGAGGTACCACTGTACTACTCGACTGTTATTTAACCACTGCTGTTACCAAATAGGTCAGATGCTCGTGTACACCCAAACCTCTTATGATATATCTATGTAAATACAGGGCAAAAAAGTATTTAGTCAGCCACTGATTGTTCAAGTTCTCCTACTTAGACAGTTGAGAGAGGTCTGTAATTTTCATCATAGGTACACTTCAACTATGAGAGACAAAATGAGAAAAAAATCCAGGAAATCACACTGTAGGATTTTTAAAGGATTTAATTATTAATCATGGTGGTTAATAAGTGTTTGGTCAATAACAAAAGTTCAACTCAATACTTTGTAACATAACCTTTCCTGGCAATGACAGAGATCAAACGTTCCTGTAAGTCTTCACCAGGTTTGCACACACTGTAGCTGGTATTTTGGCCCATTCCTCCATGCAGATCTCCTCTAGAGCAGTGATGTTTTGGGGCTGTCGCTGGGCAACACGGACTTTCAACTCCCTCCACAAATTTTCTATGGGGCTGAGGTCTGGAGACTGGCTAGGCCACTCCAGGACCTTGAAATGCTTTTTATGGAGCCACTCCTTTGTTGCCCGAGCGGTGTGTTTGGGATCATTGTCATGCTGGAAGACCCAGCCACGTTCCATCTTCAATTCTCTCACTGATGGAAGGAGGTTTTGGCTTAAAATCTCACGATACATGGCCCCGTTCATTCTTCCCTGAACACGGATCAGTCGTCCTGTCCTCTTTGCAGAAAAAAAGCCCCAAAGCATGATGTTTCCACCCCCATGCTTCACAGTAGGTATGGGGTTCTTGGGATGCAACTCAGCATTCTTCCTTCCTCCAAAAACACGGGTTGGGTTTTTTTTTACCAAAAAGTTCTATTTTGGTTTCATCTGACCACATGATATTCTCCCAATATTGAGTTTGGAGTCTGACTGTTTGAGACTGTGGACAGGTGTCTTTTATACAGATAACGAGGTCAAACAGGTGCCATTAATACAGGTAACGAGTGGAGGACAGAAGAGCTTCTTAAAGAAGTTACAGATCTGTGAGATCCAGAAATCTTGCTTGTTTGTGGGTGACCAAATACTTATTTTCCACCATAATTTACAATTAAATTCTTAAAAAATCCTACAATGTGATTACCTGGATTTTTTTCTCATTTTGTCTCTCATAGTTGGTGTAGCTATGATGAAAATTACAGACCTCTCTCATCTTTCTAAGTAGGAGAACTTGCACAATCAGTGGCTGACTAAATACTTTTTTGCCCCACTGTATTTTAAATGTTGTTTGTTAAAACAAGATTCCGCTACAGTTACATTCCAGAAGAAGCTTTGCAGTGGTTTATCAATTCAGCTGTGGATAAGCATCAGTCCTAACTTTATAAGGGTGCCTTGCATGATCAATAAATTAAGAAAGGGTTGTGTAGTGAATTCCACTGTGCTGTGTAAGTGCACGTTCCTCCACCACCAAAAGTATCACGATGACTTAAGCATGCTCGGGCTCAGTAGGTTTAAGCACAGTGTGAGCGCAGGCCAGTGGGGAGTGGGAAGGAGGGACAATTACGCTTTGGCATGGTACAAGGCAACTGGTCGTAATGTGAGTATGCTATAAGAATGAACTGGCTTAAAAAAAAAACCTCAAGGTTATACTATAGTGAAAGAGCACATACATTTACATTTACATTTACAGCATTTAGCAGATGCCCTTATCCAGAGCGACTTACAATTGATACAGTCTTACAATCCAAGCAATTGTGGGTTAAGGGCCTTGCTCAAGGCCCCAACAGTGGCAGCTTGGCAGAGATGGGATTTGAACCCTGGACCTTCTGGTCCATAGTCCAGTACCTTAACCACTAGGCTACCACAGTCCCGCATACTCAATTATACACAAATACATGCAAGACAGACACACACCTTAGGGCTAAAGGATCTTCCCATCATGTCAAAACAAGCATTTAACTAGATAACAATCTGTGGGTGAGGCAGCCATGGACCATGGCAGACTGACAAGATTTCATCTATCTGGGACTGATATGTGCTGTTTTTTTCCTGTGAGCAAGCAACAAAGTACAGGTGTGAGCCTAGAAGGAGAGCTGAACCTGGGGGAGCTGACTTTATACACCTCTTACCCACAATTCTTGTGCTATAAGACCTAGGACCCTCGGTTTCAGCAGTTAATCTAGTTTTGCTGAGCCTGATGCCATCTCCTAATTAGAATACACATCTGGAGAAAGTTCTGTCAAACGCTGCTAGTAAGCCGCAGTGAAAGTGAGTGCGAACAAGGCTATGGTTACAGCCTTTCCCTCTAAAACCTGACCCCAATTTCCTGTAGTATGTAGTATGTCCAGCATTTATGGTCTGAAAAGTACAATCTTTAACACAAGTTCAGTAACGTCTCCTCAAAATGAAATGTTTAACGAATAAGCAAACCATTTAAATCAGTAATGTGTGTTTTATAAACTCTAGACCTTTTTGAATCTTTCCTGTCAGCAATAGCACAGCTCTCAGCTCAAATGGAAATCCAAGAGTGTTTTTTAATGAATATAGCTGCCATTCCTTCAACATCACACTGCTTCTGACTGCGATGTCTTAGTTTTGAATGGAGAGGCCACACACAGCTGCCACCTGTTCACAGATTTCTTATATGGCTATAAAGCAGTCTGGTCAAGTTGAACTGTTTTGTCTCGTAAAACATAATGCATATTTTTACTAAATGTAACATAACCTTGATCATCATGATATGCAGTTACATGTTTACTGGCGTCTAATTTGGTGGCTTATCAGTAATTCTAGCTTACATAGAGTGTAACAACAGGCTTGCTGTTGATTGGACAATGTTGAAAAGCATGATTTTCAGTTTTAAACCTCAATTTCATTTTGTGCTCCCCCACCATGAGGTATTGATTTGTCTTATAAATTTGAATTGGAGATTTCTTCCTCTACACAGTAATCCGGCCATGTGTGCTTGCGCCGAAATCATGTCTAGCTCCACTTTTGGGGAATTATGAGGAAAACTGTAACGGGGAAATACCTGACAGGCAGATACATTTAAGAATAAAGTGTTGGCTGTTCCCGCCATTTTGAAATATTTATAATATTTCCAATACAGACTAAATGAAATATGGTCTCAGTATTCACAGTCAGCAGTAATTCCAATAAGCCTGTGTTTGTCCTCTGCTGTCTTTAGACTAAGAAGGCCTCTCTTGCCATTTTAAGTGAATGTGAAGTGAGGTCATAACTAAGGAGGAAAATATTTCACGCTACAGTGGTAATAAAAAGAAGATATTTTCTCCATGAGATATCGGTCTTCTTCTTTAAATAGCACTCTCCCTCAAAAGCAAAGTGAAGCTCTGGCTGACTGACAGTGAATTGTCTCTGAGTTTGTTTATATTGTGTGTTATTTCAAAGCTTCTGAACCATACATTTCAGTCAATACGCTGGTACTGATTGGTATGTGGGTTACCCAGCATAGCAACAGAGATCAGTTAGCTTTAGTTTAGCTTAATATTGTTGTACTTCATTATTGTTCCTTTATTTTCTGCCTTAATAGGGATTCAAGATACACTACATGGCCAAAGTATTGGGACACCTACACATTATAGCTACAGGGGCTTTTATGACACTCCATTCTAAATCCACAGGCATTAATATTCCTCAAGTTCCAACCCCCCACCCCTTTATAGCTGTAACAGTTTTCACTCTTTTGGGAAGGCATTCCCAGGTTATGGATTGTTTCTGTGGGAATTCTTGCCCATTCATCCAGGAGGGCATTTGAGAGGTCAGACACTGATGCTGGATGAGAGGCCTGGCTTACAATCTCCATTTTTGTTCATCCCAAAGGTATTCGATGAGGTTGAGGTCAGGGCTCTGTGAAGGTCAGTCAAGTTCTTCCACATCAAACTCACCCAATCATGCCTTTATGGACCTTTGTGCACTAGGGCACAGTCATGCTGGACCAGAAAATGACGTTCCCCAAACTGTTCCCATAAAATTGGAAGCTTGGTATGCTCAAGCATTATTTCCCTTCACTGGAACAAAGAGACCTAGTCCAACCCTTGAAAAAAACAACCCCATAGCATTATCCCGCCTTCACCAAATGTTACAGTTGGCACAAAGCAGTCAGGGTAAAGCTCTCCTGGCATTCACCAAACCAGACTCGTCCATCAGACTTCCAGATAGACAAGCGTGATTCATCACACCACAGAACACATTTTCACTGCTCCAGGGTTCATTAATGACAAGCTTTACACCACTAGACTGCTTGGCCATGAAACCCATACATTAAAGCTGAGTTTCTGTGGTTCCTAAACGCTACCACTTGTCAATAATTCCACTCAGAATTGATTAGTGGAATATCTAGAAGTGAGGACATTTCACAACTGATTTGTTGTAATGGTGGCAACCTATTACATTACCACATTCAAATTCAGTGAGCTCTTCAGAATGATGCATTCTTTCACAAAAGTTTGTAAAGGCAGAATGCATGGCTAGGTGCTTGCTTTTGTACACCTGTGGAAAAGGGACTCAATTCAGTGACAAATTCAGTTCCAATACTTTTGTTCACAGTTCATACTTTTTTTTGTAGATTCATGGCTTTAACTACAGGCTTTCTCTACAGATCACTGGGGACCCAGCCTGCGCTGACAAACATGTGCCAACACTTTCAACAGCTCTGTCCAGATTGCCACACAAGGGTACACACAACATTTGTACTTTAGAATGTGAAACATGGATCCAATTAAGAGATTAGTCTTAACATCTAATCCCTGAAACAAAGTCCTTGTTATGTTAATCAACAGTTCTGAAGTTTTTATTACTTCACAGAACATCTACGCTGAGCCAAAAGCTGACCAGTTCATGGCTAAATTCATTTATACAAAACAAGTCATTACATTTTGGGTAGCATTTTTAATGTGATGGAGTTGTCCATCCGTCACCACAAACTGGAGAACATGGAGTTTAGACTGTGTAAATAATCCTCTCACATCTTTGTTTAAAAAGACCTCCCTGAGAGACGCGGAGTGTAAGGAGACACAGTGTCAGCTTGGGCTATGGCTCCTTTTGTTTGTGTAGGACCGCTGCTGATGAAGAAACATGAGAGCTCTTTCCACAGCCACTGATAGCAAAAACACTCAGAACTGACATTTCTATTGAGGCATCTCCATGTTTGAGGAGATCACAAAAAGTCTGGTTTGTGAGGGATGTCAGAACAGTCACCAGTTTTGCCCAGTTCTTGCAGTAAGTAAAATGTATGACCTAGGCAGAATGCTAGTCTTCCCCAGGGCCCATTAGCTACCAACTAACAGATATAACTAGACAGAGTTTGCCATATGTAAATCTAGCTTAAATAAACACAGCTTTAAGCAAGCTATTGCAACACTGACAAGCCTGAAGAAGTCACACTGGGCCCATGTGTCGTCGCATCAACTGCTGTGCCAGCAGAAGCAGCACTGGTCTGACAGGGAAGCTTAATGAAGATACAGAGTACGCCAATCTCAACAGCACTGCTGGCAACAACAGTAAAACTCAACTGCCCATAAAAACAGTTTTATCCTTGCGGCTCGAGAGCTGACTGTGGATTTGTGTATGTGCCGGAATATATACATACATATGTGTTTGTACCATGTCCACCCACTCCCCCCCTTCCTGTTCCCAAGGCCCATATTTCACTCTTTCACACAGAGCAGCCTTGTGTTCCACTGATGGTCAGTCAGACCCCAATATCTCATTCACAGACTGTAAAATTTTATTATTACACATCTGTATATGCAAGTCTATAGAAATCATCTAACAGATCAGTTTAGAACTTTTCAGTCTAATGGACCATCAGTGGATGAAATGGTAAAAACTGAGATGTATTTGCTCTTTTACGTTGTTGAAACATACTGTGATGTTAGCATATTAAAATCAGTAACACACTGACATTAAAACTAAGTTCCTGATACACATAAAAAACACCTATATCTAAGACCGAAAGACTGATCTGTGAGAAACATCCACCCAGATTCAAACCACCATTAAATAAGCACCTTTGATTTACTCTTTCCCTCCGATGACATGGCTGAACTGGGACGGCTGAACAGAGGGGCCATTCTATGTGTTCCCGCTCTCCAACTGGTAAATAGAGAGATAGCTATCTGAGAGCGCAGCTGGGTGACCAGTACACGAGGACCAAATCATGTCCGCATTGAATCAAAACAATGGTAGCACACTATAGACTTTCTCACAGAACACAATCGGCCCATCTGTACAATAAGAAGACCATTGCTGGCATAGAATGCCTGAGTAGCCTTTGTATGCACTAGACGCATTACCAAACAGGTCCAAACAAATGTATTTACGGTACACTATGGAAAAGGACCATGAAATTCAGTAAAGGCTGGGCACAATACAGCAAACAGAGGCAGATACCCTGCCCTGTGTGGTTACGGTTAGAGAAAACATGATGCAAATGGTCTGACATAATACCAGTGCCCCTTGGACTGCTGTAAATAGCATTTATCATGGTTATCTTCATTGCTTGCCCAGAGCATCAAGGTAATTGAGTAGAAACCTAATAATGAGCCGTACAATAGCACCGTGCGGCTGCTTCACTCTCGCTTTAGTGCAAACAAATGCTTCCCCACTCTCACATGACACTGCAGGAGAGGGAGAGCAGTCCAGCGTCAGGGTTGATTCAAAAAGAGAAGGAGGTATTGAAATGCAGGTGGAAGTCAGGCCTTCTCACGGTTTTCAGTGGTGCTTTAAATTACACTTACGAAAAAAGCAGGGAACAAACTCTTCTGAGCCAATGCAGCAACATACAGCAAGCTTTCACATTCAAACATCTGCAAACATAGACATTTTGTCATGTTCATGCTTGTCTCAATTACTAACTCCAGTAAAACATACACTCAAATGATAGCACATTTAGGCTGCTAAATGTCAGACCCATGAGAGCATCATTACAGGTTCGCAGGGGAGAACCTCGGTGAGGAAGCTGAGGAAATTATGGTGGAGGAGATGGAAGGCAAATAAATGCTTTGACTAAACTGTATAAGGTAGATGCTGGGTAAAGGCCAACACACACATTTTCTTATTTGTTTATGCGCTCTCATGTTACAGATCTCTGTGAGGTGTGCAGATCACATCTATCAACATGTAATACCTGCCAGGTAAACTTTATTCAAACTTTATTATATATGTGTATATTCAAATTACACATTGCAACTTTCAATACAAAGTGACCTGTATCATAGTCTACAGAAAAATTAGGATTGTTTTAGCTTATTTGTTTATTACATTACCTAACAGAGCTCACCAGAACGAGGTTGTGCTCACATTTCATGTCACATTTAGAAATGAATGGTCTTATAATTCCAACTATCTACCTTTTCATTCGCCATGAAGACATAGCCAGCTTTTGTAGGTAGTCTGTGCAAGCATAATTGAAAACAGGACATTGTTCTCTCCTCTCTTTTTAGAAGGAGACAATCCAATATCGGGAGTCCCTAGCTCATGTCAGCTGGCACCATTCTCGAGTCTTGTTCTTCTGCCTTTAGCAGGAGCTGCATTTTAAAAAGGCAGTATCTGGCTTCACTTGTCTACAATTGAATTGTAATTATTAGGTTAGATTCACATAACTGAAAAGTGCTTTAAAGTCAACAACTGTTAAATCACAAGAATATAACAGAATTACTATTTAAAATTTGATAATCATATTATTCAACTTAATCATTACCGTAATTTTCGGACCTTAAGGCGCACTTAAAATCCTTTAACTTTCTCAAAAATCGACAGTGCGCCTTAAAATGCGGGGCGCCTAATGTATGAATTAATTCTGGTTGTGCTTTCTGACCTAGAACCGATTGTAGATGGTACACGGCGCTCATAAATCTGTCAAAATGTTTTAGTACGGCCTTGGTAAGTTACGAAGCTTACGGCCACCGTAGTGCGCAGCATCGCGGAGTAATACGGTATGTGCTTCAGCATTAGGGTACGTGCATTCATTCATTCATTTCCGAAGCGGATTTCAAACTCAGCGCTATCAGTCACGCAGTACAACATGGTCATAGAGCAGCTGCGAGAGAATTCAACATTAACGAATCAATGGTACGGAAGTGGAGGAAGCAATACCGATATCTCCCACAACACTTTTTTTTCATGTTTTAGCCCAAGTTGTTGCTGGTCAGGTTTGGGGAGAGGACGGGCTGGCACCTATCCTGAACAGCACAGGCTGCTGACAGAACTGTTGTAATGATTGCTTATTAAATGTTTAACTTAAGATTAAACCACCATACACAGCATTAGTCTTGTCCAGTAGGATATAAATCACTTGAAATGATTTAAAAACTGCATTGTGGTGCCTTCAGCTGTTTGCACATTTGGACATGGATAAAAGCATTTGGTAAAATGGCAAAAAATGTAACTTTGCATCCCAAACTGCATATTATCTGGTAAATACAACACAGTAGCGTACTACCATTGACCTTGGACTAATTTTAGATGCTGTTTAGAGTATTAGGTGTTCTGTTTTCATTACTAAAGAGCTCGTAAATTCGTACAAAAATGACTAATGAGAAGGACAACTACCAATAATAAAGTCCTTTGCATATGAAATTTGTTTTCAAAGAATCTTATACACAAACAGATAATTCCATATAATGGGAGATTTATCTATTGCCAACTTTAGTAATGCTATGTACAGGTTTTTGTCCGCTGTTTTAGGCACACAGTTTGACCTCCAGGTTACCTTATTACTTGGCTCTACCAGCAAATAAGTATTTCAGTGGACAGCAGCTGTCAGTTGCTGACCTGCCCATGATTACATCACGCAGTGACATAGCCAGTGAATCAAATGGAATTTGCTGAAAGGCCTTGAAGACAGGAATACAGCTGACAGGGACAGGTTTTCATGAAGTGGCGAGAGAAATCTCTGTACAGTCAAGCTGCATAATCCCGTACCAGTTCTGAGCGCCTCTGTACACCTAGGTCTACAAACAATTACCCTCTAACCTGGTTTATGCTTGATCAGAAGTCTAGAGAGCTGCCATTAAACTTGCAAAAGCTTAGAGCATTTGTGATTTACAACAGTGGTTCCCAAGCTGCTATCTTTTATAGCTAAGTATACATGTCTTTTGCTTCCAAACTCCATTGAATTGATTTTAAACATTACCATTCAGACAAAACAGCAACTTCATACTGAACGAAACCAAGTGACAAATCACCAGGCAATGATTACAAGTGACATGCATTATGGATCTTACATTTTTTGTCAGAGATTTTTCTGACTCAAGCATGCCTCGATCAGTTGTCATGATGCGACCTCTCCCAACCAAAAAAAAAAAGTTGGGTTCAGCTCTCCATCAACAGAATTAGAACTACCAGTTAAATAAAGGGCAGTAACAGGTGAAGCACATGTTACAAGACATTAAAAAATTGTATATTTTGAAAAGGCTTAACATGGATTAATTCACCAAAATGTTTAGGACGCAGGTTACCTATCTACTCTAAGAATTATTCCTTAAGAATTAATCTCTATCGGTTAATTTCCAGTGTGCTGGGTTATAAAAGTACCCCCACTCACTCTCACTCACTCACTTTATGAACTGCTTAATCCTGAACAGGGCTGTGGGAGAGCCGGTGTCTAGACTAGATTTAGACCAGGTTGCATGGCTTGGGTTGCTGGGGCCGGAGTCTGGAGTCTGGAGTCATGTCTGGCCTGCCTGCCTTGTCCGCTTGCCGGGAGTGTCGAGTGGGCGGTCTGGCTGAACTGGGCTTCGATCCTCGTGATCTTGACTCATGCATCCTTGCCTTAGAATAAGGGCAGAGCTTGGGGTTCATAGCCAAAGAGTCTTATGGTGATCAGAGACGTTGGGTGTTTTGCTGTTCTTCTGCCTCCCGTGGGGTTGCCAATGTCTCATGTGATCCCTCTTGGGCTGTGTTTTCCTAGCTACCAGTTCTCTTCCTTTCTAGCTTTCTAGCTATGGCTGCTATAGCTAATGCTTCCGGGGTCTCATGCCTACACTTGGCATCAGTGAGGTTTGACATGGCATCTGATTGATTGTTAATAAACACTGTGCTCTTAATCAATCAACTAATTACATTTTTCTGTTTTTTTCTCTTCCGAGCTGTGTTCCGGCAGGTTCACCAGCCCCACATGATGTTCATCATCATCCACTGTTGCATAATTCACAGTTTTATTCGACCAATGACTCTCCATGACTTTAGTTTCGCTCTTAGATTTATCATCATACCATTACTACCCGAGCCACTTAATGTCGATGTGCATACTTCACATTCTATTCAAACTTTGACTCCATGAACTTTGTTTGCTCTTAGATTTATTATCATCTACGGCGCCCAAGGAGGTTGGGTCCCTTTTTTGAGTTCTTGGTCCTCCTAAGTTTCTTTCTTCCTAGAACTAGGGAGTTTTTCCTTGCCACTGTCGCCCTAGGCTTGCTCAATTTGGGATTGGACGTAGTTATTAGGAGATAATCTAAACTTGTAAAGTTGCTTTGAGACAATGCTCCATTGTAAAAAGCGCTATATAAATAAATCTGACTTGACTTGACTTGACTAGCCAGCGGCATAGGGCGCAACAATCCTAGACAGGGTGCCAATCCATCATAGGGCACATACACTCACACACTCGTACAGTAGGGGCACTTTAGAGACATGCATTAACCTAACATAGCCTAACAAAGCTCTATAAAAGTACCCCGGAAATAAAATACAGAACTTCAGTCACTGACGGTTTGAGTTCAAAGAGTGCACTGGATCCACCCAGCACATTCAAAGCTCCTATCCAGAAGTACAGTGGCTTTGAAAACCTGTTTGTATTGAACCATACAATGTCCTAAGTGCAGGAAGTCATCTATCCCTCTCTCTCGTGCTCTCTCTTACTAATTCAGAAACCATATTAGTCATCTCTCACATGAACCCCGTGCCCCCATGAACAATATTACAAAACAATATATAAGTATTAGTTTAAATCTTTTCCTGGTGCCTTCACCTATTTATACAATACAGATACCTCTATCACTGACAGACCAAATGTTTATACACCTGGTCTGATTTTTTAAAGCTGGCTCAAACTGAACCATAACTGATATATATACCTGTGCTTCAGTGGAACAACTGACCTCATAAACAAGGCAAATGAGAAATGCGAAAGATACATACATAGTACCACCTACTGTGTACAAAGGGAATTGTACATTATTTTAGCTTGAGTGCGGTAATGACTGTGCTAAGGAAAATGTCAGAAATGATTGCATCTGGATACCTGTAAAGATATTTGTGGTAGTTGAGGCTAAGTGTATTTGACTGGTGTGATGGGTGTACCTGTCTCCTCTTCGTTGTGGCATTGCGTGACCATTATTGGAGCTGGTCTCTGTACTAACTGGTGAGTCTCTGTATCCTATAAAAGACAATATTTACACTTACATTTATAACATTTAGCAGATGACTATATACAGAGTGCTTACTCTTGAAATAGTAAGCATTTATAATACCTGTTAAACATTAAAACTCTTATGAGTTGGTGTAGGTAACAACAAAGTACAAGTATCTAAGAAACACAGTTTTATTGGCTGAAGAAACAACAGTACAAGTTAAAAGGTCTTTTTGGTTAAGTAAGCAGTGCTTGCTTAATTGCTGGAGGAAGAAATGAGTCTTCATTCTTCATTTAAAGACGGTGAGAGACCGGACCAATCGGACAACCATGGGAAATTCATTCTAAAAACAATGCTGATACTGCTCTTGGGTTTGAGCCATTCTTGAGGCTCAAAGGGTGAGATACATAAAAGTAGCATTTATATAGTGCCTTCAAGTAGGAAAGACAGCAGTTGGGTCACATCCCACTTCTGCCAAGCTCCACTGTTGGGACCCCTAGCAAGGCCCTTAACCCATAATTGCCTGGATTAGATTGCAACAGCTGTAAGTCGCTCTGAATAAGGGCATCTGTTCAATGACGTAAAAGTAAATGACATCAGAGAGCTACGGACAATTAAAATCCATAAATGCTGTTAAGTCCAAAAGGATAGAAAGATCTATCAGGAGTGCACCGATATAGGCCAGGCTACATAAGACAATAAACCAGACAAGCATTTGAGTGGGCTCCTTGGAGAGAATTGGTCACATCCTCGGGGTTGTGCATGATTGAATCATCTTAATCTTAAGAACACAAACAGAGGATTCTAACTGGTTGTTCAAAGCTACTGCTAGGTTTCTTGTATTATCAGAAGGGGTGATCCAAAAGTTCTTCAGGAAAATGGCAAGACCCTGATAGGGGGCACGTCTCCAGGAGTGCAGATGTCTTCCAGCATGAGATGAAAGACTTGAGATGGGGAGATCTACAATGTGTTCAATCAAAGGAAGTGGAACGAGGTTTAGAGCAGCAAACGTACTGTTTCAGTTTCGCCCTCAGTCAGAGGTAATCCCTAAATATGGGGAGCTAGGAACCCCAGCTTAATGAGTGCCAAATGTGTGTCAATGCACGACTAAAGAGACCACCTTGTCTTTGTGATTAAGAGGTTTCTCTCTCTCTCTCTCTCATACACACACACAGATCAGTTCTAACAGAAAAAGTGCAAAAGTGCCACGCTTGATCCTTAAGACTAAATCATCAAATTCAATCAAACCAGTTACAAACATATAATTTAAACCTGAACCACAGTCAGGTGATGGAAATGGGAAGAAATACATGCCTGTTGAGGCGATGAATCTACATGCTCCAGGGGTGCTGTAGTACATGACTGAAGAACATGTGGAGTCTCTGTGTGCTTCCCCACTTGCTGGAAGTCGATCAGCAATCCACTACACATATCTGCACCTCTTCCACCTGGTTACCATAGAAACAACAATGGTTAAAGCAAATGCAACGAGACTGAGAAAGCAGGGAAAAACCACACCTCCAAACTGAAATACAAACCATTTCATGAACCACTGAGCATTACTGGCGAACATAGTCTTGGCATGAGATTAAAATGTCAGTCAAGGCACTTGAACAAATGGAAAACAGGTACACGGAACAGTCCCTTCTAACACTCAAAGCCTTAAGGCAGGTTGCATGTACAAGGAAGCCATTGCACACCCAGCGTGCTTTTATCATGGCTTAAACATTAGGTCAAAGAATGATTTTGGGCAGGAAACACAAGCTCAGACTGGTTACAGAGAATCAGCTGCACTAAACATATGTTTCTTACCAGGGATGAATTCTATGCAGTTCTGCTGTTATTTATTGTCATAAGACATGTAATTATTGACAATAATTTTTCATTCTTTTGACAGACAACCAGCAACCAGTATTTGCTAATTGACTGCTTTATGAAAACAGTTTGGCATTCTTTGGACTGATAGCCATTTATCATTAGTTGGCTACTAAACATTTTGTGACTATTTCTTTTTTTTTACATTCCTTTAACCAATAACCAACTATCATTACTTGGTGATTAACTACTATGAGAAGTTTACAGCAATCCCACAAATTGTAGATGTCTTACATTTACCAAACTTTACATAAACTCATACGACCTAACTAGAGATTGTCTGGCAATCAGAACGTATTTCAAACCAAGAAAATAAATGTAGTCAGTAGGTTCTAGAAAGCTTTATCAAGTGCCTAAATAAATACACAATACATAGTATATAAATAAAATGTTAACCATCAAAAACAGATGCAACCTCTAACCTAAAGCTTTCCCAGTCAAATAAGCACAACAGCTAACTCAGTAATATGAGTGCTGGAATATCTCAACATTGTCATGGTGTTAAATACCATTCACATATCTTTTAAATATCAATAACATTTTTTGTTCAGAAATCCCAACGTTTCTACATGTGCAGGCTTCAGTCTGCTACACAGTTTGTTGAGTGTCAGACCAGTGCCTGGGAGTACTCACTCTGCAGGTAGTGATGTGCCAGGTATGCATAAATAGCTTCTGGCCAAAACATCTAGCCTTGGGAACTGTGCTGTTGAATTTCCACCACTGAAGAGGATATATGTCCAGTGCTGGTGCTATATCATTGAAACAGTTCGGTTTCCATTTCAGAATAGTCATCTTGAGACAAGTAGTGTTCTCGCAGAAGAAATGTCACAGCATTTTCTTCCCGGCATTGTGCCAAGCTATCTTATTTTATCCAAACGCACGGATTAAACAATTATTTGTCGGTTAATATTCAATCACTTAATCACTGACATCCATTTTGTACTGTATTGAAACAAACTGACGTACCAGTGATTGCCAGGCTTCATTAACATGGTGTATAACCTGTTTTGGTGACTTTCACCAGTGTGATAAGTTATTAAGTCATATTTAAAAACTATTAGGATCAATCAATATTCACATACTACACACTGTGGTTTGTTAGGGTGAAGGCTTTCCTAATCTCACAATATATTGTGACGATTAACAACAGTATATTGCGCAGCCTTGGCTGTCACAGTCAACAGTATAGCCAACTTGCTTTAAAACCTCTCCCAGTCAATAACACACACTTGTCTGTGCTGCTTGAGTATATTTTTCTTCGTCTGCACTGCTGGTCTCTAAGCAACATTGAGGTTCTTTTTACTAGAGTAAAGCAGCCTCAAAGTAGTGTAAATATTGATTTAGGCCAGCACAGGACGACACCAGAATACCACCATGAGTGTTCTGTTGCACTGTGCGTATAGCTAACATATATGAACAGACCTTAGACACACATCTACGTTTACAGTGTTTAGAAAACGCCCTTAACCCGAGTGAATTATATTTAATACAAGTTATAATTCAAGCAATTGAGGGTTAAGGTCTTTGCTCAAGGGCCTAACAATGGAAGCTTTGGCAGAGCCGAGACTTGACCTCGCAACATTCTGGTCAATACTCCTGTACGTTAACAAAATGATACAATTTTACAACACACAATCCAAGTAATTGTGAGATAAGGGCCACATCCTCTGCACTGTACTCTTTGTACTATAATCGGCATTAACTACCGTATTTTTCGGACCATAAAGCGCACCGGATTATAAGACGCAATATCAACGATCGGCTGCTAACGGATCTATGTTCATACATAAAGCGCACCGGGTTATAAGACGCATTAAATGAAACAAAACTCATAAGTTCCGTCAGAAGCTCAGTTTGGTCTTTACCTGGCGCAGGGCGTCTTCTTTGCTTCCTCCACTTCCGTACCATTGATTCGTTAATGTTGAATTCTCTCGCAGCTGCTCTATGTCCATGTTGTAACTGCGTGACTGATAGCGTTGTGTTTGAAATCCCGCTTCGAAAATGAATGAATGAATGCACGTACCCTAATGCTGAAGCACATACCGTATTACTCCGCTATGCTGCGCACTACGGTTGCCATAAGCTTCGTAACTTACCAAAGCCATGCTAAAAACATTTTGACAGATTTATGAGTGCCGTGTACCCATCTCAATCGGTTCTAGGTCAGAAAGCACAACCAGAATGAATTCATACATTAGACGCACCGCATTTTAAGGCGCACTGTCGATTTTTGAGAAAGTTAAAGGATTTTAAGTGCGCCTTATGGTCCGAAAAATACGGTAATTCTGCAAGATGGCAAACCTAATGTAATGGTTTAAAAGTTAATAAACACATATTGACTCCAACAATTTCACTAATCAAACACAACCATTCCTGAACTCCTCCATTTCTAGTTGAAAAGCAAGTTGGAGGTTATGAAAGAAACATTAGAAGAGAGAGCGCAGCTGGAGGGAGACTGTCCAACATTCACACAGGACATAAGGGGATGCTGGGACCACGAGCAGGCCTCCTTTCCTCTGTACTCCCCCAGCCTGCATCCTGATGAACTATCCAGAAGGCCTGACTTCCCCTGGGGCAGACCCAGTTCTCCCCACTCTCTCTTAACACACACATGCATACACACACAAAACAAAGATCACTGTTCCCTCTCTCCATATAGTCGGGTAAGTGTGAGGCATATCCTGTTATCCAGGTCCAGTGAGGGCCACAAACTGTATAAACACTAGTTTTGGTGGCAGGAAAAACATCATAAATATAAAGAGGGCATTTACAGGCATGTGTGTGGTAAGCTCTGAGTAAATATCTTACGTTTCCCATTAGATTCATTTCATGCATGTTTATTAAGAATTGCTATGTTGTTTTTCCATTTGCATATTTCAAAAGCATATTTTAAGTTACCCTCTATGAACCACTGTGGTAGAGTTTGGTCATACAGTTGTGGCATCACAGATACAGTGCCTTGCAAAAGTATTCAGCCCCTTTGAACGTTTCAACCTTTTGCCACATTTCAGGCTTTAAACATAAAGATATGAAATTGTAATTTTTTGTGAAGAATCAACAACAAGTGGGTCACAATCGTGAAGTGGAACGAAATTTATTGGATATTTTAAACTTTTTTTAGAAATGAAAAACTGAAAAGTGGGGTGTGCAAAATTATTCGGCCCCTTTACTTTCAGTGCAGCAAACTCACTCCAGAAGTTCAGTGAGGATCTCTGAATGATCCAGTGTTAACCTAAATGACTGATGATGATAAATAGAATCCACCTGTGTGTAATCAAGTCTCCGTATAAATGCACATGCTCTGTGATAGTCTCAGAGTTCTGTTTAAAGAGCAGGGAGCATCATGAAGACCAAGGAACACACCAGGCAGGTCCGAGATACTGTTGTGGAGAAGTTTACAAAAAGATTTCCCAAGCTTTAAACATCTCAAGGAGCACTGTGCAAAGCAATCATATTGAAATGGAAGGAGTATCAGACCCACTGCAAATCTACCAAGACCCGGCCGTCCCTCTAAACCTTTCAGCTCAAACAAGGAGAAGACTGATCAGAGATGCAGCCAAGAGGCCCATGATCACTCTGGGATGAACTGCAGAGATCTACAGCTGAGGTGGGAGACTTTATGGAAGAGTGGCAAGAAGAAAGCCATTTCTCAAAGATATCCATAAAAAGTTTGACAAGCCACCTGGGAGACACACCAAACATGTGGAAGAAGGTGCTTCTGGTCAGACGAACTTTTTGGCCACAATGCAAAATGTTATGTTTGGCGTAAAAGGCAACACAGCTCATCACCCTGAACGCACCATCCCCACGGTCAAACATGGTGGTGGGCAGCATCATGGTTTGGGCCTGCTTTTCTTCAGGCAGGGACAGGGAAGATGGTTACAATGGATGGGAAGATGGATGGAGCCAAATACAGGACCATTCTGGAAGAAAACCTGTTGGAGTCTGCAAAAGACCTGAGACTGGGACGGAGATTTATCTTCCAACAAGACAATGATCCATAACATAAAGCAAAATCTACAATGGAGTGGTTCACAAATAAACGTATCCAGGTGTTAGAATGGCCAAGTCAAAGTTCAGACCTGAATCCAATCCAGAATCTGTGGAAAGAGCTGAAAACTGCTGTTCACAAACGCTCTCCATCCAACCTCACTGAGCTCCAGCTGTTTTGCAAGGAAGAATGGGCAAAAATGTCATTCTCTCGATGTGCAACACTGATAGAGACATACCCCAAGCTGTAATCGCAGCAAAAGGTGGCGCTACAAAGTATTAACGCAAGGGGCCGAATAATTTTGCACTCCCCACTTTTCAGTTTTTTATTTCTAAAAAAAAAGTTTAAAATATCCAATAAATTTCGTTCCACTTCACGATTGTGTCCCGCTTGTTGTTGATTCTTCCCAAAAAATTACAATTTCATATCTTTATGTTTGAAGCCTGAAATGTGGCAAAAGGTTGAAAAGTTCAAAGGGGCCGAATACTTTTGCAAGGCACTATAAAGTTGGTTCTGCACAGCTCGTCACGTTCACCTGATTCTCATC
Source organism: Ancistrus triradiatus (assembly GCA_025084515.1). Lineage (NCBI taxonomy): Eukaryota > Metazoa > Chordata > Actinopteri > Siluriformes > Loricariidae > Ancistrus > Ancistrus triradiatus. Next base: position 353,920 of record JAJAGP010000195.1, on the reverse strand, counting down.
CTTATTGTAGAATGTGGATGAATGGATTAGTGAAAGTAAGAATCATTCATCGGAAATTATGTTGAACTATTAATGGAAAGCATGTGATTGTACAATACTGTTACAAGCATGCTAGGCTACTGGGTACCCAGGTTCGTACTCTATAAATGCAATTAAACCTTAAATTAATTTAGGCATTAAATAAAACCCTATTACCCTATATACACACACACACACACACACACACACACACACATATATATATATATATATATATATATATATACTGCAGGCCAGGCCACGTCGCATTTACGTACCATTTTAGAACTAGATCAGAACATGTGGACGAAATGGACGAAGGACCATAGTCACGCACAGTTAAGACACTTTGCACTTAGTGTTTTATTTTAAGCAATAACATTCATTAACACACAATATGAAGACCTTTAGTACAATACTGTATTGAAACACTTACCAAAACAAAACTGAAAAGGAAAGTAGAATGATATGCTTCCTGCATCCCTGAGTATTACTCTTTGAAGTTCTGCTTCAGTGTTGGAAAGTCACAGGGAACTACATTAGATCTTTAAGACAATCTGTTTCATCACAGGTGTAATGGCCAAAGTTATTAGCATTATATATATTCTAAGTAGCAGATACTCTGGCTCTGAAACAGCCAGCTGCACTAGTTACTGAGGACCTTAGTTCAAACCCTGGGCTGGTCTTGCATCATGAATGCCAGATGATGCAGTTACAGGGCCCACTTTCACCTGTGCCCCACTTTCACCTGTGATATGCCCCAGATGGTGCTGCAACCTGACAAGGATAAGTGGGGTCCAAATGGTAAATTTCATTTTAAGTTAGTTTTAATGACGAGTGTAAAACACAGTGAAATTACAATACATATGGTAACTGTCCATACACTGGAGCTTTCCTTGCAGGCATCTATACTCTGATGGTTTGATGTGTGCATATGCTGTGTGCATGTACCTGTTTGCTGAGTGGGTAACTGCCCAGGTGAACTCAGAGTAGCATGAGGTGACTGCTCCTCATTGGACTCTATAGATGGATGCTGTGAGATGACAGTGTGTGCAGTCACCACTTTCTCCTGGGCTCCTGTGAGAACCGGCTGCTGACCCTCACTCAGCTCTCCACTGCTCTCCCCATCCCACCATTTCTGTCCAAACAATTACTTCACTGTTAATGAACAGCGCACTTCTAAAACCAATAGTAGGTTTCCATAGGTTACGAATTGAACTGCTATGCTACAGTGCCCCCTGCTGGCAAAAAGATGTATTGGTAAAACGACTTAGACAAACACTCCCTGAGAGCACAATTAACGTCTAAAAGATATGGGAAAAAATAAAACACGTTTTCGCCAGAAATAAATCCCATATCTAGCGTTCCCATATCATTTTAAAGATTAAGTAGACTAATCTGAACACAATGAATACATATGCATGCACCTGACAAAGATCAGCTAAAAATGAAACAATAATACATTTAGGCTAGACAGGCCACATGATAGACATTACTGATTGGTCAGTACTTAGGGTGTTAAATGAAGTGCATTCTCATTAGAACCGGTTTAGCTAAAGAATCATTGTAGTGGAAGACTTCTCCTGCAACCAGAAATCAGACATACAAATGTAGCATTACTACAACAGGTTTGTAGCAGACAGAAATCCCTGCCTTGAATTAAGACACATACCTCTCGCTGGTGTGACCGGACGGCTGAGCCCTGCTCCATCCTGGCCAGCAGAGAGAGAATTGGGTCGTGTTGTACCTGGGTGTGCAGCCGTCTAATCACCTCACCCTCACTCGGTGGGTCGTAATCCTGGCAACCACAATGATATTCATGCAATCAATCCATTCGCAAAGAGTCTAGAACTCTATTACTTCTGTTGATTCAACTATTTACATTCGACAAATAGCCTTACTAACTTTGAAAATTTGCTGGGGGAAAATGCAGGTTAATATCATTAACACATACCTTTTTAGGACTCTATTATAACCTGCATTACACATTTATCAAGCAACCCCGTTACCAATAAATATTGGCCTATTTAAAAAGTGACTATTGCTTAGATAATGATATGCACTAGGTGCATCATACTCAAAGAACATACAACATAAGGTAAATTATTTATCTACTGAGATTTTAGCATTAGCTGTTCAGCTTCAAACCTAATACTAAAATGAACTCAATTGCTATTACCTATAAATATGTTTTAATTACTGGGAAAATGTATGATTATAGCAATTTACTGTGAAACATCTAGTCCCAGGTCCTCCAACCACTGATGCATGAAAGTAATCCCCATTGTAACCCAGTTATGACAGTTTTTTAATTTCTGTATTCATTTTTTTTTTTTTAGGTAAAACACCATGTGGTTCACTCACTTATATTGACACCAGCCCGAATATTGGCCACAAGGGGGCGCTATTACTCAAATAGTTTCTTTTGTTTGTATACTGGTAAAACAACACAAATCGGGTCTGACAAATGCATGCGTGTCATTCGGGATGCTGTGTAGATGGTAGCGTTCCACTCGAGTTTTCAGCAGTATTGATTTCTTGTGAAAATATCCTTTATGTTTACATTAAAGTAGCAGCAAACGACTATGCGACTATCCTAATGTCCGACAGACGTCCTTTCTCACAGACCATAATGTGGTCTTAAACTGCGCATACCTGTATGTATCTAGAAGACTTAATATTGCAAAAGATATTCACCATATCTTGGACTCCATGCAGTGAGCTGTTGAAACTTGTCATCATGTTGGGCAGAATGATGCTCTCTTGATCCAAAGCTGCCGAAACAACAACATTTGAGAACTGAATGATGAGAGGAGGCAGTGGTAGTTTGTATGTTGTGTGCATGACCAGAATCTCAATCAACCTACTGGCTGGACCCCTGTGTGTGTGTGTGTGTGTGTGTTAAACGTCTGATAGGTTGAAGAATACCTCTGACTGCAGCCATCTGGCCGCAGCTGAGCAGCAGCTCGCCCTCAGAAATGTGTCTGGCAGCAGTCTCTGTCTCCGTGATGGAAGAGCTGGACTGGGAACTGCTTTCCTTCACAGACGGAGACTCAGGAGGAACAGCTTCAGTATACTCTTCCACAGCAGTTGTTGGGTTCTGTGGTTTGGATAGAACTTGAGAGGACGGAGGGACGGCTGCCACTTCCTCCTCCTCCTCCTCATATGCTACTGAGAGCACACTGCTGAGAAGAGAAAGAGAATAAATCAGATGGGTGGGAATAACACACATTACAGAAATGTTTTCCCCAATGTTTCAACACAGTTTTTCCTGGACAGATTCATAGGGGCTCCACTACCTATCCCTGGAGAACAAAGAGTGCACACGTAAGCAGGTCCTGGGTGCGACGGGTAGGGGTCCCTGCTTAGTGCTAGGGGATGATCTCCCACTATCCCTCCTCGTTCTGACAGTCAACCCTAACTGCATGCAGTATCTGAACTGACTGGAGGGCACGACCAGGACTTGGGTCCATGCAGTTGTGGGTTAGTGTATTTTTAAAAGTATAGTGTTGTCACATGTACAGTCTTATAAAAGTATAACAGCATATAATTCATAATAATAAAGCAATAGAGCACTTCTGGTACAGGAATATCAGGTGTCAAAATTGAGATCATTGCTTTCCTCAAACCACTCCAGGACAATTTTTGCAGTGTGGCAGAGTGCATTACCCTGCCCATTAGGAAATACTGTTGCCATGAAGGGGAGTACATGGTCTGCAACAATGTTTAGGCTGGTGGTATGTGTCAAATATCTTCCATAAGAATGCCAGGATCCAAGGTTTCCCAGTAGAACATTGCCCTGAGCACCACACTGTCACTGTTATTCACTTCACCCATCAGTGGCTTTAATGTTATGGCTGACTGTGTACATACAGTTAAATGTTATTAATGCAGCTACGTATTATTACTGACTACCACTACCAATTATCGCACAGACTCTCGTAGTAGTTACCGCCTGTTTTTATCTTAGTATTGTTGCATCTTGTAATCAGCTGCCCAGTGCACTGCAGGTTGTAAAGCTGTGGTGGCTGACCATGTGTCTCATAGGAAGCATGTGCAACACCTCGCCCTACAAACTACTAGCTGTCATATGACAGAGGAGATGGTGAGAGGGGGTAAGAAAAGCCACCAACTAACAAGCAGCCTGTCTCACTTTTGTCCTTAAAGGAAATGTTACTAAAAACGACCTACAACCCCAAGTTTAGAAGGCTTATGTTTGGTACTGTTCATGCTGAAAAGGCAGTTTTTAAACATACTGTACAGCGTGAGGAAGACTCACACTGGTAGATGTTGCTGCTCCTCTTCCTCGTTGTGTGGTCTCTCCTCCCTAAGAGGAAGTTCTGCATCTTCCCACGGGTGGTTGTGCAAGATTGCTGGTTCTGGTGTGGCTATCCGAAGGGGTGATGAAACTGGAGTGCTCACAGGTGTTTCTACTGGATCTTTTTCTGGTTCCAAGACAAGATCAGTGTTACAAGGGATGGGCTCATGATATCCAAGCCCAAATCGGAAAAAAAGTTGGGATCTGCAAATACTGCATGTATGTAATTATGGAAAATGCAAATACATAAAAAAACGCAGTCTTTCTTAAGTTTTACTTTGAATTTTATTTCATTGCAGACAGTAAGAACCAAAGATTTGGTAATATTTGGTTTTATTTTGGAAATAAACATCCATTCCTGGATTTCTGGCCTGCAAGACATTCCGAAAAAACTTGGGACGAGGTAATTTAGGGGTAGTAATGAGGTAAAAAACTAAATAATGCTAAATAATGACGTGATTTCAAACACATGCTGTTATTAGGTGATTATAATTATGATTTGGTACAAAAGCAGCATCCATCGAGGAGCAAAGATGGGTAGAGGATCTCCAGTTTGTCAACAAATGTGTGAGAAAATTATTAAAATGTTTAAAAACAATGGTTCTCATAGAATGAATGGAAGGGATCCTGGGTTCATACTGTCTTTAATGAAATAAAATGCATTTTTAATACGCATTTTCCATACTGTCCCATCTTTTTCTGATTTGGGGTTGTATGAAAAGCAATACAGAACAAGTTCAATATAGCATATAGAAAAAAGCAATATAGAACAAGCTAAAAGCATAAAGACGTGCTTTGCGTGAACACTCAGACCTGGTAAAACAGGCTGCTGTGGTTGTACAGGTTGCATGTCTCTGGGTGATTGAGTAGGGGATGGATGATCTGACAGATCTGGAGTCCTGATTGGAGAAGGCGACCCCCTTGGAGCTGGAGAGCTTACACTGGGCTCAGGAGTGGCCAGTGGCGTCGACAGCGTACTCTCCTACCATAGTATTAGCAAACCATAAAATAACAGGTGTTTGTGCAATACTAAGAACCATTATAATTCATCATCTCATCAATGTCCAGCACATTAGCATAATCTATTTGGAAGCAACAGAGATGATGAAAAACTGAGTGTGTCTATCATGTTTTGAATCATTCACCTGCTGAGTGTGCATCTCCTTTGTTGGAACTGGAGCAGCACCTTCTGTCGGGCCTTCTTCCTGGCCTAGCATTCGAGAGATGATGTCAGCCAGCACCTCATTCACACACTGCCTGATGAGCTCCCAGTCCACTGGCACCCCAGCATCCACAAACAGCTGAAGTCCTCTGCCTCCCGCCGTCTCCACTAACCCACAGTGAAACACATCAGACATCCTACAGATATCTCTCTAGCATGTATTCCAAACGTCCTGACTTTGTCAATAGTTGTTTGAAACAACAATGGAATGTGATTGTGTGATAACTAGTACAGAAAACCAGATGTTGCATCATAGTCGTACATGGTTGTTGGTTAATAGCCAGACTGTGCACTGTTTAAGCAGCTTCTGTATTCAGCAGTGTGGTACTGCTACGTTTGGTTGCAATTATGTAACTGTTTCAACCCCAAGACATTCCCGGGTGTGTTTTGTTAAACGTGTGTATAGGCTAGGAGATTTATGAGGCTTTAAGAACCAATCAAAATATGTTTGTTTTGAGCCTTAAACGTTAGCCTGGAGCTGGAACAATACCATTCTAAGTTTGTCTTTTCCGTTGAAAACTGAATTTAATGTTTTTTTATAGGGGTTTAAAAGGACACGTTCATACTGGGGCAATTTAGAGTGACCATTTAACCATGTATTTGGAATGTGGGAGGAAACCAGAGTATCTGGAGTAAACCTACATGGGCAAGGGGAGAAGATACAAACCACACAGATGGAGAACAAGGTCGGAATTGAACCAAAGATATCTGGAGTTGTGCGCCAAATATCTCAGACACTGCTGATAGTGGGTTACCCATTTTCAGACTCAACCATGGCCAAGACCAAAGAGCTGTCAAAGGAAATGTGGTATAATATCAGAACCTTGTGGTAAAAACTCAACTCGTCATGTCTGGAGGAAGAAGGATGCTGAGTCGCATCCCAAGAACACCATACCTACTGTGAAGCATGGGGGTGGAAACATCATGCTTTGGGGCTGTTTTTTTGCAGAGGGGACAGGACGACTGATCCGTGTTAAGGGAAGAATGAACGGGGCCATGTATCATGAGATTTTAAGCCAAAACCTCCTTCCATCAGTGAGAGCATTGAAGATGGAACGTGGCTGGGTCTTCCAGCATGACAATGATCCCAAACACACCGCTCGGGCAATACAGGAGTGGCTCCGTAAAAAACATTTCAAGGTCCTGGAGTGGCCTAGCCAGTCTCCGGACCTCAACCCCATAGAACATTTGTGGAGGGAGTTGAAAGTCCGTGTTGTCCGTTTTTTTCCCTCATTTTGTCTCTCATAGTTGAAGTGTACCTATGATGAAAATTACAGACCTCTCTCATCTTTCTAAGTAGGAGAACTTGCGCAATCAGTGGCTGACTAAATACTTTTTGGCCCCACTGTAATGGACAGATCCTGAACCTGTACTTAGCACCTTAGTTTGTATTCGTGAACTGTCAGAAATCTTCCCATCCCAAAGTCTCACATTATGATGGCATGGGAGCAATCTGAGGGAATGTGACGACATGCTGCAGTGGCTGTTCAAGCAGAGAAGACTCCAGTCAGATTCTGAATGAAATAGGCAAGCAGGTTGGTGTGAATAAATCAACTGTGGGAGCAATTGTAAGAAAATGGCAGACATGCCAGACCATTGATTGCAAGATCTCATCCCGTGGGGTCAAAATGATCTTCAGAACGGTTGAGCAAAAATCCCAGAACTACATGGACGGACCTGATGAATGACCTGCAGAGAGCTGGGACCAAAGTGATGGTATGGGAGCCATCTGAGGGAATGTGACGACATGCTGCAGTGGTCGTTTCAGCAGAGAAGACTCCAGTCAGATTCTGAATGTGCTGACTGTGGTTTGCTGCTCACAGACTTGTAGCCTCCTCTGCAAATTTGATACATCATTGATCTTTCTATTAAACCAGCGTGGGGATTAATGAGGCATGGAAGGAGTGTGTGGGCCGAGTTTAAGTGATCTGAGTGAAGTGGAGAAGCTGAAGAGCAGAGGGGATGACAAAGAGTAATCTTATAATAAGGAGGAAATACCATGTCCCAGTACTTGAGAACTGTACTGCATGTTTTCACACAACAGACTAATCAAAATGATGCATTTACGGGGAGACTATGTTATGTGTATTAGTGCCACTTAGCTGGTTTGTGTAAGAAGCCCTTTGGCATCTTGACTGCAAATAATACATGACTTTCCCCCATGGCTGGTGCACTGAACCAGCATAATACTGAGTGGTCAAAACTTGGTGTCGACTGTAGATGACAGATGTCCTAGTCAGGTGTCATAGTTTTACCTATATCTGATGTCACACTGTCCTCTGGCTCTGATTGGCTGACCAGGTCTGTTTGGGTTGGCAGATTAATCATGTCATTGATCACCCTTGCCATGAGCTGCTGCTCGACCCTACATGAAGAAGCAAAACATTTTCACTCATAAAATCTCCTATAGATTTTCATATTGAAACAAATTCCATGCAGAGTATTTCACCACATATCAGTATCATATACGGACAATAAAAACAGACCACTGGTGGCTATTGATCCAGTGCACGATGGAATGTGAATAGACCCTCACCAGTCCACAAGCCTGTTCTCCAGCGTCTCTCTTTGCTGGATTGTAGCGAGCACTGGGTTGGTGAGAGAGGCAGGCTGGCTCCGCTGTGCTGGGAAAGCTGGGCCGTGGTAGAGAGCAGCAGGAGGAGATGGCAGCCCGTTCAACTCTATAGGTGCTTCAAAAAATTCTACCTCCACTTCAGGCTCCTGTGGAATTGTGAGACAGAAAGCTGGAATACAATGCTTTATAATAAAATATACTGTATACGTCTTCTGTTCTGATCCTGTGATAAATGTTCTTCAGTGTAAGTGTGATACGCCAGTCCTTCCAAAAATGAAGACATGTAAAGCGTATTGAAAACAGCTTTCACATTAAGGCAGACCTTCGCAGAGGCTATTATTGTGTTAGCATGGCTAAGAAATGTGGAACATTTATCTTCTGGTATCCTTCTTCAGTTTCATGTCAAAACCGAACACTTTGGTAACTGGTTTGCATTGTGTGAGAATTCCTGGCACAGATTCAGCAAGTCTTGGGTAATGCTGAACCAATCAGCCCATTCCCAGTGGCCAAGCTCCAGAAAGAGACAGAAAGAGGGTGGAAATAATGGTGAGAGGATAAAAAACTTGGCTGTGTACGCTAGTCACTGAGTTTGTTTGAAGTTTACGACTCCATCTCAGTCCCAGTCTGCCAGAGTGGAGACAGTGGAGGCTTAAAGGAATGACATTTTACCAATGGGCATCTTGCCCTGGTTGCTCTTGGAGACATGGCTTGTTTGATGAGGTCTGGACTGCAGTGGCTGCGCCCTTTATTTGGCAGCTGGGAGAGCAAAAAGATTAAGTGGCAGAATGAGCGCCAGACGAAATTGGATTTTTAGCTTAATTAAAGGCAATCTTGAGCGCAGCACTTGAATTATTTTACGGTCTACTCAGTTGGGTTTGTTTACATTGCTGGAGCAGTAACTTGGACCTTAATTGCCAGAACAAAACAGTTAGAGAGGCTGTATAGTATGGACAATGACTCAACATGGACATTTTAATAGGAATACAACTGTTGCCAAAAAGCAGCAAAACACATTAAGACACTCAGCCACTAATGACTTTTCCAGCATTGTAAACAGAATTTGTGCACAATATTCAGATCTACTGGTTATCACCAAAATATGACACTACACTTGTGTACATTTTTGGATAGTAGGTACAATACAAATACGGAAAAATATCACTTATAAATTACATAACCGCTACCTTCTAAGTACGACTCGACTCTGCCTGCAGTTTCTGTCTTACACCAAAAGGGGGCAATGTGGAATAGCCCATGTCATTGACGCTGTAAAACCTCGACCGTTTTCCATTTTCATTATCTATCTCTTCTTTCCCCTCCAATAGATAGAAAAGTATGTGAGAACCACACATCTCCGCTCTTCTCTCAGCCTAATGACTGCTGTGCTATTTCAGTGCTAACTGACGGCTTGCCCTTGACTGAGCAGGAATCGGCTAACGGTTTGATAGGTTGAGCAGCTTTCTCTGTTGCTATCCATAAATATGGGGGCTTATGGCTTCGGGCATATGGTTGAGAGGACTGTGATGTGAGGTGCATTCCTGAAGAGCGAGCACATGATGGCATTGAACAAAGGGGACTATGAGCTGTGCATACACACCACGCCCTTCTAATACCATTCATCTAAATCAACATAATAGGCAAATCACATTAACGAAGCACCGAGTGCCTGACAATTCCGAGAAATCAAGCTAAATGTATATTCCAGTTTCGTCCAACTCTAAATCGCCTATGAATCATCGTTCTAAATGCAAGAAGCATAGACAGCTCACATACAGAGACAGCTGCAGAACTATTGGAACCATTCTGAGAGATGGTAAAGAGGTTATGTAAAAACGTCGAAAACAAAAAACATGTCGCCACTTACATGTTGCTATTTAAGTAAAGCAGAGACTCTGAAGTAATCACCTCCTGTATTACAGGGGCATTAATGAGGTGACAGAAGTATTTAATTCCCCATGTCAATCATTAACATGAAAATTATTAAGAGAATGGTCAAATGAAATGAAATAAACATGCAGTGGCCTTCATAAATCAGGCAGTTACTACAAGAAACATCACCTGGAACTGGACCAAAAGCACTTTGCCCCTAACCAGTCAGGAGGATGGTTAGAGATTCTCTAAAGAGCACAGTTGGAGCTGAAGAGGAGCGTCCAAAAGAGACAACTTAGGAGCCTGGAGGATCTAAACAGATTCTGTTTTGAAAAGTGTGTCAGATTCCTTGCTCTCTATTCTAATCAAGCATTAAAGAAGCAGACACAGTGTTGTTATGTTTGTGAAGAGCGATTGCACAAATACAGTACTGTGCAAAACTCAAGCCACCATTACATTTGTTGTTTTAGTAATGGTTTCATGACAATACATTACATATTGTCGATGACTGGACCGAAAAGTTTCAAACTTGGACTTGCCACTCCATAATACACTTTTCCACTGACCTTCAATCTTTGTGAGCTTTAGCATATCCCATCCAAAACACGTTTCTTAGCTGCTACTCTTCCAAAAAGGCCATTCCTGAACAAGATGTTTTTGACTGTAGAAGGCATCCTGATGAAGCTGCCAGATGCTGCTATTGCTCAACTGTAAGGGCCAGTCATACAAAATACTTGCCACTGTAGCTTACAGAAGCTTTGTTTTCAGTGTAATATGGTGTACAAGTGTCTTGGATTTTCTGGTTGCATTCTAATAAAGATACTGAGAAATGATTACATATGGTTATTAAACCATTGCTAAAACGACTGTATATCTAATCTAATGGTGGCCTAATACTTTTGCACAGTACTGCAAATGTGGCAAAAATTAATCACAAAGATATTTTATTATAACCTGTCTATACATTTTTAGAAACGGTGTCATTAATGCTGGAGCTGACTGTTCGATGTACTGTTAGAAACAGCTTACCTACAGTTAAATAAAGAGGCCCATACAAATGCGTGCTTTAATTGGATTTACCTGGCTAATATCTGCATCTGCCAACAAACTGGATCCAGGGATGCTATCACTCTCTTCATCTTCAGCTGCAAATGGTTGGGCATCTTCTCCTGCCTGTGAGGGAGCAGTGGAAAGTTTATGAACGGAAAAGCCTCATGCTATTAAAAGCCTCAGGTGTTGTATATTTGGAACGAATGATTAGAGATCATAATAAACATACAAAGCAAGTGATTACATTTAGACCATAGACCCGAACGTAATCCTGTGTGAAATACAATTATCATGCAGCACGTTCCATTTGCACCGGACCCTTATCATCTCACGATGCTTTTTCCACAAATCCATGCTGCTTCTCACCAGCGCCACAATGCTGACTAATGCATGGCAGACACAATTATTCTTCCCCCAGCCTCGCTCAGTGCGGTCAAGTACATGAAGGGATAAAAGGCATGTTCACTGAGAATCCACACACACACACAGACACACAGACACACAAAAACTCATTTGGAGTGGACACTTTCTCCCTGATTGCAGAGGTCATGATGTGTCCTGCTCATCAGCTTTATGTGTGAAAGAATTGTGAGTCCTTCCCCGAGGGATTACAAACTCTGTCTCTGCCTGCTCGCCTTCGTCGCTATGGTAACAAAAAGAGCTCCTCGACTCGTGTTCACTCGACGAATGTGGTGCATGAGACAGAGCCGGAGCCAGGCAAACACAAACAGACGCACACATACATAGACAGGGAGCACAGTGCAATGTGCTCTGCAGAGAAAAACAGATTGCAGACAGGGCTGGGCAATATGACCAGACAATATCAATATCACTGTAACAGAGAGTATCATAAGTATCAATGCTTTTAAACCACTCACTCCATTATTACTGACTCAATTCAATTTTCGAATCTTTTTCTGAAGTGTAAACAATGCAAAACGATGCACATTTTCTTGAATGCGGTTTTAAACAACAACAACAACAACAACAACAACAACAAAAAAACGTTAGTCCCCTGCAATTAAAATAAATGACTAGAAACAGAGATTTAAAATTGTGAATAAAAGGCTCTGTTGTACTTTCACCATATATTAAATAACCGACTGAAAACATTCCTTTTGCGTTTCTGAGAAATAACAATAAAATCTTTAGTCTGCTGCTACTAAAGGAATTGAATCAGAATTTAGTTAGAATTTGAGTTTTAAACGCGTATGAGAGCATGAAGTATGGTGCTCAAAATGCAATTGCATTAGAAGGCGTAATAAAGAGAATGCATGTGACATCGATACGTTTTTACATCGTGATGCATCGTTACACCCCTAAATACTGTACACTGTACACACAAACATGTGCACACAACTTTTTGAGTTATTTCAGCCACACTCGTCGCAGAGAGCTTTATAAAGTCAAGCATACAGCCTTGCATCTCCACAGGCAGGCACGGACAGAATAACGAGGTCACACTGAAGAGCTCAGTGAATGAAGCAGCATGAAGCAGAAATACCCAAGTATAACAAAAGTTCAGCTAGAAAGGTGTAAGCCACAAACATCACAGGTCCTGAGTGATGAAAAATCATCTCTGGCTGAAACGATCCCTGCAGTGTTCCAAACTGGCTCTGGAAGCAAAGTGATGACAAGAGCTGTTCAGCAGGAGTTTCATAGATTGGATGTCTTGGGCTGAGAAACCACATACACACCCTGGATTGTTTTTTGTTTGCGGATTTGTTTATTTAACGTCGCATCAGCATCAACAGCTACAGTCGTATGAAAAAGTTTGGGCACCCATGATAATTTTCATGATTTTAGTTTATAAATCATTGGTTGTTCAGATCAGCAACTTGAGTTAAATATATCATATAGCAGATGAACACCGTGATATTTGAGAAGTGAAATGAAGTTTATAGGATTTACAGAAAGTGTGCAGCAATTATTCAAACAAAATTAGGCAGGTGCATAAATTTGGGCACCCCAACAGAAAAATGACATCAATATTTAGTAGATCCTCCTTTTGTAGAAATAACAGCCGCTAAACGCTTCCTACAGCTTCCAGTCTGGATTCTGGTTGAAGGTGCTTTGGACCATTCTTCTTTAGAAACATCTCCAGTTCAGTCAGGTTTGATGGTTTTTCCGAGCATGGACAGCCCACATTTTCAGTTAATATTCCATGTCTGGGGACTGAGATGGCCATTCCAGAACGTTGTACTGGTTCCTCTGCATGAATGCCTTAGTAGATTTTGAGCAGGGTTTTGGGGTCGTTGGCCTCGGTGCAACTTTGTCACTGATTCTTGAACATTGTTCTCAAGAATCTGGAGATATTAACTGGAATCCAGCGACCCTCAAACTTTAACAAGATTCCTAGTACCTGCACTGGCCACACAGTCCCACAGCATGATGGAACCGCCACCAAATTTTACTGTGGGTAGCAAGTGTTTGTCTTGGGATGCTGTGTTCTTTTTTCCGCTCCTTGTTATGTCCAAATAACTCAATTTTAGTTTTCATCAGTACACAGCACACTTTATTCCAAAATGAAGGGATGGATGTCCAAATGTGCTGTAGCAACACCTCAAGTGACTCTGTTTGTGGCGTGGTCTGCAGAAAAGGCTTCTTCTGCATTACTTCTCCCATACAGCCTCTCCTTGTGCAAAGTGCGCTGTATAGTTGAACGATGAACAGTGACACCATCTGCAGCAAGATGAGGTTGTAGGTCTTTGGAGGTGGGATGTGGCTTGACTATGACTGTTCTCACCATCCTTCGAGTATGCCTATCTGAGATTTTTCTTTGGTCTGCCCACTCCGGGAGTTTCCTTAACTAGAAACTGTGCCTGGTGGTCTTCCATTGCCTCACTATGTTCCTCACAGTGGAAACTGACAGCTGAAATCTCTGAGAGAGCTTTTCCCTTCCCTGAACCATGATGTTGAACAGCCTTTGTTTTCAGGCCATTTGAGAGTTGTTTTGAGGCTCCCATGTTGCCACTCTTCAGAGAAGATACAAAGAGGAGAAAAACTTCCAATTGGCCACCTTAACACTTTCTCATAGTTGGATTCACTTGTGTATGTAGATCAAGGGTCAATGAGCTTACAAAACAAATTTTGTGTTCTCATAATTAGTGCTAAAGGTATTCAAATGACAAGGGTGCCCAAATTTATGCACCTGCCTAATTTAGTTTGAATAATTACTGCACACTTTCTGTAAAACCTATAAACTTCATTTCACTTCTCAAATATCACGGTGTTCATCTGCTATATGATAGATTTACCTGACATTGCTGAGCTGGACAACCAATGACTTATAAAGAAAAATCATGAAAATTATCAGGGGTGCCCAAACTTTTTCATACGACTGTATTACGACAGGAGCAAAGTTACATCAACACTAGTCAGACACATTCATACTGGACCAATTTAGAGCAACCAATTAACCCAATGCATGCCTTTGAAACGTGGGAGGAAGCCGGAGCACCAGAAGGACATGCAAATGCAGACTGGGGTGGCTACAATTCTTCAAATGCACTTGCTTGTCAACCATACAGGGTACCTTGTTTAATCCTGCTACTCCATCACCTGTCCTGGACAGCACACGGTTCTGGCATAAACTTGCCTTTGACAGGATGCCAGTGCATGATTTGGTCAGAATGAGTCGCTGTTGGAGGATCAGGGGATGATCCCAGACCGGACTCTTCTCCTTCAAGCACAGCTAAACCAGCCCATGTGTACTGCCCGACCTGGCCAGAAGACCTGGGACTCACCTCTACTGGAAGCAGTCTCACCTCTAATCTCATTACGTAATGCAATTATCTTTTGGAGAAGTGATGTTCACGTCATTTTTTAATTCACAGCACACGTTTTAATTATTCACACAGAATTGCCAAGAACACGTCCATTAAGCAGACTGTGAATGTAAGTGAAGATCAAACCACAGTTTATGGGTCATGCAGAAACCAAGGTAATTTTAATTCAGAATATATTTGTTACTGTATGAAGTGGCTCTGAGGTTGTGCTGCAGAAACAGACAGCACTGCAGAGCAGCAGCCTCGTGCAGTGGACCCAGGGGTTATTCCATTCATTATTATTCCTCTCACATCTACACAAACACACATCTTACACACGGAGCACTGAAACAGTAAGACAAGACTCTCACTCATTCTCTCGCTCTTACACACATGCAAACACACAATACAGCCATAGATATGGAAGATTTCACTATACTGTTTCACAAATCAAATCTGTACCCACGGCAAATACAGTAGGCACTGAGAAGTCTGCGCCTGGAATAAATTCCAGCCCAGTTACCCTAGAAGCTGGAAATCCAAGCGGTGCACTTACAGACAAGCTTCGGAGGACGCCCTCATCTATTTTTCAGCCCTCTGTATGTGTCATCTTGGCATGCTTGGTGAGGTGTGGTCATATTCAATTCCCTCTGTTAGACAGAGCACAAGCCAGAGAGAAGGGAGAGCAAGACAGCCCCTGGCCTGAAAACATGTGTATGAATCAAAGCCAGTTTCTGTGAATATATCAGGGTGACTATAAAATGTGTGTGTCTGTGTGTGCTTCAGTGCTTGTAAGGCTTATGAATGCAAGACATACGGGTCATGGGCAGCAGCTTGACACAACGAAAGAGAAAAAGAAAGCAAGAAACTTGTGAGAAATGAAGACAGTCATTCTGTACCTGTGCTTTCTGCAGACAAGCACACCTTGTTAAGCAGAGCTGAGGCTCATACTAAATGTTAAATACACAGCTTGTCCCACTAGCCAAATCTGCAAACAGCACATCTGGAGCAAAAACACTCATACAATGCATTCAGAATGTCTTCAGACCCTTTCCCTTCTTCACATTTTGTTATGTTGTGGCTTTGAGCTAAATCATTCTGCACTCAATACCTCAGAATGACAAATTGAAAACAGAATTTTATTTAAAAAATCTTTGCAAATTTATTAAAAAGAAAAAATTAAATATTGCATTTACATAAGAATTCAGACCCTTTACTCAGTCCTTAGTTGAAGCACCGCTGACAGTGATTGCAGCCTCAAGTCTTCTTGGGTATGGTGATACAAGGTTTGCACACTTGGACTTGGGAATTTTCTGCCATTGTTCTCTGCAGATCCTCTCAGCCTCTGTCAGATTGAATGAGGCTGTCGGTGGACAGCCATTTTCAGGTCTCTCCAGAGATGGTCGATTGGGTTCAAGTCAGGGCTCTGGGCTGGGCCACTCAAGAACATTCACAGAGTTGTCCCTAAGTCACTCCTGTATTGTCTTGGCTATGTGCTTAAGGTCATTGTCTTGTTGGAAGGTTAACCTCTGGCTCAGTCTGAGGTCCTCAGCACTTTGGATCAGGTTTTCATTAAACATATCTCTGTACATTGCTCCATTCAGCATTCCCTCAACCCTGACCAGTCTCCCTGTTCCAGCTGCTGAAAATCACCCCCATAGCATGATGCTGCCACCACTATACTTCACTGTAGAGATAGAACTGGGCAGGTGATGAGCAGTGCCTTGTTTCCTCCAGACATGACGCTTAGAATTGAGGCTAAAAAATTCAATCTTGGTTTCATCAGACCACAGAATCTTGTTTTTCACAGTCTGAGTCCTTTAGGTTCTCCAGACAGGCTTTCAGGGGCTTTCATCTTCTACTGAAGAGTGGTTTCTGTCTGGCCACTCTCCCATAAATACCAGATTGGTGGAGTGCTGAAGTGATGGTTGACCTTCTGGAGGTTTCTCCCATCTGCACAAATTACCTTAGAGCTCAGCCAGAGTGACAATTGGGTTCTTGGTCAGCCAATTACCAATCACTTTCTTACCAAGAACCTTCTCCACCGATTACTTAGTTTGGTGGGGAAGTCAGAGCTATGAAGAGTCCTAGTTGTTTCAAACTTCTTCCAATTAAGAATTATGGAGGGCACAGTCTGGGGAACATTTACTGCAGAACAATTTATTTTCTAGCCTTCTCCAGATCCATGCTTCCACTCAATCCTGTCTCTGAGCTCAACAGGCATTTCTTTCCTCCTCATGGCTTGGTTTTTGCTCTGACATGCATTGTTAGCTGCAAGACCTTATAGAAACAGGTGTGTGTCTGTCCAAATCATGTCCAATCAACTGGATTTACCACCAATGAATGCCAATCAATTTGAAGAAACACCTCAAAGATGATCAAGAGAAATGGGAGGCCACCAGAGCTAAATTTCAAGTGTCATAGCAAAGGGTCTGAATACTTATGTCCATGTGAAAGTTTAGTTTTTCATTTTTAATAAATTTGCAAAAAATATTGAGAAAGTTTTCTCTTCTCATTATGATGTATTGAGGGCAGACTGAAGGTGGAAAAATGTACACTGATTAGCCATAACACTAAAACCACTGATGCTCTGGGAAATGTTCTTCTGGGACTGACATTCATGTGAAAGTTACATTGACAAATGTACACTGATTAGCCATAACACTAAAACCACTGATGCTCTGGGAAATGTTCTTCTGGGACTGACATTCATGTGAAAGTTACATTGACACATACCACCAACCTAAACAGTCTTGCAGACCACATCCACCTCTTCATGATATTCAACAGTATTCGCTAATGGCAGTGGTCTCTTTCCGCAGGATAATGTGCCCTGCCGCACTGCAAAATTTATTTGGGAATGATTTAAGGAATGTGACGAAGAGTTTGAAGTGTTGAAGAATTCAAGGCCTCCAATTTTCCCAGATTTCATTGATTCTAGCATTCAATTAATCTAGCATTTAACATCAGTTATAAACCTGTACTTTTCCCATGTAGTCTATTAAAACGTGAGAAAAAAAACCCTTTTAATTTATATCGGACAACAAAGAGTCTGTTTTGTTTTAGCTTTTATGATACAGCCATTTGCAATTAAAGAACAAAGGTTAGTCTTCACTGAGTAGCATAGAAACACAAACAACCAAATGAGTGGACAATATAAGTTCAACAGAGTGTATTTATTACTTTTTAATATTTCAATTCCAATATTTTTTATATGTTCTGATGTTTGCTGTATCAGAACATTCCAATGCAGCATCTGTAAAGGAGAGCTGGTGAGGCAGCACAGTGAGAACATCACCCCAGAATTCATAGGGCGCACACAGATGTAGAGTGCCAGTCCATTGTTGCAGGGTTCTGGCAACACACCACCTGATGTCCACAGAGCAACCCCACCTGAGATTTGAACTCTGGCTCTATCCACTGAGCCACCATTACCAGCACCATTAGCTCCATTACAAGCCACCAGAACCATCAGCTGTTTATTTCCAGAATAATATCATTTTAAGTCAAAATATGAATTGTATTAAGTACTTTTGTAAGAAGTGTGTCAAGCATGTGTTAGCATTAGTGTGTTTATCTCCAGTCGCACAGTAATGAGCAGGAAGTGTCAATCCATAATAACTTCTTACATTTACATTTACAGCATTTAGCAGACGCCCTTATCCAGAGCGACTTACAGTTGGTACAGTCTTACAATCCAAGCAGTTGTGGGTTAAGGGTCTTGCTCAAGGACCCAACAGTGGCAGCTTGGCAGATTTGAACCCTGGACCTTCTGGTCCATAGTCCAGTACCTTAACCACTAGGCCACACTTCTTCACCATGACCACTTCTTTCTCTATAGGCTAACAGCACTCTAAACAGTAGAATGTAGAGAACATCTTTATGGGACCATTTCAAATACAGCTGTGAGTCCTTAAATGTGACTAATGGCATTTAAAAATGATTGTAGTAAAAATATGTTTGCATTCATTTTTATGGCCCTAATTGTAACTGGACGATACTTATTCAGGCAGTTAACTCGATGTCTGTTGTTTACCCCTCATGGATATTTGAATATCAATCAAAATACTACATGGCCAAAAGTATGCAGACATACCTTTTAATTAGTGATCTCTGGGCTATGTAGTGTAAACCGAGTCAGAAGAAAACACACTACCAGTATTATGGAATAAACCAGGATAAAAAAAATATACCTTATTGAAATGAGAAGTGATGACCTCAAAACACATCAAATATCCACCTAAAATAAAAAATAAGACAAGCTAAAGGTCAGTTTAGCAGTACCTGGGCCATGATGTAAAGAGGATCTGGGGATGTTAGTGTTTCTTAGGCAGAGCTGATTTGCCAGTAAGCTACACTGCTGTTTCGTAGTCTTGGCACTCTCGCTCCAAATCGGCTAACCAACACCCCTGCCAAGCCGCATGCATTGCCTAGCAACAGGATGTGCACAGCAGGGGCTGAGATTGTTGGAGCGTGAGTGGCCGAGATGTGAGTGAGCAATGCAGCCACTCTGCCCCGAGAGGCTTCACTATCAACGCACGGCACACGCGCGCACACACGCACACACACGCACGCACACACGCGCGCACACACGCGCGCACACACGCGCGCACACACACACACACACACACACACACACACACACACACACACACACTTAAGAGGCTGGTCAGTGACAAATGGCAAATTCAAACACAACCGCTCTCACAGAAAGTCACACTGTCTGGAACTAGGCCAAAATCGAATGTCTGAACGTCCATCTATTTGGAGTCAGTAATCGGACCCAAGAACACCTGCTAGAGAAAAAATCTACATGGGCTTACTGGCTACACTGTACAATTACGTACACACAGTACAGAAACAGCACATGATCCATGACTGTGGCATATAGGACTGCAGAAAAATTTGCACTTCTTGAATGTCAAAGACACACACGCAGTTTAAAAATATAAGCCTCAGAACAGATTTCTCTACTCAAATAACTGAATTTTCATAATGTGTACTCATTGCAACTCATAAGCAAAAACTCCACATTTATATTTTTAGCCTGACATATCACAACACACATTTCCTAAACCTTTTTGCCCAAAAGACTTGTCACATGATGAAAAAACAAATAAATAAGGTTGCATTTGGAATATCTTTCCCTAGGGCTGGGAGATATGAGGTAGAAAACCTTCTGCTGATAGAGATTTGGCTATACCATTTACACCACAGCATATCTAGATCATTAGTGCTTTGCTACTTTTTTTTTTTTTACTCTGTTTACATGCAGGAGTCACAAGAAAGGATGGTGGAGGAGAGGGACATTTTAGAGTCAAATGACTTCTCACAAACAATTACAGATGAGGAGTATGAGCTTAAAAGGCGAGACTTCCATTGTGTGTGGACACAACTTTGGTTTTACAATAGCTGACAACGAGCAGCTACTGTAACACTAGCCACCACCTTAAATTGAAGCATGATAAACAGCATTATTATACCCAAAAGATGTGTGCCGCATTCAGTGGTGAAACAACATCGTGTGTTAACTTAAAATCCAAAGAGTCTCTTCACAGAAAGGTTTAGCAGAATGGACTCAGCATGACAAGACATTTAGCGGACAGAAGAACATAACGAGCGGCAAGTGTTACAGGTATGCGCTGCATAACGTCTGTTTGACAACATCTGTTAGCATATGCGCCCGTGGTCCGATAAGGCTATTGTCCTTATTACTAAGGTAATTAACTTTCTTAACCCATAAATGACCTCACCAGACACATTAGCTGGGGGTGGGAATCACAGGGCACCTCACGATATTATCATGATACAGTTCTGTAGTTAAAATATCTATAGGCAGAAAGCAACTGTGCCTGAGTAAAACCTTTTCAAACTATGTACATTAAGCTGTGTACAGCAACTGCACAGAGGAGCACTGCATTTCTCCCCTGTGAGCTTCTTTTTATTCACCACAGGTTGACCCTACTCATTAGTGCTATTATTAACGCCATCAAGTGGCATTATAAATGATTGCATCCAGTAAATAAAATTGGAGAAACGGTCCATTTAGAGCCTCTGCATGTTTAAATAAAAAACATCAATATTTGCCGCCAGTGTATCGATAATGTAGCACAAAAGAAAACTACAATATATCGTCGTATCTAGACATTGCCCCACCCCTAACATTACAGTTGTAATGACAGACGTAACTGCTGGCTCAGCTTTAGCTGGGGTTGCACTCCCTATACGCACCGAGATGACAATGAGCAAGTGTTACCACTCAAGTGAATTATGTGTGCTGGAAAAAACTGCACCTTTGCAACCAAGCACACCAGAGAAAGAAGGTGAGATAAAAAACTGCGTCTTTGTATAACAGCCACTGGAGTGAAATTTGCACTTTTCTCACAGCCTTGTGGCATGTTTCACAGTTTCTGCAGGCTGTTCCCTGAGTGCTTCTGAAATACCTGCTCAAGTTGTACAGCAAGAAATACGTTATGCTGTCACACATT
Source organism: Ancistrus triradiatus (assembly GCA_025084515.1). Classification (NCBI taxonomy): domain Eukaryota; kingdom Metazoa; phylum Chordata; class Actinopteri; order Siluriformes; family Loricariidae; genus Ancistrus; species Ancistrus triradiatus. The sequence continues at coordinate 332,613 of JAJAGP010000195.1, read as the reverse complement.
CCATAAATATGTTTGTGTGTGAATGAGAGCGAGAGAGAGACAGCAGTTGAAAAGGAGACACAGTTAAAAAGGACAGAGATCTAATCAAAATCTGGATTATTGTTACTTCCTAGGAATAACTGCTACATCCATTTTGGTTCAACATTTACATTTACTTTTGTTTTTACTGTTATTTTGAGCTTGAGTGTATATTGTATCATATTTTTCCCTTTTTTGTATTTCAATTGCTATATTGCATGTGTAAGCACATAAATTTACATTTACAGCATTTAGCAGACGCCCTTATCCAGAGTGACTTACAACTAATACAGTCTTACAATCCAAGCAGTTGTGGGTTAAGGGTCTTGCTCAAGGCCCCAACAGTGGCAGCTTGGCTGAGGTGGGATTTGAACCCTGGACCTTCTGGTCCATAGTCCAGTACCTTACCCGCTAGGCTACCACAGTCCATGTATTGATTCGCTGGTTTAGCTAAAATCGCTATTTTATACCATTTTTAAATGAACTTTCTTTTAAAATTACTATACTTTAATCATGTACAGTTTAAATCACCTTTACCGTGACTTAAAATGACATTTTCCATGATACTGGATTTGGCCATGTCATTCACACCTACTTTACACATTAAAAAGTAATTTAAAAATAATTTTTTAAATTTCTACAAGGCATTTTTTAAAGACTTTATTTTCTGTGGCTGAATATCAAATGCCATCGTACTGGGAATATAATGCAGCAATATGTTACAGCCCTTAGTGAGTACATATTGTGCAAAAGAATCCATCTGAGATTAAACCTTAGCGTGATTTGGGCAGGATTAAATATAAACTCTAGACATACATCATCAAGAAAACACTGATATAGGTGAATAGCATTTATGAATCCACATCTATGCATTTAATAAATTTGCATTTTTCAAATAATTCAAATTCAAATGCCGTTTTATAGGACTCCAGTGGCCTTAGAGGGAAACACAAAAGCTCTGATACAGACTTCTGCTCTTTCTGATGGAAAGAATGGATGGAAGAAAAGAGATTTAGTTCCATGCTAAAATACCAGTATATCACAGCCTAATGTCTGTAGGCGGGCAGAGCCAAACGTGATGATGAGAGTCATGTGCTGTACAAAACTGTCTCCTTGGTGCAGCATATGGAAACACTTGAGACGTTTGTTTGTGTCTTGTGTGGGTTGATTACCTGAAATGCTAGATGAGGGAGGACAGGAGGAGAGGGTTCAGAATCTGTTACGTTCTCAATGTTCACGCTGGGCTGAACCTGGATAGAGAGTAAAACAGAGAAAGTGTCACAAAGTGTATGCCAGTTGCAAACATAAACCCACTACACAGTTTAAAGATAGAACAGATGATGTGTGATGAAATGGTAACGTTGAGCACAAACGTGAGATCTGAGAAGTGTGATAAGGTTATACAGTGTGATTTCCGCTCATTGTGGGATAGCATTCATCTAAACACAAGTGTGTTTTTCTTTAGAAAATAAAAAAGAATGTTTTCACTTGGTTATTTAAGATATAAAATTTTAATAAAATCTAATCGTGAACTCAGTATCGCGATTTGAATCAAATCGTGAGCAGTATGTATCGTCACACCCCTAATGCTTAGCACAGTATTGTAACTGTCAGCCATAACTGGAGAATACTTTTCTTCTTGTTGTTGTTCCCTTTTATGGTCACTAGAAATACCTGGCATTTCTCTGGCATTGGCCAATATGCGAGCTAGCAATCCTAATATATCAATCACTTCTAAAAATACCTTGTCCTTTCTACCACACAAAGCACTTCCTGGGTTTTGGATCAAATTTTGGATTTTGATTATCGTAATATGCATCAGTTCTTGCAAATGATGCGTGTAAATGCTTCTTCAACAGATTGCCAGTTGATTAGAGGTAAATGAGCTGGCTTATCCACATGCCAAAGTGATGTGTGCATTGAGATAACTAAGACTCACTGGAAGTGCCGGACTCCAAACCTTAATTACCTGTATTTGGAGGTGTGGGATGGGCCTCCTGGGCTCGGAGTGCACTTCCAGCAGCACGGTGTTGGGTTTACGAATGACAGGAGCCACAGTTGGAGCAGAGCAAGGGCCAGGAAGGAGTGAGGTCGTCACAATTGCAGGCTTATCACTAATGATAAGCCGAGAAGGCAAAGGAGGCTGGCTGTCAACTCTGGGTTTACCTGGGGAAGGTACACAACAGAAGACGCTTTAGCTTAGTACGACGAGTACAAACATTTGAGAGGTCTGGACTTGCCATCACCAGCACTAAACAGCCACAAAGAGAAGGCTGTGCTTCGTTTATCAAACGCAATTCATTTCTCCCTCACACAAAATCCGTCTCTCCCTGCGTGTCAGCAGTCAAGCACAGTGGTCCGGACTGACAGCGTTAATACGTGAGTCGAATCCTGATGCAATCTGGCAGCATAAATGTGTTCCCGTAGCAAACCCCTTAAGCTCTGCTCGTACTGCTCTCTTCTAACATTGCGAGATAGCATCTCAGCGCTATTTACACATCAGGACATGCAGTGAGCCGAGCTCTCACGTGAACGGGATATTAAAGACAGCCTTCCCCTGCAGCAGCTGGTACTGAAGCACATCTATCTATTCCTTTACACCAGAGAGGTCGTAAAGGACATCCACAAGACTCAGACTGTTTCAGCCCCAGCGCACACTCACAAACACACATATCTGCCAGGCTGGGACGCCAGCCCAGCTTCATGACTAGCTTCCATTGTGGAAGTGGCCCAGGAGACAAAGAGGTTCAGCCAGAGTGCGCTAACAGCTAGTCCGATCACTGGCTCGCACAACAGTCATGTGTCCGGTCTGTCGCAGAGGGATGCGAACTCGGACGTGCCACCTTAATGACCCATGCATTTACACATTTGTGTAGATCTGCTGCAAGCAAAGAAATCTGTTTTTCGGGCCTTTGCATAGAGCGAGGCAAATGTAGAGTAGCTTTAATATTTCCATAATTTGCCTGAAGGGCATCCAAACAGTGGCACAGAAGCAAGAGACCCTGACTCATCTGGAAGGCAGAAACATTCTGATAGGAAACATGTGGGCTGAGTTGTATAACTGCCAGGGAAAAATGTTAGCAGGAAAGAGACTTATTTGCATTCCTGCATCTCAAGAGTGGGGGGAAGAGAAAAAGTGAAACTAGAGCACATAGATACCTACAATTATAGAGCAAAAAGAAAGGCCATTACAGGCCACTGAAAGTGAGATGATCATTAAGGCATGGGGTGAAACAAATAACAAGGCAAGCACCGGAGAGGTCTTCATATCATTCAACCTGATGAAGAGACAAATTATTCAGATCAGAAACCAAGCTGTGGCATGCACTGGCAGTAGCAGGGGGAACATATCTGCTTTTAACTTGTCGAAAGATTAGTGTCTCTGCCTCCTCTGTTATCTCTGTTAGAGATATGTCATCCAATTTTGGGTCATGAGTTGAGTGGTTGGTGCCATTATGCAGACGCGCTTGGCAACATCGCAGTAAGAGAAGAGTACAGCTTTGTGCATCCCAGTTTGGTAGTTTAATATGTAACAAATCTCGTAATGTACCCTGAGAACTAGTCATGATTAAACTGGAGGGAGAACGAGGGGAAATTATACAAGCTGTTGCCAAAAGACTGATTGTGATTTGAACATAATGACACACTAGACATAATGATTCTACTGTTATACATAATCATGCTTTTGCAACAACCAATTTCACTGATCATACAGAAATGATCATGTAGTGGACATTTTTCTCTAATAGCATTACCCACATCCACCCTCAAACTCGATCGATTGATGTGCAATCTGGAATGCAGCACGTCATATGCTGATTTTCTGGGGAAACTGCCTGCCATACTTAGCCAGCATCTAAAAGTCATAGGCAGTCCGTGGATGTGCCTGCCTGAACAGCTGCTGCAGATGAAAGACTCTCTTTGCTTCCCTGGGGCGTTCTGCCAATCCCACTGTCCTCTCCAGAGAGTCACAGAGCCGGGAAAAATAGGGCAGCTCAAACCTCCAGCTCTATAGTGTGTCATTGAAAGGGGGTGGTTGGCCAGGCCTGTCCCCCTTTACCCCCCTCACTGCCACACTACACAGCACCGCGGCAGTCTGGGAAGTTATTAACAAGTCTAGAACTTTCCACTAGGGCTCTGCTCAGACACATCTCACACACACACACACACACACACACACGGATGTGAAACAGAATAGCAACCAGGACTGAAGTGGACAGACTGCTTTGAAGTGCCTGGAGTGGGTTGTGATTAAACCACCCCAGGGATGGACAGATAACAAGCCTGATAGACTGGAGTGTACTCTCTGAAAATGCAGAGTAGTAGAACAAATATCCTTATATCCTATTTTCTAAAGAAGAGGGGGGTAAATGGAACTGATGCTGGACTGAAAAGTACTTAAATAACTGTTAAGGTAAATAAGTTTTTTAACACGACTAATTTCATTTAAATGATCTTCAAAAAAGAGGGAAAAAATACACCTGTCCTAATTCACACATTTTGAATGTATTTTAACATGTAAGAATGCGTATGGGAAAAAGAATTACACAGTATTTCTCTCTTAATCTGTATTTTCAAGTCTTATTTCTAAAATGCTTTTTACGATGGAGCATTGTCTCTCAAGCAGCTTTATCATTTTAAATTTAGTTTAGGAAAAACGCCCTAAACTTTATAAAAAACCTTTAGAAGAAACCTTGGGAGGATCAAGACTCAAAAAATGACATTTCATAGCAATTATACAAACTGTGTATTATCACAACAATATAAATTCATTGAAAAAAAATATTAATTGAGTGTACTACTTTACTATTGCATCAGCATCAATGGATATTCATGACTGGAGCTAGATTATAACAATTCTAGTTGTTAAAGACACTCACACTGGGGTAATATAGAGCGACCAATTAACCTAACAAATGTCTTTGGAATGTGGGAGGGAACTGGAGTACCCAGAGTAAACCCATGAGGACAGATGGAGGCCATGCATAGTTCCACAAATGGGGTTCGGGTTTGGGATCGAACGGAATCTCTGAGCTGTGAATCTCTTCAAGTTGTTGTTGCAAAGCTTTACGGCGTGTTTTGGGTCATTATCCTTCTGCAGTATGAATCATTCTCCAAATTGATCCAAACAAGCATTTTCACTAGCGCCCTCAGACTTTTGGCTCACACTGTATTTATGTTAAGTCTATGTACAAATACACTGCATTTAGTTTATACATGTTTAGCATGCATCACATCTTGCTTTTGACTCATTTACACTCATATATACAGAAAATCAGTGACACACACACACAGACACACACAGACACACTGACTGACTGAGTGACTGACACCCTTTCTCCTTCACTACAAGAGTTCTGAGAGCTGCAGCTATTCCTCTTTTAAATCCAATAATATGGCTGAATGTGTGTGAGCAGCTGTTTTAAATATGAAAAACATGCTCTCTTATTTAAAGTAGGAGGAAGTTGTGTCTCTCTCCTGCTGGTGACAGCCACTGCATTGCAGATGTGATTAAGAGGAGGCTTTGTTCGTCTTGCCGCAGCCCAGAGCATAGGTCAGCTCAGCCGCCAGGCAGTAACACAAAATGGCCTCCCACTGTTTAAACGTCATCACTCCACTCCCTACCATTTGATTCCATTTCTCGTACACTAATTGTTAGCAGCGCTACATCAATGCCTTGTTACAAAAGCCATTGAATAACAGGTTTAACACAGAAAATGCATAGCGGCTTGTAAAAACACATCCAATGACTTCTTCAGATTGTTAAAGAGATTATTAATGGCCTCAATTTGACTGGACCTGTACAGATGGCTATCAATTAGCATGAAGGCCATGTACAACTAAGTTCAATTAGATGTTTGTAGTAATTGTCAGATATTTGCTTTGTAAAAGAAACTAATTCTACATTCCACCGATGGTCGATTTGGTTACTAGCACTTCACTAGATAACTACTGGAACTACAAGGTTTGTCATAAGACAGCTTTGTGGGTTTGTAAAATGTGGACTTAAAATTGAAGTTGAGGACCTTGACAGATCTGCTCATGTGGAGTCATTAAGGCAAAGCAATACATGCAGTGGCTCAGGTCCAGTTAATGTAGTGGCATTAAGTCAGATGGCTGCTATTATGGATGTGCAATATTGACAAAAAATGATATCTCGATATTTCCTGGGATCATGTCTGATACTTTGACAGCAGATATCTTTATGTCTTGTCATCTACTGCTTTTCTTGTCACAAGCCACTTGCATTATCCAGAACAAACCTTAGCAATTTGATTCTGCTAAGGTTTGCTGAGTGTGTTTTTGTGCTGGTACCTTGGCTGGTTTAAGCCTGCCATGGACAGATGACTCCCAAAGTGTGTCATAATCTTCATATTCTGCATGGTTAGCTGTCTTTAATGGCAATCAATTTCCGGCATAATTTGCAGATGGACATGTTTGAGCAACATCCATCTTTCCAAAGCCAAACCATCCCCATGAAAGTAAGGATGGGCCACGCCTAGCAATAAAATCCAATGATGTAGGAACTGTGAGGTTTGTGGTGTCTGTATTTTGTCTCCTGGCACAGTCTGTTCACTTATTTTTAACTTCAGTCATGAGTTTTTAGGTAGAACGCTAGCTTGATTTGCGATAGTCTGTCCCCCCGGGCTACATAACGCAGTGAATATGTACACTTAAGGCGTATTTTTGACAGTCTTTTGCAAAGTGAGCGACATAGTGTCAGCTCGCACATCGTTAAAATGACAATTAAGATATTATCGCACCCGATACATATCGCATACCCCTAGCTGTTATATAAAGCTGGCTCAATCTAGCATTTGGTCTAATGTGTCCTGTAATATTTAAAGGCATAATTAAGCATAATAGTAACATAAACATGTACTTGGCTATTTTATGTAATATTCTGTACCACAATGTTTTGCATCTCAGCTTCAGGAATTCCACAGATATTATGTGTTTGCTCATCAATGCCAGGGAATGACAAAACCCAGAAAGCATTTCAAAATATGTAATGCAGCCACTGGAATCTCTCTTGCATCCTGTCACTTGTCTTCTTGCAGCAGTTCCTCATTCATACAATGCTATTCAAGAACGTTTAGAATAGATAAACTACTTTGATCAAAAGGGGCATCAAAAGGGGTATACTTCACACTCTACAGTGGGTGAAAAGAAACAAAAACTGGACTGTTCATGACTGGGAATGTGTTAACTGGTCAGATGAATCTCATTGAGCTTCTGGATGACCAGGTTTTGCCTTTTGCTCATTATCTCACCGAGGGACAAAGCATTCTTATCCCCGTACTCCAAGATGACAATTCTCGTGCTCACAGGGCTGCAAATGTGACTGATTATCATGATGAAAATTCAGAAGCAGTCACACATGGTGAATCCTCCTGAGAATACAGCGGGGGAAAAAAGTATTTAGTCAGCCACTGATTGTGCAAGTTCTCCTACTTAGAAAGATGAGAGAGGTCTGTCATTTTCATCATAGGTACACTTCATCTATGAAAGACAAAATGAGAAAAACAAATCCAGGAAATCACATTGTAGGATTTTTAAAGAATTTAATTGTAAATCATGGTGGAAAATAAGTATTTGGTCAATAACAAAAAAGCAAGATTTCTGGCTCTCACAGACCTGTAACTTCCTTAAGAAGCGCTTCTGTCCTCCACTCGTTACCTGTATTAATGGCACCTGTTTGACCTCGTTATCTGTATAAAAGACACCTGTCCTCAGCCTCAAACAGTCAGACTCCAAACTCAAGACCAAAGAGCTGTTGAAGGGCACCAGGACGAAAATTGTAGACCTGCAGAGTGAATCTACCACAGGCAAGCAGGTTGGTGTGAATACATCAACTGTGGGAGCAATTGTAAGAAAATGGAAGACATACAAGACCATTGATAATCTCCCTCGATCTGGGGCTCCACGCATGATCTCATCCCGTGGGGTCAAAATGATCATGAGAACGATGAGCAAAAATCCCAGAACTACACGGAGGGACCTGATGAATGACCTGCAGAGAGCTGGGACCAAAGTAACAAAGGCTACCATCAGTAACACACTACGCCAAGAGAGACTCAGATCCTGCAGTGCCAGGCGTGCCCCCCTGCTTAAGCCAGTACATGTCCAGGCCCGTCTGAAGTTTGCCAGAGAGCATATGGATGATCCAGAAGAGGATTGGGAGAGTATCATGTGGTCAGATGAAATGTTATGTTACAAATTATTGATCCAAATTGAACAAAATTTATTGAACAAATGAGTGGAGGACAGAAGAGCTTCTTAAAGAAGAAGTTACAGGTCTGTGAGAGCCAGAAATCTTGCTTGTTTGTAGGTGACCAAATACTTATTTTCCACCATGATTTACAATTAAATTCTTTAAAAATCCTACAATGTGATTTCCTGGATTTTTTTTCTCATTTTGTCTCTCATGTTGAAGTGTACCTATGATGAAAATTACAGACCTCTATCGTCTTTTTAAGTAGGAAAACTTGCACAGTCAGTGGCTGACTAAATACTTTTTTGCTCCACTGTATGTGAGACTACCTGGAACAACATGTAAAATTCAGGGAAGGCATCCACGAAATGTGCAATTCTTTACTGCAGGAGTGGCCGAACAATGATGGCCCCTACATCCAAAAACTTGTCCAGTCCATGCCAAATCAATAGCAGGTGTCATTTGTGCTTGTGACGGTATTACACGCTGTTAGGTATGTTTCAGTCACGGATTACACATTTTTTTTTCCGGTGAGATCATCTTGCAGTGGATCTTAATAAAGTCAAAACTTTTGTTACATCAACATAATAAAATAAAAGATTAACAAGTTTAAAACAGCATTCAGTTTTGATTGATAGTGCACTACATAGCATTAAATGATGCTCTGTGCGGAAGGATATGCGACCAATATCACAAACATGTCAGCAATCAATGCTCTGGTTGAAGAAAGCAAAGGAAAATGGATCTATAATTAATTAAGCCATATATCTCACCTCACAGGGGCTCAAGTGGCGCAGCAGATTAATACGCCATCTTACCACTGCATCTTTTGCTTGTTTATTCTTTGTTTTATTTAACCTTGCATCAGCTTCAATAGCTATTCACGACAGGAGCAAGGCAATTTAGAGCAACCAATTAACCTAACGTGTCTTTGGAATGTGAGATGAACCTAGAGCACCCTACAGTAAACCCACATGCTGACACGGGGAGAACATACAAACTCCACACAGGCAGAATCTCAGGTTGGGATCAAACCGGAAACCTCTGGAGCTGTATGGCAATCATGCTAGCTGCTTGTGCGCCCATGTCAATTGTAAAACAGCAAAAGTAATAGGCTGCAATCTGAGTGCAAAATTGAGGAAGCTATAAATGTGTTTAAGGGCTGCTGGAGAAGTTAAAATTTACCCAGAGGGATGGCCATTGGGATGAGGTAGCCTTCTAACAGGGATCCAGCCTCGTGTTGCTGCTGCTGAACAAGGCCACTGGGACTGAACAGGTACTGAGGTTCAGTGACTGCAGGTTGCAGGAGATGTGATGCAGCACGAGGTCCAGGAACACTGGTCTGGGTCTTGCAGGATTTCATCTTCACACCTATAACACAAACAATATAAATGGAAGATTCAGAAAACAGTAGTTGGAAACAGTACTTCACTGGCCAGTAATAAATCAGGGTGCATGATTTTGAGATATTTGCCACTCATTTGAGTCAGTTTACATTGTACAGTACTGTGCAAAAGTCTTAGGCCACCATTAGATTTATTCTCTTAGCAATGGTATTATGACCATATATAATTATTTCTGTCTCTTTATTAGAATACAACCAGGAAACACAGAAAGTTCATAATCAGTATTAAAAAAACTCACCAAATCTGAAAGAAACAGCTACTTTAGGTGACAATGGCAAGGATGCAGTGTGACCTTCCCTTAAACTTGAGCAATAGCAGCATCTTGCAACTTCATCAAGATGCCAAGTTTACCCTTCTACAGACCAAAGAAGCTTATTCAGGAATGGTCTTTTTGGAAGCAACCAAGAAACCACTTTTGTTATGGGAGGTCACACTAAATACTGACTTTTGCCTGCTGAAAATTGTGGGGTTTTTATGTTTTCTGTACATATTTTAAATAAATATATATGGAAAAGGATATTATGGCGTGAAATCCAAATCCAAGACTGAAATTTTGGGGTCCGATCATTGACAATATGCTATATATGGACATTATACCATTGCTAAAACAATAAATCTAATGGTGACCTGAGACTTTTGCACAGTACTGTACATCTCTTTGTAAGAAAAGTGCCATACAACATAAAGCGTTTGTTTATACAGTAAATCGGAGCTAAAACATGCAACACTGTATATGATAAGTGATTGGATCTTCAAGAGCAAGCAGTAGAAGAGCATCTTTCAAATCATGTACTCTAACTCAAGCGCAATGTGGATATGTGGGACAAATTTGTTGGGTCTTGGCACGCTACACTGAATAGTGGAGATTGTAGTGCTGGAGGTCTGATGACTCCCTGCCATACCTTTAACTCTCTCAATCACTTTAGGACGCTGAACTTTGGATTTCGGGGTCGGAGAGCTGAATCGGAGGTAGGGGCCTTTCTTCAAAGTGTGCCGATGACCCTCATATATAGCTTTCCCATATACCTTTTTCAGGTATGCCTCGTCATTTTTAGATTTAGGCATCAGCACCTGGGACAAAAAAGAAACATTAGCTACATTTACATGACAGCTAACAGTTCACATTAGGGTGTGAATCTAGGCCTAGTAATCAATTTGATTCATTCAGTTACAAAAGTGAGACAAAGTATGATACTCTCCTGCAGATGCTGGGCATATGGGCAGCAGTCAGCTGACTGAGAAGAGCACCAGTGCCCTCAGTCCACCAATGGAGTAACCATTTAGCTTTCAACACATTATTCAATACATTACACAAGATATCCAACATTTTATTATGAAATAGGCTTTGTGTTGATGATTTTGCAAAAAAGTAGGTTAATGGAAGTGTTTTAATGAAGGCTATGCAATGATATATACAGTATATATAATAAACCTCTCGGTTTGCAATACAATTAATTTACGATTGGTTTATCAGAATGTAACCCCGTCATAAATCAGGGAGCATCTGTACTTTTTTTGCATCAAGCCTTGTGGACTATGACCTAAATGTCATGATGTATTTCCATGTAACACAGTAATGTCTGGTGGAGTATTAACTTGTCAGTCATATTTGTCAGTTATAGGACACAGGACTATGTTCCATTTTTGCCATTCTACATGATACAGTGGTGCTTGAAAAACTGTGAACCTTTTAGAATTTTCTATATTCCTGCATAAATATGACCTACAACATCATCAGATTTTCACACAAGTCCTAAAAGTAGATAAAAAGAGAACCCAGTTAAACAAATGAGACAAAAATATTATACTTGATTATTTATTTATTGAGGAAAATGATCCAATATTACATATTAGTGAGTGGCAAAAGTATTTGAACCTTTGCTTTTCAGTATCTGGTGGGACCCCCCAGCTGTGCAGCAATAACTGCAGCTAAACGTTTCCTGTAGCTGTTGATCAGTCCTGCACACACCGGCGGCTTGGAGGAATTTTAGCCCATTCCTCTGTACAGAACAGCTTCAGCTCTGGGATGTTGGTGGGTTTCCTCACATTAGCTGCTCACTTCAGGTCCTTCCACAGCATTTCAATTCAGGACTTTTGGCCATTCCAAAACATGAACTTTATTCTTCTTTAACCATTCTTTGGTAGAACGGCTTGTGTGCTTAGGGTCGCTGTCTTGCTGCATGATCCACCTTCTCTTGAGATTCAGTTCATGGACAGATGTCCTGACATTTTCCTTTAGAATTCTCTGATATAATTCAGAATACATTGTTCCATCAATGATGACAAGCCGTCCTGCCCAGATGCAGCAAAACAGGCCCAAACCATGATGCCACTACCACCATGTTTCAAAGATGGGATAAGGTTCTTATGCTGGAATGGAGTGTTTTCCTTTCTCCAAACATAACGTTTTTCTTTATACCGAAAAAATTCGAGTTTGGTCTCATCCGTCCACAAAACATTCTTCCAATAGCCTTCTGGCTCGTCCACGTGATCTTTAGCAAACTGCAGACGAGCAGCAATGTTCTTTTGGAGAGAAGTGGCTTTCTCCTTGCAACCCTGCCATGCACACCATTGTTGTTCAGTGTTCTTCTGATGGTGGACTCATGAACATTAACATTAGCCAATGTGAGAGAGGCCTTCTGTTGCTTAGAAGTTACTCTGGGGTCCTTGTGACCTCACCAACTATTACACGCCTTGTTCTCGGAGTGATCTTTGTTGGTCGACCACTCCTGGGGAGGGTAACAATGGCCTAGAATTTCCACCATTTGTACACAATCTGTCTGACTGTGGATTGGTGGAGTCCAAACTCTTTAGAGATGGTTTTGTAACCTTTTTCAATCTGATGAGCATCAACTCTCTTTCTGAGGTCCTCAGAAATTTCCCTTGGTCGTGCCATGATACACTTCCACAAACATGTGTTGTGAAGAGCAGACTTTGATAGATCCCTGTTCTTTAAATAAAACAGGGTGCCCCCTCACACCTGATTGTCATCCCACTGATTGAAAACACCTGACTCTAATTTCACCTCAAATTAACTGCTATTCCTAGAGGTTCACATACTTTTGTCACTCACTAATACTGGATCATTTTCCTCAATAAATAAATGACCAAGTATAATATTTTTGTCTCATTTGTTTAACTGGGTTCTCTTTATCTACTTTTAGGACTTGTGTGAAAATCTGATGATGTTTTAGGTCATATTTATGCAGAAATATAGAAAATTCTAAAAGGTTCACAAACTTTTTTTTTTTTAAAGTTTTGTTTTAATGATTTTGGCCATCTGGAGGTTCATGTAAGTGATTTAAACATTAACTTACTTATCATAGTGTCCTCTTCGAATCTCCACTATGATACAGTATAGACCACTCTCCCAAACATTCGTTAAACTCCTCAGTTCATGATACATTTAATTTATGGCGGATTAATGCAATTTAGATTATTCCTTATGGGGAAAATTTGGTTGGTACTCGTTTTTGGTTCTCGACAAGTCTTCTGAACCGAATTAACAGCAAGAACCGAGGTACCACTGTATGTAGAGAAACAGATGGACTACAGTCTGCAATTGTATAACTACAAAGTGTATCTGCATTGTAAGTGGAAATGATTGAGGATCCAACGAGGTGTACCTAATAAAGTGATCGGTGAGTGTTGTTCTCCAAAAAACCATTTAAATGTGCTAGTGACCGCTGCTTTTTTTCCCAGTAGAACACGTTATAGACATTAATACAGTTCTCCACCTCCCATTGTTAATGTAGCCAGCTGTTTTGACTGGTTATCAGCTATTGGGACGGCAGACAACACAAAGTACTTGCACCCTACATGGTAACCACCGCTGGAGCGGTTGCTAGACTGTGCGTGTTAGAACTGAAAGCAGGAAACGTGTCCACTTATTACCATAAAGCAGACTGTGGCCAAACAGATAAACAGCACCGCCCTTGTCTGCTTGCTTTTATTTATAGCAAATAGATGTGGAATAAAACATATGGGTAATGTGAATACACCTCATTAGTCGAATTGCAGCTGAAAGAGGGCAGGGTCCAGATAAATTGTGTTTGTATCCAAATAGGCAGATTACAGTGTGCTTAGAGCTTACTGTCTGGATGTGGTGATAAGTAATGTAGGAGGATAAAGCCAAAAACAGTTCTCTGACTGAAACTGATATGTGGATACTGCAGCAAAACGCTACAATGGCTCATTCGGTTTTTCAGGCTATTTTGAGCTGATAACTTATAAAACTAACAATGGGAGAAGTTTTAATTATGGAGTGGATTAAATCTTTTATAGCCCACTATTTAACGCAAATAAGCACCAGAACTGCTCACTTCATGACTCCTAATCAATTTTTTCCGTCGTTGTTGGTGAAATCAGTGCTAGGTTCTCGATGCACTGTGTGGCCACCGATTGATGGAGCCATCACACTCACCGCCTGTGGGTGCTTCTCAATGTTGCTTCTGAGAGATGAGGCAAGCTTTTGGCTGGATGCCTCTTTGCTCAGTGCCTGTGGTCTAATAGAGTCACTGTTAATAGGTTTTCTCTCCACTGCTGCACTGGCTCCTTTCTGCCCTCGCCCCACTCTGCCAGTCTCTTTCCCAGCTGTGCTCCTGTTCCTGCTGCTCAGGTCCCGCTGAGCTGAGCTGCCTGCTGCCCTGCTATCTCTCTCCACAGTGCTCATCTGAACAGCAGATTCCTGTTGAGAAAGCTCATCCTGGCATAGACAAGAAAACTGTGATTAGAAACATCAGGAAGTGTAGCAAGGGCGTTCTGTTTCAATAAAACATTTTTCATAACTTTTAAAAACTCTGTACACAAATATCACCCACCATAAATGAATTTGATTTGATTAAAGAATGGCTGTTTCAGAACACATAACATGACATGCTCACTGGCGGCCATTTTAGTGGCACTGCAACCAAAGACCAAAGTTCTAGCAAAAATTTTGGATTAAAGTCTTAGTGTGTGACTGCTACTACCAGAATCACCTAAAACCCACCAACATGGGGACTGCAACGGATGACACAAAACACAAAAGGGGAAGGCTACAAACGTGGTAGTGGCAATGATGAAATGCAACAAAATGTGGGATTTAAAGGAAGAGCGGTCTGTGGAAATGTGGCAGCAGAGTTTTATCACAAAAGGGCAAAAAGGAGAAGAAATAGCAGATGAATTACAGCTTCCAGGTCTCACTCATTGTTTTAGCAATGGTATAATATGGTATAAATTTCAGTGTGTTTATGAGACAACAAGCAGAAAATACAGGAAATTTGTATGCAGTATTAAAAACTGAAAATAACGCTTCTAAAAATAGTTTCTATAGGCTGCAGTGGCAAGTATTTAGTGTAAGCACTGCTTACACGAGCAACAGCAGGGCCTGGCAGCTTCTATGCAAAGAAGCTTGACCAGGAATGGTCTTTTTTGGAAGGGTAGCAGCCAAGAAACCACTTTTTCGGAAGGGGGACAGGGTTAAAAGGCTAGGATATGCTAAAGCTCACAAAGATTGAAATGAAAATAAGTGGAAAAGAGTAGTATGGAGTGACAAATCAAAGTTTCGTCAACAATATGTTACATATGATCATTGTACCACTGCTACAACAACAAATCTAATGGTCCAAGACTTTCGCACAGCACTGTTTGAAGCTAACTAACTAGCAAATAAACAATGTTTAGAAGCACCGAGTTTATTTATCTTTACTACAGCTTCCCAGTTAGATGATGCATGCACACACAGTACTTGCATTCATTCACAGGTTGTTAGAAGATCTTCATCAAACCATGGGGGCCAAAAGTATTGAGATCACTAGTGAAAATACTTGTTTGGATCTTTGTGGAGAAGAGTTTATTCTGAAGCAGGATAATGATCAAAACACACCTTAAATCTTTGTAACAACTACTTGAACACCCAAAAAGATCAAGAAGTGCAGACTGTCAGGGGCTTTAACCCACAGTGCCCTGACCTAAATCCCACTGAGCATTTATGAGAAATCCAAGTAACATCAATCAGTAACATCATAACATGCTCTTTGAAATACTGTAAAACCATGAGACGACATGGATCATATTTTGTACAATCTTGTGGAGTATGTGCCAGCTCAAACGCATTTGTTCATTAAAGCAAACAAGGGAAAATACCAAATACTAAATTCTGAAACCTGGTAAAAATCTTTACCCTTTAATTGCTATGCTACTTATATGACTTGTAATGAAAAACAGTGTTTTAAATTTAAGGAAAATAGAAAATAGAAGCATTTTCACTACTGGTTTCAGACTATTGACCCCTACTCTATAATCAGATCAAATAAATTTTGCTTCACTGGTTTCCCCAAGATTTTAAGGAATCATCTCATACAGTGTGAGTTGGTAATCTATAGTATCTAGATATTATTTGTGACTTTTGAGATTGATGTTAAAAATGTGTGGGTGACATGACAAAAAACTTGTTTATCAATTGTTACCAATTCTCCCACTCTCCTATAACATAGGCACTTACGCACCGGATAAACTCTTCCATAATTCTTAGAACTGTGCCCCCTATCTCATGTGTTCACACCACAGGAAGGATTGTAGTTCTTAGAATGCTGTGAATTGGGACTTTTTCAGCTCCTACTCCCAAGTAGCTCCTCAGCAGGGTCTTTCCTCAGAGCATAGGAACCCTGAGTGACGCATGTTTGCAGTGATTGGTCCAGACGCAGGCGCTTGTGTTGAGCTCAACTGCCATGTTTTAAATATACTTGTACATCAGTAGCTGTATAACAGGTCTTTGCACTGTGCGCTTTGCGACCTTGGTAGCCTAGAGGTTATGGGCTTTGGACCAGAAGGTCCAGGGTTCAAATCCCACCTCTGCCAAGCTGCCACTCAGGTCCCCAAGCAAGAACTTGCAATTGCTTGGACTGTAAAATTGTACCACTTGTAATTCGCTCTGGATAAGGGCACCTGCTAAATTACCGTATGTAAATGTAAAAATAAAATAAAAACAAATACAGACAAATGGACCGACACTGAATTTAAGGTGGTACTGAGCCTGTATGCGATGGAGGAGGTACAACATGAGTTTGAGTGAAGTGAAATCCTCGCAGCTCACGGCACTTCAGCGTTCAGTTCCTACAAATGCAGACAAATGAATGTAGTTCTTGGGAGAGCAAGGAATAGGTCCTCCCAAATTAGTCTGTAGAACCGTTTGGTGCGAATGCACTTCATAACGGCAACCAATCTGGGAGTGTAAAAGTTGGTACTTTGACATTCTCTTTTGAACTGCAGATCACACAACGTCACTGGGCAGGTCAATGATTGGAGACAAACAGTAGCTGCCCATTTTACACGTGACCTGACAGATGGCCAAATCTGACTAGTCTCACACTGATGGATACAGGAGACAGGATACCACATATTATGCCCTGGAAAGCAGGGCCAATTATGCCTTCTTGGCCAGAGAAGGCTATGACATTGTCTGGACTCAAACCTGCAATCTCTGAACAGAAGGTACAAATTTGTTGCACCACTTGGGAGCTCCAAAAATAGACATTAATGTGCAATCAGCTACAAAAGCCAGGAGACACAGCAATACTCAGAAAAGTGTGTCATGATGTGTATACACGGCAAAATCTGTAGTATATCCTCCGCTACCAACACTAAATGAGGTTGTACTGTAGAAATGATGTGAGTTGAGCTTGACCTGAATCTCTTTGTTCAGTGTGTTAATCCATGCATCAACGGTCTTCCTGATCCTCAGCTCCTCGCTGGCATTCCTACAGGGAAGGACATAAACTAGACCGTCAACATTCACTTGTGACTTTCTTGTACGCCCATTCAAACTCATTTAAATTTCACTACATCCATCATTCAGGCAAACAGTTTTCAGCAGAACAATTGTTTTGGTTAGTCAAACATTTATCAACCCAGTAATACATTCATTTAAGTCCACTTTTGCCTCTTCCATGTTTTTGGTTTCCTACAAGAGGTCAGAACAAGTTCTGAAAATCCACAAATTCAAAAATGAGCATTTTGGGGAGAATCAAAAGACATAATCCAACCAATTAGCTTTAGAGTTTCAAATCCTTCATATAATCAGATCACAAATTAAAATGACACTACTATATCAATCCCAATGAGGAGTGATATCTCCGAGCAGAGCCAATCTATATGTGCCATATATCTTTTAGAGACACCCAGAATGCTCTAGCACAAATTATGCTAATGCCCGTCTGGCTGCTGGCCTGCTAGCCTATCTCTGCATCACTTATTGCATTGAATAAATCACAGAGACAGGGGGAGAGCGACACTCTCAATCCAAATCCGGCACTCCCACTCACTGAATGTGGGGGAGACTGCACCAGCCAGGCAGAATTTTCTGTTTCTTTCCTTGTTTTATACTCCCTCACTTTTTCTTTTCTCACTTGCTGCATCTTTATGCCCTTCAGGGATAGAGATCTTAACACAGGAGAAAATATCAGGGCAGGAATTTGGATTATGCGTGCATGTTTGCGTGGGAGTTGGGAACGAGCCTTGAGAGAAACAACTCATACAAACTAGCACAGCTACAAAAGAGCAGAGCATCACTGTCTCATTTGGGTTCCTGAAGAGCAGGGCTGTTTCTGGCTGTGCCAAACTTGGGAAACGGACATCTGGTCGCACAGATGAAAAGCTTGTCACAGAATATGTAGAGTCGCCTCTTTCTTTCCCCCAAAACAGCCCTTCATACAAGGTCCAGCTGGGTTCTATGTCACATAACAAGCTCTTCGCAAGTACGAACATGGAGATACTCCTAAACAGATGCAGGCTACCCGTCTAAAGCCTGGCTCTGTGCTGCCGTGCGTCTCCTGCTCTTGTCAAGTGTCTGCAGCTTGATGGATTCGCCTAATCAGATGATGCTTGAAGACACTCATGTGTCCAAATGGAGCACAATTGATCCGAGAGCTCAAAATGACCTTCAATTAACCTCCCGCGGGCTGTTCGACATTTGTATTGCCGCGTTCCACCTGAGGCCATTTGAAGTTTTGATTATGCTGGATATTTGAACTCGGGATGGGAGGAAAAAGAGGTGGAAAATGAGCAATACAGAGCATCAGAGCTTTCCTCACTGCTTTCAGAAACAAGGAATAATAATGAGTAAACAGAGTGGAAAACAACACAGTTCAATGAAGTTGCATTCCTCTGATTCAAAAAAATATAGATATCAAGCTAAAAGCTACAGCACAGTTAAGAGAATCTGAAATATAACCACTATACTCACAACATTTGTGTGTCATCTCATTATTAGCCGAAATTAATTATTTATAATTAGTGCAACATGCAGGTTAGAATGCCTTTAGAATACAATACAAGATTAGGTCATTTTAATAACAGAGACTTGACTCCAAAGCATAAACACGAAACTTCCTGTTAAGCAAGTCAGAAGAAAAGCTTGCAATAACACAATTAGGAACAAGAATAAACTGCTGCTACTAGCCATTAGCTGGGACATCAGTTGTGAGGTCAACAACAGATCACCCACCCAGGTCAACAACTGTAATTACCAGATGAACCAGCTTGTCACGAGGAGCAACAAGGAGGAGAGCTGACTCCAGAGACAAAGAAATAACAGAATAACCAAAGGGTTCTCTAATCTTCACGTGTCCCAGGTGTCCTTTCCCTTCCTACTTAAAACACCACGAAAGAGAAGTACGTGTCATCAGAGGTCATCTGCTGCGAGAACTAAACAACCCTGAGAACAGACGAAGCAAAATGCAGGTGGGAAAGGAACAGCGGAGTTCAAAATCAGAAATGTCTAAACCACAGATAAGTAAGAGGAAAGTGGTCTCAACCACTGAATTATGTAAAAGTCATTTATACTAGGACATGGCTCATTTTTACCTTGGAGAACAGTAGGCTACAACATTTCGAGACAGCACACAGAAGAGCAAGTTGAGAAGTTTCCCGTTTGCAAATGGCTTCATTAATAATTCAGAGAAATGGATGGCACGGATAAAATCCTACTTCAGCCTCGTTTTGCAATGTCAGAAGCCTAAATGAAAAAATCCATCAAGCGGGGCACATGAGGGCTTGATGAGAGGGGCCTTCCCAACAGACGGAACAGACAAGGGCAGGTTGGACCTGCGAGGAGAATACTTAGGATGAAGGAGAGGCAGCTGGCTCTTCCATCCATGCGACCTTTCAGCAGAATAAAAGATCAAAGCCATTACAGCAGGGAGAGGTGGCTGCATCAACAGGCATGTTTGTGTTTTCCTTCGCACACAATAGGCGCAGAGATGATTTCAGATGCCATTTTGGAGACAATTACCAGTGGGGCTGACATTTTTAACTGAGGGTTTGGATACAGGGACGGGTTTGAGAAGTGTCAGAGGAAAGTCACCGACTCAAAGGCAGACCCCGCAGATATTTAGCCATGGTGAAACTCACAGTTCTAAATAAAGTCTGGTCTGAGCACAGCATATGACTAAAGCCATACTCACACTATGCCCGGTTGCCTTGTACCATGCCAGAGCATGATTGTCCCTCCTCCCCACTCCCCCGCTGGCCTCATTTTGGGCACGCTAACACACGGCCCTCTCATACGGCTCATATGTTTATTGACTATGCAACGCAGCGATCACACTACATGCATACTCTACCCAAGTCCAACTGAACCATGCCAGAGCCCATCTCTTCAAGCAGGCCTGAGCACGGTTCAGTGTACCATGCCTGGCATGATATGCTAGTCAAAAGAAACACACTTTGGGGGTCAAACCTGCTCAGATACGGTACAGACCGCCTAGTGTGAGCACCCCCTTAAGCATCAGTTAACATTAGTGACAGACACTGCCATTTTGAAATAATCGGCATTGGCCGATATATCCACCATTCAAAAATAGTGGGGAAAATGCAGAGAAACTTGTTTCCTGCATTAGAACTTGCAGGTCATAAACTGGGTCTACTGAGTGACTACAACAAAGAGATGCTGAGATTCAGTATATTTATTCATTGTATTTATAGTTTGCATAAATGTTCATTTAAAATTAGCAATTTGGTGTGTCATTTATTGTTATTAGTTTTATCAGTTGCAAAAAAAAAAATTGTGATATCGGAATGATACATGGGCCATCAGTCACCTATTCTCTAAATATCAGCATCGGCAATAAAAACAAAAAAAACCCACACAGTTCGACCACTAGTTAACATAGCTCATATTCAACGTTGCGACAAAGTCAGTATTCTATTAATAAAGGACACAAAAGTGGAATCTAATGACAAAGTTTCACTGCAGTACAGTAGAATCCGTCTTTGCTGTGATCTTCCGATCTACACTCAGATAAAGCTCTGAGCCTGAAGTAAGCCAGTAGGTGCCATAATTGCTGCCCCCTTCTTTCAAATCCACAGTATCATCAGCAGCAGCAGCAGACAGCAGTCCTGGGGCAGCCTTCTCCATTTCAGTTTTTAAACTGCTGCTTTAGCACTTCTCCACCTGCCCCATCTCTTCACCAGCGGCACACCCTGCACAAGCACTGTCTGTCTCATGCTGTATCACTAACTATTAAGAGCTGCGCACCCGGGGGAGCCAGGCTAATGTCACTTCGAGAGCAGGCAGAGTGCTGAGATTGCGTTTGACTTCCTGCTATCAGAGTCTCAGCTCATTCCAAGAGAGCTTCTAAAGCTGCCCTCTCATCCTCACTCACAATTCTGTGCTTCCTAAAAGCCTCAAATAAACAGGAGCTCTTGAGAGTTGCGTGACATAATCTATCAGTGACAGAGCCAATGCCTGAAAGCAAGCTGCCGTCAAATTCTGTCTGGATTTATAATGAAACAGAACTTGGCAGAGCTTCTGCTTTGGATGAAATTCGTATTCAGTCCGCATTAAGACTGAAACTGACAAACAGAAGAAATGCTATGCTGTTTGGTGATAGAGGACTTGAGTTGTATAACTTCACTAGAACTTCACTAGACTTGAGATTAGACAAATGTAGAGATTTTTGGCAACACATTCAAGGTGGGTTTGGTATAAAATGAAGGGAGATCATACAGAAAATAACCTGATAGGTACAGTACTGTATTAGGTATAGTAATTTAGTGGAAGTTCTGTGATCATATAGGGCAGTTTTTCCTCCACAGTCCTTGTCAAACTTCAAGGGATACATGACATCCTGCACTCCATAACAATCTGGCTGGCACTGCCAAGAAACAGGACCTGGGCCATGTTTGGATCTACCAGCAAGAAAATGATGCACTTACCTTCAAGCCTACAAAAAGGTTCACTGACAGAATCAATGCTCTTGCCTGACCAGCCCAGTTCCCTGACCCAAATCCCTTTGTAAATCTGTGAGCAGAGTCCAATCTCATCAAGCTTCACTGAAGACTCAGTGCTGATATATTGCTGAAGGAAGACTGTGCTTAATGTAGGGGTGACCTTCACTTGAATTTGGACATTGAATGCTCCGTTCAAACTTTTTTGCCCCCAAATTCAAACAACAATTCCAACTTTGAACACTTTCACCCTAAATAGAACACTAAATGGTAGAGGGTGCAATCTGCCAACCACGATGCACACAATCCAGTTCAGTCGGCGGCAATGCTGCACCAATACAGTATGCCAATCGAAATAAAACCCAAGAGAAGAAGAAGAAGCAATAGGACACGATCATAGGGTTAGGGTTATGTATATTATTATTAATATTATTATATCAGTCTATGGGTGCAATTTCAGACACACCCTCGGTCATGCCACTGTTGTCCCAGTGATAAGACGTGCTGAAACTGCGTTTGCCTCAATGGCTATACAGTTTCACTTTATATTCACTTATTTCATGTCTTTATTGATTTTATGCATTGTACTACATTCCTTTGCTTTACTCATGCTTTTATTCATTAATGACACAAATATAAGCGTTAAAAAACACAATCATTTTGGGGTTGAGAAAAGATTAATCTTATTTACGTTACTTCTTTGGGCGGCGCAGTGGTTCGGTGCGTTGCACTAGTCTCGATATAACCTTGTGTGTTCCGTGATGTAACCATTGATGCTGAAAGCAATGTTAAATAAACCAAACAAACAACTTCTAATGGGGAAATTCGTTTCTGAATTCGAATTCCGAGGTTCCACTGTAGTTGCAAGAAAAAATGGTTGTGAACTCTTTGAAACTACAGTGATTTCTTCACTAATTTTATAAAACATAGTCCGAGCTTCACCCAAGTTATAATAATAGACAGATAGTTAATAACAGAAAAACATGCCAAGACTAAATGTTTCTAAAATTCTAAAATTTCTTTCTTGCCTTTTTCTTTGAACAAGTATCTAGTCCATACTGGAAAACAAGTCTAATTCAGTTAGGTGTGTCCAACCCTCTCACTAAGAACAGCTAAAACTGAAAAATACTGCTTAGAGAATGTAACATACAGGGGTATCTCAGAACTCGTCAAATTCGGTTCTTGATGCAATTTGACTAGAAAAATTTGTCTCGGTTCTCATCATTTGCTCGGTACTTGGTGCACCTGCTTAAGCTTGTACGAGCCGAGTCGAGCCAAGTGACTCGTTTCAGCCAAAACTCGATTAACGTTTCACGATTCAGTACACAGTGATTCACTGATTCAGATTCACAATAACCATTGCTCATTGAAGATCTCCGCTATTTCCATCGTGTTTTTTGATTGTGTTTTCTGTATTCTTAGTGCAGATAATCTCCATGGGTCCTAAAAAGGTTAGTTTATAAGAGCCAACTGAAAGAAAACAGGACGTGAATCCTCCAAAACACAGGTCGCAGTTAGCATTAGCAGCTATTTCACCAAGAAAGTAAGCGTTCATTTACTTTTCACTTTCAATCCATTACTCACTAAATTACGAGATTTTTCAACACACTGTTGTTAAACTAGCTTTGTGTGTTGATGATTTTGGTTTTAAAAATGAACTTGCTTGTCATTACATTTTCCAAATCTCTGCTATGATACAGTATAAACCACTCTACCAAACATTCGTTAAACTCGTGATACATTGAACTTATGATGGATTTGTCAGAACATATCCCCTTCGTAAATCACGGAGCACCTGTATAATACAACTTACATTTACATTTATAGCATTTAGCAGACGCCCTTATCCAGAGCGACTTACAATTGGTACAGTCTTACAATCTTCACCAATCTTACACCAAGCAATTGTGGGTTAAGAGCCTTGCTCAAGGATAGTGGCAGCTTGGCAGAGGTGGGATTTGAACCCTGGACCTTATGGTCCATAGTCCAGTACCTTACCCACTAGGCTACCACAGTCCCACCAACTCCAACAATGCATATAATGCTTTTTACAGTGTTGATTTGGAATGGATTAATTCAATTTACATTATTCCTTTTTCGATACTCGTCATTTTTGGTTCTTGACTAGCCTTCTGGAACGAATTAACGATAAGAACCAACATACCACTGTATCAGTAGCAGTATATAATTGTTTCTATATGAGCATAAAGTGGAACTATGACCATTAGTCTAACTGCTGCAGCTTGTAGTCACCATATGTATATATATATATATATATATATATATATATATATATATATATATATATATATATATATATATATTTGTCTGGAACATTCAAGTTACTGTGGCAACCAGGTGGTTATTCACAAGAAGTGCAAAAGTCTCCAAAACGATGAGACCAGAGGAGGCACAGCAGAGATATGTATAGATTTCATATAGAAGTGAAGATGAGCAAGATGGTTGCAAGATAAAAATGGTTGTCAAATATTCTGAGTTAATTTGCATATATCATCTAATACAACAGCCAGCAGCCAGAGATATAAGCATAAATAGGCATATGGCTATAAGCATAAATGCATATGGTTAAACATGCCAGGGGCCAATCCAGACATGCATGAAATGACTTAAGAAGCAGCCTTTTATGGTTGCAAAGATTACAACCTTCTAAACAAGTAGACTGCTGGTTTGAAATGGTGATATCTGTGAGGGTTACGATAGCCCTTTGGACAGACCTGCACACATTTGTAAATGTCCTTGTGCTGTACACTAACACAGAGCAGGTGACCTGAGGTGGCACAGGCAGAGCTGTGTTCACAGGTGAAGTCTCTAGTTAAATATGTTAGGGCTGAGCAGAGCTTGATAAAGGGCTACACTGACAGCTGCCAATCACGGTGATTGTTCCGTTCAGCTTAGTCCTTTCTTGCCTGGAGTGTGCTCTGAGGGTAACTGTCAGTCAGATACAGGGCCTGATGTCTGAGCACGTTTACGTGGCTAAAGTTTTGAAGCATAAAACAATTTCAGAAACTTCTTCAAATATATTCCTAAGCATGAACAGGCCATTACTGAGATGTAAAAAATAAACAATGAGCTGGTGTTCTACATGATATGCTTTCAGTATATGAATCCATTTCTCAGCAATCAATGTTTGCAGGACATAAAGCTAAATATAACATACCTGTTGTTAGCCAGCGCCTCTAGTTGTTTATGAAGCACCTCACCATCCTTGGCTCTCAAAACAGCCTGCAGGTTCTCCTCCAGAACCTTCCGGCTTTGTCTGACCTGCCTCAGGACGGATTCTGCATCCTCAAACATGGAGGCAGGTGGGTGGCTGTTCTGTAGCGTGCTGAGCCGGGACAGAGGGGTAGCCTTAGGAGCGATTTCATCACCAAGCTCTGAAGGCTAAGGCAGAAAAATAAACAGAAAAAAACAACTGAGCATCTTACAGCAGTGACTAAATTCCCCAAGGAACATCAGTCTTTGTGTCTGAACAGTTTTTGCAATGTGATGAACAACAGAACGGCACTGCAGCTGGTATAAAAACCTGGAGAAAGCAGTGGAACCTGACAAATAAAAAAAAGAATTGAGGGGCATGTGCATAAAAAGCTATTATTTTCTTTGTTATTTCTAAACAAAGAATAAGATCTTTAATCTGTACCTAACCCATGAGCAGCATTTTAACAAGTTTGAACTTACAAAGTGGCAGAAAACCTTCTCACTTGAAACTCACAATGAAATCCTACGCAGGCATTGATTCCACCATAAAAAGGTTTATAATAATATAATTAAACAACAACATGTGAAAAGTACACTCTAAAACTGATTCTTGGTAGAGACATATTTTACAAAGCTCTTCTCATTGAATTTCATCTGAATTTCTAACACGAAGTAAAAAGTCATTCCAATTACTCTCTCTAAGGTGTTTGTATACAACGTGTATAATTACATTTGACTGAATAATTCACAAAATCATTCCATTAAAATGTTTCACACAAAATTATATCGACTGTCCCATCATCTGGCAAAATAGAAAAGAATGGAACAAAATAAATAAATAGAAGAAAACACAGCAGACTAAACCTGACAACGAGTAGAACAGAATGACAATGTTCAGAACAAAACATCAGAACACACATTATAAAACGGACCAGAATATCAAGACCAAAGTACCTTATGCTTCTCAAGTTGTGTCCTGCTGAGACTGGAACAGTATGGTCTGTGGCCTTGCAGTTAAGTTACTGGACTGACGGGTCCTTGTACAAGGCCGCTAACGCGCTATTGCTTGGATTGTGAGATCGTAGCAGTTGCAAGCCACTCTGGATAAGGGCATCTGCTAAACGACTAAATGTACTGTATGTATTTATGCTTGTAGTCAGTTACATCTCTGGTTGCTGACTACTGCATTTCACATTATATGCAAATTAGCTCATAACATCCGACTTCAATGACTCCTACAGTCAACTTCCAATGCTGTAGCCGTGGTTGTTGGTTGGCGTGCTTGCCAGTACATTCTCACCTGCGGCTGTAAATTTAAATACGTTTACATACAGTGTGGTATAGTGGCAGATTGGTAGTGATGGA
The DNA here is from genome assembly GCA_025084515.1 of Ancistrus triradiatus. Lineage (NCBI taxonomy): Eukaryota > Metazoa > Chordata > Actinopteri > Siluriformes > Loricariidae > Ancistrus > Ancistrus triradiatus. The sequence continues at coordinate 306,186 of JAJAGP010000195.1, read as the reverse complement.
GCTTGATCATGGGCCTTCTGGTCCTTAAGTAAGTACTTTAACCGAAGGATCGCCACAGTCTCCACATTCCAAGAATGAATTCAGAAAGTAGTAAAATTAAAAAATTATGACAGACTGGTTCATATACAGTGGGGCAAAAAAGTATTTAATCAGCCACTGATTGTGCAAGTTCTCCTGCTTAGAAAGATGAGAGAGGTCTGTCATTTTCATCATAGGTACACTTCAACTATGAGAGACAAAATGAGGAAAAAATCTAGGAAACCACACTAAGATTTTTAAATAATTTAATTGTAAATCATGGTGGAAAATAAGTATTTGGTCATCCACAAACAAGCAAGATTTCTGGCTCTCACAGACCTGTAACAACTTCTTTAAGAAGCTCTTCTGTCCTCCACTCGTTACCTGTATTAATGGCACCTGTTTGACCTTGTTATCTGTATAAAAGACACCTGTCCACAGCCTCAAACAGTCAGACTTCAAACTCAACCATGGCCAAGACCAAAGAGCTGTCGAAGGACACCAGGAAGAAAATTGTAGACCTGCACCAAGCTGGGAAGAGTGAATCTACAATAGGCAAGCAGGTTGGTGTGAATAAATCAACTGTGGGAGCAATTGTAAGGAAATGGAAGACATACAAGACCATTGATAATCTCCCTCGATCTGGGGCCCCATGGCAAGATCTAAATCTGTGGGTTCAAAATGATCGTGAGAACGGTGAGCAAAAATCCCAGAACACACGGAGGGACCTGATGAATGACCTGCAGGAGAGCTGGGACCCAAAGTACCAAAGGCTACCATCAGTAACACACTACGCCGAGAGGGAACTCAGATCCTGCCGTGCCAGGCGTGTCCCCTGCTTAAGCCAGTAATGCCCAGAGCATATGGATTGATCAGAAGAGGATGGGAGAATATCAGTGATTCAGATGAAACCAAAATAGAACTTTTGGTTTTATTAAAAAAAATTTCGTCGCTTGGGAGGAAGAAGAATGCTGAGGTGCATCCCAAGAACCACCTACCTACTGTGAAGCATGGGTGTGGAATCATCATGCTTTGGGGCTGTTTTTCTGCAGAGGGGACAGGACAACTGATCCGTGGTAAGGGAAGAATGAACGGGGCCATGTATCATGAGATTTTAAGCCAAAACCTCCTTCCATCAGTGAGAGCACTGAAGATGGAACATGGCTGGGTCTTCCAGCATGACAATGATCCCAAACACACCGCTCAGGCAACGAAGGAGTGGCTCCGTAAAAAGCATTTCAAGGACTGACCTAGCCAGTCTCCAGACCTCAGCCCCATAGAAAATTTGTAGAGGGAGTTGAAAGTCCGTGTTTCCCAGCGACAGCCCCAAAACATCACTGCTCTAGAGGAGATCTGTATGGAGGAATGGGCCAAAATAGCAGCTACAGTGTGTGCCAACCTGGTGAAGACTTACAGGAAACGTTTGACAAAAATTATGTTACAAAGTACTTATTAGAAATATGTTAGAAATACTTATTTTCCACCATAATTTACAATGAAATTCTTTAAAAATCCTACAATGTGATTTCCTGGATTTTCTTTCTCATTTTGTCTCTCATAGTTGTGTAGCTATGATGAAAATGACAGACCTCTCTCATCTTTCTAAGTAGGAGAACTTGCACAATCAGTGGCTGACTAAATACTTTTTTGTCCCACTGTAATAGAGTAGGACAAAACATAAAGAGAATAAAATAGACCAATAAAATAGTAATTAAAACAAATCAAAATACAGTGATACCTCGGTTCTCAGAACGCGTCAAATTCAGATCTCGACGCATTTTAGAAAAATTTGTCTCAGTTTTTGTCGTTTGCTCTGTACTCAGTGCACTTGCTTAAACTTGAATCGATCCACGTGACTCGTTTCAGCCAAAAATCGATTCATTTTTTTATATATCCCTTGCTCAGTGAAGATATCCGCTGAGTTTATTGTGTTTTTCTTTATTTTTACATCTACAGTACTATATTCTTAGTGCAAAGAAGTCCCCATGGATCCTAAAATGGTCAGTAATAACAGCCAACTGAAAGCAAAACTGAATCCTCTTGGCTTTCGGGCTGAGCAGTTAGCATTAGCAGCTAGTGAACTTTTGAGTTCCCCAAAAGTTCTGTTCTGCTTTTTTTCACTTTTCAATTTCAATCCATTACTCACTATATTACATTAGATTTTTCAACACTTTATAAAAAATAGGCTTTGTGTTAATGATTTTGGCCAACTGTAGGTTAACGTAAATATAAATGTTAATGTGTAATTGGCTCTGCTATGATACAGTATTATCAGTTCATGATATATCTGACGTATGATGGATTTGTCCGAATGTATATCCAATGTAAATCAGGGAGCACCTGTACAATACAACTAATAAGTGATGCATTGTGTTGCAGTGCTTTTGGGAAGCTCAGTTCAGAACAGTATAGAAATGGAATGAAATAGAAAGCAATAGAAACAAAAGGAAGAGAAAGAAATAGCTGTATTGTCACTGTATCAGTACAATAAAATTAGGTAACAGTTCCATGTCCCGTGTTAGCCTTGGGCCATGCTTGTCTTATTCCCTGCATTTCTCCCCAATAGCAAACCTGTCACGTTCATTTTCAGTGAGTACGTGTGGAGCTGTGGGACATTGGCTGTCTCTCCCCCTTATCCTCTGCTGAATATAAATCAGAGTTCCATAAATCCATTACCCAGACGAGCCTGCCCTCCTCACCTTGACACAAATCTCTCCACCCTCATCGTCTCCAATCAAGTCTTCAGCATGCAAATAGTCACCTCCAGATTTCTTATGCTGAACGCTGATGCAATTCTCCAGTTTTCTTAAAATGTGTCATGAGTTCTCTTCCTTTGTAAGTCACATTGTGCAGAACTGAGGCTAGTAACAGCGAGTTTACCGCACATTCGGATCAATGTGTAAATTGCTGGGTGTTTGTTAAACTGTGTAATATGCAGAGGCAGAATCTCTAACTCCCTAAAAGGCATCATTAAAGCAAGGTGTTTCAGCAACGGGTCCAAATATAGACCTTGAAACACACTTGAGAAGTGTAAATCTGCAAATGTCTGCTGCTGCTGTGTAGAGAGAGCTGTGATATTTGCAAAGGCATTGTGCATGGACTGTTGGACCAGGTGTAAAAGAGAGATAGCAACTGATTTATCTGCAAAGTCTCTGCATAACGGCATGGCTGAAACTGAAGCATACAAAAGCTGCCATTGTGTCTGTAGCTAGTTGTGACCAGTGTGGAGGAAACGGCTTGTAATGTGAGCACTGCAGAGGCTGAAGTTGCTATGGGAACCTACCATGGAGACAGGGGGTGGGAGTGGAGGTGGGGGTGGAGGAGAGGGCAGGTTGGAGGGTGTGTTGTGGATGTGGCTTGGCTCGTTACGCCTCACAGGAAACGCATCAGCAGTCTGCTAGAGCACAGAGAGGTCAGATTAGGAGAAGAACGACCACAGCTATTACTAAGCAATGTAAAGTCTGGGCTTTAAAACACTCACCTAAAACTGGAGTGTTGGGTACATAAAAAACAGCATGACAGATCAATTTAGCATAACAACCCTTTAATTAATCAAGCAACTCTTCCTCCGACTTCATTGACTCCTACCATTCACAACAGCATGTGGTAAACAAAATGAAAGCGCCTACAACTGGCTGATATAAAAACTGCAGAAGCAACAATCTAATAGCATTGCTATCAGGGCTAAAATGGGCCTAAACCGCTGGATCAGACTGTACCTGATGTTCAGTACTGTGCAAATCTCTCAGGCTACCATTAGAGTTGCGGTTTTAGCATTGGTATAATTACAATATGTAGTCAACAATTCGACCCAAAAACCTGCATTGGTCACTCCATAAAACCCTTGATCTTCAATCTAATCTTTGTGAGCTTTAGCATATCTTAGCCTTTTCACCCTGTTCCCCTTCCGAAAAAGTGATTTGTTGGCTGCTGCCCTTACCAAAAAAACTTCAGAATGTAGAAGGGTCAATTTGGCATCCTGATGAAGCTGTCAGATGCTGCAACTGCTCAAGTGTAAGGGAAGGCATCCTAATAATAGCCACTGTAGCCTATAGAAGCTGGGCTTTTTTCAAATTTCTTTTAAGATTACATTTTTTTTGGTTTTTTAATACTGCATACAATTTAGGTAGTCAAGACCGCTGGCGCCGAATACAAGTCAAGACCAAGACCGGGAGTGGCTGAGACCCAGACGACATCAGACTAAGATTTTTTTTTCCATCATACAAGAAAAAAAAGAAAAAAAAACAGAAAAATTTATTGAGTTTGTAAGTCACTTACATTCATTATACATTAAATTATATAACTATAATAATTAAAAAAATAATCTAATTATATTTCATCATAGAATTAGTAAAATATAACATTAAATTACATAAAGCCTCAATAATTATTATTATATTATAGTCTTAATCAAACTAAAGCAACTTTTGGAAGCAAAGTCCCTACATAAATTCAAGTGAATGACGCTAACAACATCCACCCAATCCATTTTTATTATTTCATGTGAAAACTTAATAATAATAATAATAATAATCCAGATTTTTACAGATTTTTTACAGGTTTTTAAACAAAAAAAAATCCAGATTTTGTGGACATAGTAAAGTAAAGCGAGCGAGCATCATGATTATATAATGAACGAGAAGAGCAGTAACTGGTTTCTCCATGTTTGCCAATCTGTTTTACTTAGACATGTACAGAAAGGACTGATTTATTCTGTTTGAATGGATTGTTGACATTCAATAATGGCAGAAAAAAGTTCAGTTCATAATTAACGTGTTACCTCACATAGATGCGTTGGACTCTGCTGGTCTCGATAACAATTTCCTAGTCCACCTCGCCCCAAAACCGAGGCAAAATGAGTTTGAGACCGAGACGTGACCGAGAACGCTCGCTGATGGTACTGAATTCTATAACACTAATACAAATGTTGTGCATTTTCTATAAAATAAGAGCCTGGTGAAGTTAGGTATGGTTGGTACACCATTGCTAAGAGAATGATATATCAAATCCGAAGGTGGCTTAAGATTTTGAGTATTTTTTAAGTTTGATGCTGTCTGACACGACACAGATCAGTCACATGAAACAGAGGACACAAGCTTAAAACACAAATGTGAGGAATTTGGTATTGGACCAGTAGTTTTGATGATACTGCAGATCGCCAGTCAGTACTGAAAATGAAAAGGTGCGCTCAAACACGGAAACGTGTTGCTCCTGAAAGAGGTCAACGAAGAACGGACAGGCTGCGGCAACTCAGATCACCACTGTGTACTGTTGTGGTGAGCAGACAATGCTTCTGAGAATGCACAACACATCGAATCTTGAATCGAAGCTACCCTACCCAGAATTAGTTTAGTGTTCCTAATAAAATGTTCGGTGAGTGTGTATGAGCAGTGTAGCTGTGATCATTTTTGCAAATAGCATCAATAAACCAATGCTGTTATCTACAAAAGCCTTGATTACAGCTACAGAAGCAGAGTCTTCATCGTCGTGTACTGCATCCACATGAGTGATGTTCCATGAAGACAGGCCACACCGACAATGCAGAGCGACTTGGTTCCTTCGGCTCAGTGAGCAACCGAGACAAGCGCACACTCCTGCGTCTCTCTGTCAATGACCAAAGAGCATTCAAATCTCGCATCCTCAATTATATGCTAATGTGTCATTTGCCTTGTGTTACATTATTCTTGGCTGATGGAATTTTTCAGCCGCAGCCGAGGCGTGCCTAGAAACTCAATCCCTCGCTGAGGAGGTGGGTGGGGTGAGTGTAATAGATGGAAACAGGCAGTGGCACATTTGGTAGAGCGAAGAAGTGCTGTAATTTATTAGTAAGGGCGGTGAGGAAAAAAACAATTGGAAAATTGCTGTCGAGTCACCGAGACACACGATGCGGGGTCAGAGTCTCAGCTTGATTTCATCAGTGCCCCGCTCCAATTAGATTAACGCTTCCCGAAGCACAGCACTGGAAATGACATTGGCCTCCTTTAGGAGACAAGCAACCTGCTGATGAATGTAAGGAGACAAACCTAAGAAACCAATGGGAAGGACAGAAACTACTTTCTGATTATGGTGTGCTGCTGCTCAGTTACATTAGACCAGACTGAATACGCCTGACCAACAATTGTAGATCTTCAAATGTATGTTCTGAACGAAGACAAACCAGTATCATGTGAAGGCAACCAATTGAAATGGGATGTTCATACTGAGACTGAGTCACGAGCAAGACAAGGAGCTATTTCATAATAGTTCTGTGCTTCTTGGTTTGTACACGCTTACCTGAATCAAGACTTTCATTTCATCTTTAAGTCTGCTCAGGTCTTGTAGCATTGCACTGGCCTGCTGCATAGCTGAGTTGGAGCTGTCTGGAGATCTGTTAACGGCTGTAGTTCCATCCTTTAAACTTCCCTGGCTCTCGTTCTTGTTATGAAAGCTGGTAAACACACCAGCTGGTTCACCCCTTCCATTGGGACAGCCAGATCTTTCTTGACGGTTTTCTCTAAAAGAAGAACAATTAGCCAAGTCATGCCTATCCGCAACTGATTAAGAACAGAGTTGTGCGATTCTGTTGGCTCTGGTAATATATTAGACACACAGCACAAGCAGGCTTCTGCATCTCAAGACTTGGTCTGCAGAAGCTCAAAAGTCTGACATTCTCCTTTATTCACATAACCTAGAAACCGCATGATGAGGTTGGATGATCCACACAGAACAATGGCGCTTCTCATTACCACAACGTCAAATGATGGCGCATGGGAACTGGCAAGTATTCATATCTAATCAACTATACATTATAAAGCACTCAAGCTGCAAAAAAATGTAGATTGCACAGTGCACGGAGTTCACAGCGGTCTGGCTGTGGATGGGATAGATGGTTGGGAGCTGGCGCTTGAATATGAAGGTCAGCTAAAGGACAAAATGGCCATCCAGCAGTGAGGATGTTCAGTCTACAGCCGCGAGCAGCGCAGCCGCTGCAGCTGCCCTCTGCATGCACTCTCCAACATCGAACTGAATAGCTAACTGTTTACAGTACATTTCTCATTTCAAAGTCATAAGCACAAAACTGAAATCAGCTACCATTTAAACTGAATTATATTTATTCTGGCTTGGTTGTGTACTCCAAGAGGCCCTCAGTGAGGAGGTTCACCAGGTTTCAACCAGAGACCTTCAGACTGAACTGTTTTCAGAGTGTAAGACTGCCAGTTCATCTAACATGACTGAACTCTGTCTCCAACACTGCTGTGCTTGTCTATCACGGGTCCAATTAATCACGCTGAGACCATTTCTGCTTGCCAGCATCATGCTAACTGATTTGAAATGATACAAAGACACTTTCTAAGCAGACGGCTATTTCAGCCATAACAGGAAATTCAAAAAAGCGCCACCCTTTAGAAACAATTTCCAAATATGTCACTCACGGTGCAAGAACATCGGTTGCTATATCACAGCACGGTGAAATAGCTATCTGTAACACTCAGACCCTGAAATGTTGTGATGCCCAGAACCCTAAAATGTAAAACTGGTTGATGTTTCCTTGTTGAACCTTGCAGGCTGCTTCTTTACACCTTTTCAGAATAAGAAAATAGAAAAGTGATCATATGAAAATAATCACTTGAGAGGAATAAAGTACAGTACCAGCATATTTTAAGAGAAACGGCCAGTTACTGGCACCAATTGAGAAGACATTGCCAGTGTCATGATTTGCCGGGTTGTGTTGTCATAAAGCTCCTGTATAGTGCTTTTCCATTATTCAAAATCTTAAGCTACCGTAATATTTGTGTATATACTTTATTTCAGTGCAGCTCTGGTTCTGATCTTAGAAGTATATAGACTTAGACTTGAAGTTTTCATATTTCCTTTATATAGCTTCACCAACCCCGATCTCAACAATGAATTTGGTGTCACATCACACACAACACTGACTGACTACTGCCAATCAGTCACCAATATAATGCAAATTGAAGACTTGCAGAATCTCCTGGCTCATAAATCTAACGAAGACATCCATGAGTACTGAGATGGCATATAAATCGAATACAGTTGCAGTAGGGAACACTGTCAGTTTTGTTCCCATACAAAGAGAGCAAACCAAAATGGCTTGAATTTCGCTCTGGGGTAAATATGACAAGCACTATTAAAGTCTGTAGTGAATATTTTACTCAGAACAGAACAGCTTCATTAAACTGGGATCAGTACAGCTTGGGATTTGCCAGCCATCAGAACCTTGAAACAATAATTCAACAACGTTCATTTGAATATAGTCAACGATTTTTAATCAGAGCTACCAAAGGCACGAACTACCACCCTACAGAATGCACATGCTTCTTTTATTTACAAACTAATGCTTCTTACGTTATCCCAAGATGGTATCCATACCTTAATCAGCAGGTACATAGTAAGAACAACTAGCTGGTGGTGCAGTGGTTAAGACTATTAACAAGAAGGAGTTCGAGTCCTGGCACTGCCACCTGGGACTATTGGGCCCTTGTGCAAGCCCCTTAACCCTCAATAATCTGGACTGTATTTTGTACAACTATATCAGTTGTAAGTGGCACACTAAATGTTGTAAATGTAAAATGAGTGAGAAGTCTGACTCAAAATAATACAACTGAGATTTTGTAGATTGCTAGGCGCAGGTTCATGTTCCTGATCCAAATCATCACTTTTAGTTTATACAGTTTATACAGGGGTAGTTCTACAAAATAGCAATCCTTTCTAACTAAAGGCGACAAGATTGAATTTCATCCTGTCTGCTTGCCTATTTATTTCACATTTTACACTTGTTTTCAGGCATATCTCCAACATTTTGTCCTTTGATATGACATTTGTAATTTTATGAATCAGAGACTGTTAGAAATGTATAGTCATAATTTAATTGTCCTGAATACATCGGAAACAATCTTATCCAATGTGAATTCAAGAACATTTAATTCTCTTACTAAATAAGATATACACATGGACAGTTCATTGAAACACTCATTAGATTCATTATAACCATATCAGATCTAAATTTTAAATTTAAAAAAGTTACTAGTTGTTACATTAATCCACTTATAGCTATTAAATACCCTTCCTGTGATATCAACATAAAGGACCCCAAGTCACACACACACACACACACACACACACATATATATATATATATATATATATATATATAAAATAGCTGATTTAACCACATGGGCAAGGTTTTTTTTATATATATATATATATATATAAAAAACCTTGCCCATGTGGTTAAATCAGCTATTGTTGCATGGCGGTTCTTGATGCAGTGCCATCTATGGAATCGAAGATTACCCGAGTTATTTAATGATTATGCACTGACATAATCCCTTCCTATCTTTCTTTGAGGAACAATTTTTTCATTGCTTCAAACATTTCAGTAATTTTCTCACATAATTGTTGACTAACCAGAGACTTTCCTGGATGTACCAAATCATGATTACAATCACCTATTGACATCACCTGTTTGAAATCACATCATTACTTCGCCTTTTAAATTCATTACTAGCTCTAAATTCCCCCGTCCCAACTTTTTTGGCAGGCCTGAAATGCAGGAACAGATCTTTATTAACAAATTAAACGAATTTGACCAGACAAAATATCTCATGTTCATACTGTCTGCAATGGAAATGTAAGAAACACTTTCCATACAGTCCCAATGTTTTCTGATTTGGGGTTGTGTGTATGTGAGTGGATGTATATATACACATACACTAAAGGTTCTAAAGGTCAAAGCTGAGAGACAGACAATGTATCTAGCCTCGGGGCCTCATCCCACAGCTACTGCAAACCCGATGGCACAGTGCTCACCCTGTCAGCTGCTTCTGATGCTGCAAACACCACTATACTTTCATCTAGGTCCCTCACACACAAGCCAGTGTCTATTCATCCCAACCTCCAATCCACACAGAGCCTCACATTCATTCTGACCTCAAAGAGTGGCCAGAACAATCTCAGAGAAATCAAACGAGAAAGGATAAAGGTGAACAGAAGTGAGTGCAGAGTAGAGGAATGAACCCGGTCCTTTGTAAGATCAGCAAGAGCGGAACATTATCAAAGACCTGCAAGTGTGTATCGGGTTTCTGTGGTTTGAAATCCTCAAGCTTCAGACAAGCTATGAATTCCCATGTTAGTGTACATTTTACATATCTGTGAATTATTTGTGCCAAGAAGGTTTGTGCTACGGTGTTTCTTTTTCCCCCAGTAGAAGAACATGGCTGGGAAATAATTCTAATGAAAGAGTAGCATGACACGAGCAGAACTATTAAACCTCTCAAGCCCTCTGAGGATAAGCCTGCTCTTCCAACACACAGCTACAATCACATTCAATCTTTCCAACTGTCTGCTAGTGTAAGGTACGAATTAAACACAAACACCAGAATTCTCTGAAGGTTAAACGTCTGATGCTGAAAAGCCTGAATTAACCCAAGGCTGTGTTACATGTGATCTGTGCCTAAGCAGACAGACAGGAATAAAGCAGATGAGGCTATCATCAGATCCCATTATGTCCTCAGGTTTCATTCACTGACTTGAATGTGCAGAGAGGAAGCAGCTATTTTTTGCCTTTTAGGACTACTGTGATAAACATGAAGCCCAAAGAGGCGTTTCTGTGGCGCGGTGAGCGACTGATGTATTCCACACAGCACACAGTCTTCAATCAGCTTTAAGATGCCACAAAAGAAGCTAATCCATTTGAAGAGGGTGAGCAAGGGAGGAGAAGCCAAGCTTTTTGATCTCAAATAAAACTGATTAGGGTGTAGATACAAGCTGGCAGGAGAAGAAAATGCCCCTGCAGAGGTCACGCTATGCTAATGTGTCCTTCACCAGGAGGAAGACAGAAAGAATTTCCAAGCTCGTCTCTCACTTACGAACTGTCGTTAATGAGCGTCTGTGCTCGTGCCCTCAAGTCAGGGTCAGTAAAAACGATGCGAGTACAGGTGTCCTTTTTATGATGACGCAGGGACAGTGGATTTTTATATTAATTAGAGCTAGAGTTAGTAGCGCAATGCGACCATGACTTGCATGATTACATTAATGAGAGAGAGTCGAGCGAGAAAGTCCTGATTTCACATTTCGCTATTGATTTTCAGGCCCGTCTCAGCAGAACACCGAACCTTATCAGCGTAGCACACATTTTCAGTTATCCCTCAAGATAAGGATCAGGATCCCACCTAAACATCTGACACAAGTGCTTACACAACCTTGACAGGACATACAAGGACATGCTAGATGCGCTTCCCAGAGACTTGTAGCTCCTCCTATCACAGCCAAAACAGCACTTCCCAATCCCAGAGCCCAACCAAAAGCAGGACAGACAAAATGAAATTTTCTTCTCCTATTTAATAATAATTCTCTCCACCTCCATGTGTGTGACACTGGGCATATGGAGCACAAAAAGACAAAAATCACTCTTGGTGAAAGAACACATTCAGGAGGCCGGGAATGAAGGATAGAGCTTCCCTGCTCTTTTCCTTCAGCACAGTTGCATCCCTGAAGCACGGCGTAAAAAGGCTTTGGTTACTATGGTGCAGGCCATCAAATGGGGTGGGTGGGTGTGTGTGTCTTGTCTTGCTGTCCTTGTGAGGACCAAACGTCCTTTCAATGACAGGAAAACCTGGAATTTTCAGTTCTGAGGACTGTTTTTCTAGTCCTCACTACTTTTATTTGAAAAAGAGCCAAAAGATTTGCTTTAGGTTACTGAGGTTAAGGTTAGGGTTAGGGGTAGGTAAAGGTGTAGTATTAATTAGCTACAGTAATGCTTCATTGTCATTCAAGTCATTGGAAAATCTTCACAAGAACAGCAAGACATACGTGTGTGTGTTTGTGTGATGCCAGTTCAGATTCCATTCACGAAGCAGGACGTAAATGTCAGCACAGGTAGCCACTGACGTGCATGGTACCACACATACAGATGTCAACAGTAGGAACAAATTTGGAAACCAAGACAGTATACTGTTAGAATCATTAGTAAAGGAAAATAGATATACAAGTGATGCATTTAATAAAATCCCATGACACTGTCAGTTGCAGCCAATTGTTTTAAGGCTGGGAAATATTTAGATACGGCAGTAAAAGATTTTCCTGCCATAAACTCAGGAACCTCGTTAGGCAGAACATCCAGAACGTGTAGAATGCGCTAGTCAAAAACTTTTGCAAACATAGACTGAGACCCGCTGTTATTTACAAGTTTTATTACTAGTTGTGTTAATTGTAAGTTACACCAGCTAACTTTTATGGTAAAGGCGTGTGCCCCTGTACCACTGCAGTGACGAATAACTTTTATGATGCAGCCTACAATAATGTTCTACAGACTTGTGATCTTATAATTCAGTTTGCAGCTGTTGGTAACTTACTGTGTTCACCAAACCCCATGGTAGACTGACGCGCTGTCCTGGGTGTAGCACTGCCTGCACACACTGAATTCCAGGTCAGATCCTGATGAGGATAAGCGGAAATAAATCTGTATGCTCTGCCTTTTTCACTTTGCCTTTCCTGTTTCAGCATGGAATGCTATTGTCAAGTCAAGTCAAGTCAGATTTATTTCTATAGCGCTTTTTACAATGGAGCATTGTCTCAAAGCAACTTTACAAGTTTAGATTATCTCCTAATAACTACGTCCAATCCCAAATTGAGCAAGCCTAGGGCGACAGTGGCAAGGGAAAAACTCCTAGTTCTAGGAAGACAACCTTAGGAGGACCAAGGGACTCAAAAAGGGACCCAAACCTCCTTGGGCGGCGTAGATGTTAAATCTACGAGCGAAACTAAAGTCATGGAGTCAAAGTTTGAATAGAATGTGAAGTATGCACATCAGCATAAGTGGCCCGGTTTATGGTGATAAATCTAAGAGCGAAAACTACAGTCATGGAGTCATGGTCGAATAAAAATGTGAATTATGCACAGTGGAGCTCCATCAGATGAACATCTCATGTGTGGGGCCGGAACTGCGGACCACAGCTCGGAGAGAAAACAGAAAATGTAATTAGTTATTGATTAAGAGCACAGTGTTTATTAACAATCACTGATGCCATGTCAATCACTGATGCCAAGTGTAGCATGAGACCCCGGCAGCATTAGCTATAGCAGCATAGCTAGAAAGCTAGAAAGAGGAGAACTGGAAGGAAACACAGCCAAGAGGGATCACATGAGACATTGGCAACCCCACGAGCGGCAGAAGACACCAACCCAACGTCTCTATTGTGCCCAGTGAAGTCCATCTTCACTTGACTGGTCATCACAAAGCCATGATCTTAACCTGTACTCAAACCAACACATGCACCGATTGCAATTTCTTGAGTGACTCGTGATCGTCCGATTCCAATTTTGGACGATTCAGATTTTCTTTCTGTCTGAGAATTATAAATTAAAAAAGGTAAACAGTCCTAGAATAATCATCCTCTACCACAAACCTGAACACACTTTACATAAATGCTCATGTCTGACTGGGTATCCTTCAAGTCCATACAGTGTTGAATTATACACTACGGTTACACACTCATATTCACGGGCATTGCCTATCTACAATTAAAATAAAGCCATCAGTAGAAAGAGTGGATGCTCTCCGTATTCCAAACAAATATTCACGTTTGGATTCAGCCCAAAGCGTACATGTTTAATTTACTCATTCTTAGAGTGTGCCATAGCTTCCCTCGTGCCACTGTCATAGCAGTCGACTTCACCATCTGTGGGTGACAAGTGCATAAACTGTCTCATACACGGCTTCTCAATGGAATGGAAACAACAGCCACATAGCACAATTGAGACATGTGCCAGGCGTATTTTCAGTTAACTCTGAAATAACTCTTCACCAAAATGTGTGTACTCCACCACTGCAGCATTGAGGGGAATACACATCTATAAAGAAGGGTTGCATTTGTTAATAGACATGGATTTGGAATGAGCTGCAACAAGCATATGTCTGGGCGCATGTGCATAAAAAAACATTAAACCATAAAATACATTCTAATGAATGTCTGTGGCCTGTTAGTTATTCTTACAGCAACCACTAACATAAACATTTCAGTTACAGCATGGATAGTACGTTTAACTGACTCTTTATCAAAACCCACTGATTTAGAAGCTTCTGTGGGAAGTACCAGAACGCCTCTATCGCCTAGGTCACATGACTATCCTTTGTGGTATAGGCAAGGAGAGCCATCATCCATTAAGTCAGCTGGCAAGTGCACAGCTGCTGGATGACCCCCTCTGTCATCTAAATGCCATCTCACAAACATAAACCCACAATCTCAAGCGCCAGCAGCTCTCGCATAGCCCAGCTGCGACACGTGTGGCCTCTGCAGTCAATGCCACAGCTGCCCAACTGATGCCTGAAGCTGCAGTGCGAGAAAAGGAGTTCGATATGGTCATCAATACAGGACCAAAATCCATTTGTCTTTCTTTATGCAGGCAGCCAGCTATGTTTTTCCCGTTTTCATAAATTCAGCAAATTCAGTGATTACATATTTGCATTCACTGTTTTTGCAACACGGCATATCAACTGAGGGGCAGCACGGTGGTGCAAGTGGTATGTGCTTTAGCCCTCCATAGAGCCCTGGTTCGATTCCTGGTCCGGACTCGACCTGTGTGGAGTGTGCATGTTATCCCTATGCACAGGTTTTCTCTGGGTACCCCGGTTTCCTTACACGTTCCAAAGACATCACTCTAAAACTGTATGTATGTATGTATGTATGTACGTACGTACATGGGACTGTGGTAGCCTAGGGGGTAAGGTACTGGACTGTGGACCAGAAGGTCCAGGGTTCAAATCCTACCTCTGCCAAGCTGACACTGTTGGGTCGTTGAGCAAGACCCTTAACCCACAATTGCTTGGATTGTAAGACTGTACCAATTGTAAGTCGCTCTGGATAAGGGCGTCTGCTAAATGCTGTAAATGTGTAATGTATGTATATATGCCATGCGATGAATTGGCCCCCTGTTTAGGATTGTTTCTCACCTTGTGCCCTGGCTCCCAGCAATCCTGCATTGGATTAAGCAGATATTAAAAAGAATGCATGGACGACACCGACTAAGAGTTTTATAAATACTGATGTCACTTAACTGTACTCAAAGACTAAGCCTGGATTTCCTCTTGGCTTAAACAGAGCAGCGGTGGAAAAAGTAGGTCTTTGTTTTTAGCCTGTACTCTTGTGTAGCAAAGCGCTACAGCTTAAGACTGGCTGAAACTGGATATCCCAAATGGATATTCATTCTTTCTGTCTCACTGATATAGATGGAAATCTAGGGAAAAGTCCAACAAGTGTAATTTAAAAGCAATTTTGCAGGACAGAACCGGTGGGTCCTACAGGAGTGGATACTGCTACTGACTGCAATACCTGAGTTCTAAAACATGTAGCTCACCTTAATCACACACAATCCCTAAAGTCACACCAAGGCAAAAAGTAACCTCAGGCACTGAATTTAGCAAAAACAAAAAGGTGTGTTCATGTGTTATCATTGACACCAAGCATAGTCATAAGAGATCGCTTGTCTAATGTCTCGAGATCGTGAAATGATTCCCCATTCGCCAGAGTAGTGATTGCTCTCACCTGTCCTGCATTTCCTTAAACACATCCTACTGCTATTTAAACCCCTTGTTTGAAGCAATTGGGATGAACTCACGCATATCCCGTTGAAATGGTATCTTTAATGGAGAGCACAAGGGCAGCCAAAATACGTTCACAAAAAGGAATTTGTGAGCACGGAACAGTTAAACAAGAGTGCAGAAAGTATTTAAACACCATACACATGCTTTCTGAGTACAGGTTCTAACCTGTATTTCATTAAGCTTTGTTTGATCACTATCTGCATTCATCTCTATTCTCTAGCTCAGGGGTGTCCAAAGTCCGGGTCTAGGGCCATATGGGACCCGCTGGCAGATTTTAATTGGCCCGCGGCATCACTCAAGAATACAGTGTTAGTGGCCCATCGAGACGTTGCAGTTTTTCCTTTCACCTGCTGGCGGCAGTAGTACGTAAAGCCATTGATGCCAAAAGTGACATTAAATAAAATAAATAACAAACAAAAATGATTGTGACTTAAGAAATATGATTAGCTTTGTCACGGAGTTCCATAGCTCTGATATTGCACAGCAACTGATTAACAAAATACATTCGACATCACAAAACGGTTTGGATGTTATTTAATTTTCTCTTACTTAACTCAGATAAAACTGAGGTTCTATTAGTGGGACCCAAGGCTGTGAGAGACAGGTTGGCTACATCTATCCTAAATCTAGATGGCTGTCCAGTATTGCCCAGTCCGTCTGTAAAAA